>CM042541.1:26235000-26572500 GCA_023630585.1 Cranoglanis bouderius
TTTGCTTTCAAAAGCATGAATCCATGGACCCAACCTGCCTTGTGACAACACTTCAGGCTGGTGGTGGTAGTGTAATGGTGTGGGGTTGCTTGGTTACTCGGTACACATTGTCACTTGCCCCTTCATACCAATCGAATGCCACAACCCCTCTAAGTATTGTTGCTGAACATGTGCATCCCTTTATGGCCACAATTTACCTATCTCATGATGGCTACACTTCCAGAAAGATAATACGCCATATCACAGAGAGCACCAGGAGAACAATGAGTTCAGGGTACTTCAACAGAAGTACCAACAGAGCACCTTTGGGATGTGGTAGAAAGGGAGATTAGCAGCATGGACGTGCAGCAAAATATCAAAGGAATGTTTCCAACACCTTGTGGAATCCATGCCACGAAGGATCGAGGCTGTTCTGAAAGAAAAGCGGGAGTATTAGTGGGGTGTTCCTAATAAAGTGCTCGTCGAGTGGATATTACAGTTCAATTCAGCTTTAAGAAGAAGCCCAAGACTCCCTTATTAAGAATATCCACTGTGACATTCAGCAAAAGTCCACTCTGTCAAATCCATGACTTAATGACTAATTATGCATTTATACATTTACATTTCAGAATATAGTGGAAGTGTTCAGAACTCGTGAATGTCTTAAAAAAAAAAAAATTCCACCCTGAACGACTCGCATATTAATCTTGATCTTTAACATGTCATCTTCAACAGCATTCTAGATTTATTTTGGAATTCAATTCTTTAGCGGTGTTCTCCATTACCCACAATGCCGTTCGACTACCTGCTGATGCTGAAGGTGTAGCCCTTGCTTCATCTCTATCTAAAGACAGCGATGCAGCGGCGCTTTAGTACTTTTAGTCTTGAGATCTCACCTCCTCATCTGTTCACGCTAATACCGCCGCCTACGTCATCGCGCTCGTCACCTCGTAGTTCGCCAACTAGCCGGGTATCGCTGCGTTGCATTCTGGGACGCCGGCGTTTGCACCAACGTCTCCACTACTTCTACGCTAGATTTCTCATTAACATGACGTTAAACGTTGCTGGAAAACGGTGAGTGAGAAAACCAGCTCTTGTTTTTAGGAGCTAACGGTGAATCCTGACGGTTATCCCTCATGCTTCAGATCGTTGAGATTCAGTATAAACACATTTCATGTGGTGGACTTTTCCTAAAAACAAGGGATCTTCGGAGATCCGAAGATGCGTTCATGCTGCCTTCTGAGAACGACAGCGTTTATCTCAGGAGTGCAAACGCTGCCCGAAATTACCGCCTCAATTAAAACGCAGGGCTGGTGATCATGACACCACAATAACATCGTATTGTGCGACTGATTAAGACGCTGGACCTGATTACTGAAGTTAACGTGACGTGTTAAAAATGAGCACTTTTCGATCGGCATCCGTTTCGGTACGAATTCGTAAGGCATTATAAAGTCAAACAGTTCATGCACACTGTCGAAGAACGTCTCGGTTAGCGTATCCAGCGTTGGCGTTATTTTTTCCTCGGTTCTACAGGTGCATCTCAATAAATTACAATGTCGTGGAAAAGTTTGTTTATTTCAGTAATTCAACTCAAATTGTGAAACTTGTGTATTAAATAAATTCAATGCACACAGACTGAAGTAGTTTAAGTCTTTGGTTCTTTTAATTGTGATGATTTTGGCTCACATTTAACAAAAACCCACCAATTCACTATCTCAACAAATTAGAATACTTCATAAGACCAATAAAAAAAAACATTTTTAGTGAATTGTTGGCCTTCTGGAAAGTATGTTCATTTACTGTACATGTACTCAATACTTGGTAGGGGCTCCTTTTGCTTTAATTACTGCCTCAATTCGGCGTGGCATGGAGGTGATCAGTTTGTGGCACTGCTGAGGTGGTATGGAAGCCCAGGTTTCTTTGACAGTGGCCTTCAGCTCATCTGCATTTTTTGGTCTCTTGTTTCTCATTTTCCTCTTGACAATACCCCATAGATTCTCTATGGGGTTCAGGTCTGGTGAGTTTGCTGGCCAGTCAAGCACACCAACACCATGGTCATTTAACCAACTTTTGGTGCTTTTGGCAGTGTGGGCAGGTGCCAAATCCTGCTGGAAAATGAAATCAGCATCTTTAAAAAGCTGGTCAGCAGAAGGAAGCATGAAGTGCTCCAAAATTTCTTGGTAAACGGGTGCAGTTACTTTGGTTTTCAAAAAACACAATGGACCAACACCAGCAGATGACATTGCACCCCAAATCATCACAGACTGTGGAAACTTAACACTGGACTTCAAGCAACTTGGGCTATGAGCTTCTCCACCCTTCCTCCAGACTCTAGGACCTTGGTTTCCAAATGAAATACAAAACTTGCTCCCATCTGAAAAGAGGACTTTGGACCACTGGGCAACAGTCCAGTTCTTCTTCTCCTTAGCCCAGGTAAGACGCCTCTGACGTTGCCTGTGGTTCAGGAGTGACTTAACATGAGGAATACGACAACTGTAGCCAAATTCCTTGACACGTCTGTGTGTGGTGGCTCTTGATGCCTTGACCCCAGCCTCAGTCCATTCCTTGTGAAGTTCACTCAAATTCTTGAATCGATTTTGCTTGACGATCCTCATAAGGCTGCGGTTCTCTCGGTTGGTTGTGCATCTTTTTCTTCCACACTTTTTCCTTCCACTCAACTTTCTGTTAACATGCTTGGATACAGCACTCTGTGAACAGCCAGCTTCTTTGGCAATGAATGTTTGTGGCTTACCTAGTGAACCAAACTGAGAGACCATTTTGAAGGCTCAGGAAACCTTTGCAGGTGTTTTGAGTTGATTAGCTGATTGGCATGTCACCATATTCTAATTTGTTGAGATAGTGAATTGGTGGGTTTTTGTTAAATGTGAGCCAAAATCATCACAATTAAAAGAAACAAAGACTTAAACTACTTCAGTCTGTGTGCATTGAATTTATTTAATACACGAGTTTCACAATTTGAGTTGAATTACTGAAATAAACGAACTTTTCCACGACATTCTAATTTATTGAGATGCACCTGTATATTTATAGAATCTTTTCCATGTCTCGATGTTACAATTTACGAGCAGTCATAATGTGCAAAACCAGCCCTCGGGGAGGATTCGAGGATTTCCTACATTATATCAAACTATTTCTCTCAGAGGGAAATAAATAAATAATAATAATATTAATAATAAGTGTCTTTTCTGTCGGAGGGTAATTTAAATAATCTGAATCTCTTTGAGATTTCCTTTAAAAGTGGTTTTGTAAAGTGGTAAGTGCAGACCACGCCTTCCGATGGATGCCGGGACAGCGATTGTGGAGCTGGAGAATTCGGGCTGTTTTTGGTCCGCGGTAGCCAGCCAGGGCTCGTGCTGAGCAGATATAAAAGTGGTGAGTGCAAAAAACTTTATCACGGGGGAACAAAACCGAATTTGTTATTCAGTTCCTAGGGTTGAAGCGGCGTTTCGGACGTGGCCTTTGTCCCGAACGCCAGTTATTTCGTAACTCTTATATCTTCCAGACAAAGCACGTTTGGGAGTCATCGGTTCTTCAAAGTGTCGTGATTTTCGTGCATCTAATTGTGAATTGCGAAAATTGTGCAAAGGTTAAAATCTAAGAAGCTCGGAATAAAAAAAGAATTTAATAAATCCACCAGGGTTGATTATCCTTTTTTCCCCATTAAGCAGTGTCGAGATCCAGTTCCACGGCTGTTTCCTACGTTTCTGTAGTGAAGAAGGAATCACATCGCGTGTGCTGTTCTATATTTCAGGACTGTAGAAATTCATACAGTAACTTTCAGACCCCGTTTATACCGTGTTTCTGACCGAGTGCGTTCTTTAGGTTCCTCTATAACTCTCCCGCCGTCCTCTTCCACGTCGTCCTCTTGGTCCAGCGAGTTTTCCTCTTCCCCGCAGGAGGATATGGGCGAGTATGGGCTGTTAAAAGCGACTGTAAGCGAAGGACTGGAAGGAGGGCTAGAGGACATCAGCGAAGCATCGGCGGATTGACGAAGCGGACCGGTTTGACACGCTGGGATTTGATAAAGCGGTAAAGCCTTCATTGGGTAGGCATTAACGTGTTCTGGGATGTATTCGCGGATCTCGCCCGGTTCTAGAGGCTCGGGTCCACAGGGGTCGTGTTCGCTGCAGGACAGTCGGCCGTCCAGCTTGGAGATGAAGAGCATGCCGTCGCGGTGCTCCACACAGTAGGAACTGGGGCACATCTCGCAGAACGAGGCGGCCTCCTGACCACACAGGTCACACTGGTGCCACGGACACTCCCAACGCCCTACACACACACACCACAACAACAACAACAACAACGTTACAGACTTGCGCTACAATAACATAAACGCAGAATTGCAAAGCACACCTAAAACACCTTTTCTGATATACATATACACACACACAGTCAGCGGCCACTTTAATAGAAACACCTACTCATTCACACAATTATCTAATCTGCCAATTATGTGGAGGCGGCGCATGAAACGATTTAAATCTCTAGTCTGTGTGAAGCCGTTAATTCAAGAGCTGCTTGGCTTTTTAAATGCACTGATGTTGTAAAACTGCCTAAAAAATAGCCACGTCCTAAATAGGGTTTTTGCTTTGACTAGGGAAAAGCAAAAACAGCCACTCGAATACACTGTAAATAAACAGTAGTCGTGCGACCCCTAGTTGAAAATCAAATTCACACAAATGTTGGATGGATTTGTTTATGTTTCCTCTAAAGCCAGGCCCCGAAACACGGTCCTAGGTGAAAAATGTTAACGCGAGAGGTGTAGACGTGACCGAAATGTTTGAACGATGCTGCACCGAGAGCACACAGACAGCAAGCAACAAGTGAGAAAGCAGCATTTAATTACTTTCTCATTCGCATTACTATTAGAATTATTTGTAACATGTTAGGTTTTTATACTTATTTAATCTCTTTTTTTTTCTCTTTCAACCAAAAAAGATCCTAATAAATATAGTTAACTGATATTAACTACATACTAGTGCTTACCTGGGTCGAACATACGTCGATAGATTTTATCTTTGCTCAAAACATTCTAGAATGTGACGGTGCTACATCAGAGCATCTTTCCCGAGGAAACATTGGGGGCGGAGAAGAGGGCGGGGCTTCCGAGGCGTCGGTTGATAACGACGGATACAAGACACCGACGCAACTGTCAATCGTTCTAGATTCACATGTCGATTGGCTTGTCTGCTATTTTTAGTGAAGAAGACAGCTCTTTCTGGATATTTGTGAGTGATAACTCGTAGCGGCGTACCGTTGGATTGTCATGTACAGAACGTAGATTTCAGACAGACACCTGAGAGCCACTCTGTACGTATCTGGCACTGACCTGCAGGTCTCTTGGTCAGGTTCAGACAGTCTGCGTGATAAACCTTTGGACACCCAGGTCTCTTACATGAAACCATCTGTCCACCATCTCCACAGCTGAAGCACTCGTCTTCTCGCTCCTTGGTCGGCTCTTGCTGCGACTTGCGCTTTGCGTGAGCTTTCCTCTTCATCTTACGGCCCTTGTCATCTGCAGGAGGGTTATTCTGAGAGATAACATAATGATTATTATGATAATAACAACAACAATAATAATAAATGTGGTAATATGCTTAAGAAGTGATTACCTATTTCTACTTACAGACCTTTTCATATTCTCTTTTGAACGTTTATGTCTACAACACTGACCATTGATGGATTTTTCCCACTTTGTAGCTCGAACGCACGGTGGACGAAAACGGCGTAATGGTAAAGTTCTCACATACTTCTCGCTTCTCACTTACCTTTGGTCTTACACCTAGAAAGCCGCTGCAGTTCGGTGCACCACATTTACACACAGTCTTCCCGTTGCCCAGACATTCAAGGTTATAGTTGAACGTCAGCTCAATGCCTTCAGAGAAAATATACGCACATCAGTGAATATTTATCAATACATCATTAAAGGTACTTGATGCTAAAGGATAGCTTCATGTATTTTCTGTGTAGTTTAGTAAACATTATACCATAAAACACACAAAGTCCACACTCCTTACCAGCAGCGACGTCCACCAGTGCAAACAGTCCGACCCGGGTGTCTCCATTTACCGTCCATTTCTGGGTCTCGCAGTTTGGCTGGCAGCTATGGTTCATGAACCTGGCCTGGTTTCCTTTGGGTCCGGCGTCAATTATACGGTCCTACCAGAAATATATATGAGATGAGAGAGTGGAGGTTTTTCCTAAACACTCGAATACATCGTAAGAGGTGTCACCTTGTCCAGTGTCAGCAGGTAGAAATTCCCGATGTCGTTCTCCTGCGCCCGCCTGATCCGAGCTCGGCATTCCTCCTCGTCGATCACCTCGCCGACATACTCGCTTACAAATGCGCCCTGGGGCCAAACGCGAACAGCAAAAAGCTACGGATTAGACTTCCTGTGTTCTAATCAGACCGAACTGAACCGAGGCGTTCGTTCCTACGCCTACCTTCTTGATGTCGTGACAGCAGCGCAGGCCCCAGCCTCGGGACAACGTCCTGAAGATTTCCACCTGCGAGTACTGGCGCTTGGTGAAGCACTGGTTCTGGCACCTCTCCCCCGCTGGGCAGACCTGAGGGTGGCATTCGTAGAGCAGCATGCGGTTGATGCACTCCGAGTCCATGCCGCAGGGGTTCTCGTCCGTCGCCTTGCAGTTGCAGCGCGGGATCTCGGACAAGTCGGCCGTGATGATCTGCACTTTGCCGATCGGTCGGTTCACCTGTTAGATCGGTTAAGATGAAGACTGAAGTGCTTCAGCTTGGCACGTAATTAAACGCTAGGGGGGGGTGTGGGGGGGAACCCCACTTCTGTGTGGTTTGATACCTTGATGTGCTTGTAAGGAGGAGGCTTCTTGTCGTTTCTTCTGTCCTCCTGGAGCTGCCGGAGTTCCTTCTCTGTCTGCAGTTCTCGGAATCTTTCAGCAGCTTCGTCCAAAGCTGGCAAACCAGAAACACAGTCTAAATTATAGCACTTAAAAAAAAAATAATAATAAAAATAAATAATTTCGTTTTTTATTTTTACAATCGGTGGATGGTGGATCTGGAGAACACTGAGCATGATGCAGGAATACACCCTTTATGAGACACCATTCCATCACGAGTAACCGTACACAAACGCATTCACACCTCGGGGCAATTTAGCTTAACATCTTAACCAATCCACCGACTGGCATGTTTTTGGGAAGTGGGAGGAAACCAGAGAACCCGGATGAAACCCACATGGACGTCGATAGAACCCAATCTCAGGATGAAACGCGGGACCCCGGAGCTGTGAAGCGATGCTATCCGCAGTGCCACTACACCAGCGCTTTATTTATCAACTACATTTTAAAACATCCAATCGGTTTAATGGATATCACAACCGAAATGATACATGAAATTTGAAAAAATCTGATCTCGTGTAAAACTTATACAAATGATCACAGGTGTTATGATGGATTTGGCCAATGAAATCATAAGAAAAGGTACATTTCTTAAACTTTTCTAACCTTTCATATATATATATATATATATATATATATATATATATATATATATATATATATATATATATATATATATATTTGTCAGTATGAAACCTTCATTGGAAAAAAAAA
Source organism: Cranoglanis bouderius (assembly GCA_023630585.1). Lineage (NCBI taxonomy): Eukaryota > Metazoa > Chordata > Actinopteri > Siluriformes > Cranoglanididae > Cranoglanis > Cranoglanis bouderius. Next base: position 26,242,594 of record CM042541.1, read on the forward strand.
AACATCTCTGGAATTATAATTTCAAATAAAACACATTTAAAGAAATATTTTTAAGTGGACACCATTTCATCATTTCTTAAGTATAATTTTGACTTGACATTAAATTTGATGAAGCTTTTGACACAATACGCATATTGCCACTAAAGTATAATATTCTTCTGCACCAATGCAATGCAGGCCAAAATGCAGCCATAAAGTGGTCTAAAACATCTGTACGCCCATGAGAAGTGGTTCGGATCACGTCGAGGAGGAGTTTTAACCAGAACAAACGGTTTCTATGAGCTTTAAGAGAGAAATAACATCATCAAATAACCTTTAAAGGGTTCAATCGACTTCGTAGATGAATGATACCTTTCCTGTAAGTGGAGTCGACCCCCTTTCCCATTTTTTCTTTACTGTTGGCATCTCCTTCCATGTACGGAAAGACCCGAGCCTGGTAGGTCCACAGGTAGTCGTTGGAACCGAAGAAAAGGACCGGAAACTCGCCGACGTCGTGCCTCATTCGCAGGATATTTTCTGGAATGTCCTTAGGGTTGCTAACTTCTGCAGGCCACCATCTGACGGAGCACAGAATAAACTTCATCATCAGAACAGAAACGATCATCTCTTTATTCCCCAATGCTGCCAACATGCGAGTATTCTCAGTATTTTTAAAAAAAATATATATATATATATACTGTAGATATTATAACATCATTATTGCAGAAAAGAAAAATACCCCTAAAATGATTTTGAAAATGAATCCAGTTATGAGGTTATTATTATACGTCAGAAAAACAACCATAATGACATATTTGGAAGAGCGTGGAGTTTTGTCGGAGCTGGTGCTGACCTATATCGACCCACTTTTACCCACACCACTTCTTTGTAGTGTGGTTTCTTCCCGGCTCGACAGTCGTTGCAGAACCAGCTCCCCTCAGGCATGTCGATGTTCAGACACTCACGGTGAAAAGCGGCGGGACAGGACTCGCAGCAGAGCAGGCTACCTCCTACGATCACAAAGATCCCAGACAGAAAAACTTTAATCAGCAGTGATCCCGACCCCTCCTGCTCTCCGGACCTGCCTGTTCCATCCTGATGCCCTAACAACTGCTTGGAGTTCTCATCACTTGGAAATCACTCGCTGCTGCTGAGGGTGGCCCCACACGGACAGCCGAAAGATACACTTAGGAACCATGAAGACGTCAATCGATACAAACACTTCTGCTACGATGGCTTAGGACTACAAATGCTATGATCGCTTTATGACTGCAACTTCCACGAACAGTTTAGCACTCAAGTGTCCATCGGTGAACAAGTCGATATGTTCAACAAACAACAGACTTCTGTAAAAAAACACTAATGACCATTTCCTGGTTACACAACTGCACTTTTTGACTATACAGCACACAGCAGTTATGGAAGGGAATTATTTATAATCGCTTTATTATTGCAGAGTCTGACCTAGATGAGGATGGGTTCCCTTTTTGAGTCTGGTTCCTTTCAAGGTTTCTTCCTCATGTCGTCCCTGGCTTGCTCATTAGGGATAAACTTATAGATGTAACATTTATATCCTGAATTTCTACATTTCTGTAAAGTTGCTTCGTGACAATGTGCATTGTTAAAAGCGCTATACAAATAAAACTGAGTTGAATCGGAAAAAAAAGCGACTAAAGCCACTGACCTTCCGAGCAAACAAAGCACCAGCTGACGTTGACGTGTTCGTGATTGCGGCAGCCCTTTCGTGGCATGAAGTGGTTGGGACAGAGGATGCAGTTAGTGGACAAGACGACGCTGCCAGCAGGGACGCAGTAATCGCTAGCGTGGTATGCAACGGGGCATCTGACGCAGTGGATCAGTCGACCTGTAGAGGGTGCAGGACGCAGGAAAGTCGTTCTCAAGCAGACGCTTCATATAAAGAACTTATTACTACTATTAAAGTTATAGCAGTAATTACTGTGTTAATATATCACTCTGAGTCTGATGTCTTTTAGTCAAGAGGCTGCAAAACACTTTCCACCCAGTAACCCCAGTCAGTGCTAAATAAATAAATACATAAAGACATAAATAAATAAATAATCACAGGCAGATTTATCTAATTAAATCCAACCATTCAATATTATGCACATTAACCAAACTTGTATCATCTTAATTATTTATTTACTCTCTTACTTATTTTCTAGCTTACCTTTTTATATACAGTTGTGCTCATAAACTTACAAATTCCTTGCAGAATCTGCAAAATGTTAATAATTTTAAAATAAATAAACAAATAAGAGCGATAATAAAAATTGCATTTAGTTTTTTTTATTTAGTACCGCCCTGAATAAGCTAATTCACATAACGGATGTTTACATATTAGTCCACAATACACGATAATAACTGAATTTACACAAATGAACCAGTTCAAAAGTTTACACACCCTTGATTCTTAATACTGTGTGTCGTTACCTGGATGATCAGCGACTGTTTTTATGTTCTGTGATGGTCGTTCACGAGTCCCTTGTTTGTCCTGAGCAGTTAAACTGCCCACCGTTCTTCAGAAAAATCCTGCACATTCCGTACTTTTCCAGCATCTTCTGCATATTTGTCCCCTTTCCTACAGCGGCTATATGATGCTGAGATCCATCTTTTCACACCGAGGACGACCGAGGGACTCGTACACGACTATTACAAAAGGTGCAAACATTCACTGATGCTCAAGAAGGTGACACGATACATTAAGAGCCATGGGGGCGTGTAAACTTTTGAACAGGATGATCGGCGTAAATTGTTATTATTTTGTCTTCTGGGAAACATGTAAATATCTTATGTAGCTTCTGAAAGGCGGAACTAAATGAAAAAAAATCAAAGGTCAAAATGCAATTACACCAAAATGCAATTTTTTATTATCCCTCTTTTTAGCACAACTGTACTTATTTACTTTCTTATTTATTTATTTACTTACTTATTCATTTACTGACATATTTATTTACTTATTTATTTACTTGCTTGTTTGTTTTGGCCATGAGTGCTTTTTAATTTCTGAATATTCCACACATTGTGCTAAAATGGTTCAAAGCATGTTGCATCATATTAAAAATAACATGATTTTGCCTGTTTTGAGTTTTAGATCAATTCAAGCTGAAATTATTTAGAAGGTTTAGATTTAAAAAAAAAAAGAAAAAGAAAAAAAAAGATACATTAGTGTGACTACAAACAATTTAAGCGCACTATATTGAATTGATAAAGCAATTCAATAAGTCTCATATTGTCGTGGATATCCTGAAATAGGCTGTGGACTACAATTCCCATCAGCCACGGCACCTCACATGATCACGTCACATGACTGTTTGCACCTGATTCACGTTAGGGTTTAATTAGCACTTGTATATGTTTTGCACTGCACACGATAACCAAATAATAACCACGGATCCCTGGTGGCCCAATTGGCTTCATGACCTCCGTAATTATTTTAATTAACTTAACAGCCACAAAATCGCTCCATATGCACGTGACATATAATAAGCCTGTACTTACTGTAGTTACTTATATTCATTTGTTTGTATGACTGAGAGATTAAGACCTTTGTAAACGGAGGGGTTGTTCGGGTTGGTGATGAAGCAGGCGAGACAAGCATGGAGGGAGCAGCGGAAGCCTCGGTTTAAAGGCACCGTGAGGGCGTGGCTGGCAATGCACTCTCCATGGTAGAACTTCCCGCAGGCGGGGACCATGCAGCGCCTCACGTCGTCTTCCAGCTTCTTACACATGAAACATTCGTGGATGCCTGGAATTCACAAACACACCTCTCTGTTCAGTTACCACGTACGAGATATAATGAAAGATAAGTCACTGTTCTGCCGATGCGTCTGTGCGATTGTGTCGACACCCACCAGAAGTGCACTGCTGACACAGAAACTTCCCGGTCGGAGGCCCGGTCAGGCCGACACATTGTGGGTGGAACGTGCTGCAGCACTGGCCTTCACACAGAAGCAGCTCTCCCTGTTTCTCACAAACCTACGCAAACACACATAGGTCCCCTCAGACAAGGTCCTCAGTTTAATGCGAGCAAAGATGGAAACTATTTAAAAGAGAGTTATGGCTACAATTAGCTGTTATGGAAAATGAATTGATTGACAAAGCTTCTGGAATAGCACAACAATAGCAGATAGCAGATAAATGTCCTAAAAAATATTTTTATGTTTGCTATTTAAGCTTTGGCTTCGTAAAACCCTCGATCACGACTCCGGACATTTTAACGTCGCTATGAGCCGGTGTTCCGTTGGTCTGCTCGTAGTGAAGCGTGCTCACTGCCCCATTTAATATTGCGCCTAGTGGTCAGAGATGGGAACTGCAACAAGCATTATTTGAGGCTAGTTGGGGCGGGAATCACGCTGCCCAATGCATGCTCTATGAACATTTTCACTGCATGAGAAGCAGAGGAGAGGACAATTAATACCAGGGTCGCCAAGGTCATGTCGAATTGGGCTAGTCTACAAATATTCAAGTTCTTGTATTTGTAGCAAAATAATGCGAATTCGATCTAATAAATCTCTGAGAACAAAAGGTGAAGTGTAAGCACCGACTGTGAGTCTATGATGTACAGAACCGTTTCTATTGGACGAAATACTGCGAGAGGGATTATGGAGTGGATGATGTGCATACATCAGAAATGCGTGTGCACCACAGTGAGCTTGTTTCCCCACACAAAGGCTGAGGAAAAGAACAGAAATATGTCTCCCATTTCCGATGACTGATTTCTTTGTGGGTTTTGAGCTAGAACATTTAAAGAGTGAAATTTTGCTGAAACCTGGGAACCCTGGTCAATGGTATTAGCTCTTCTGTGTGCGCCAACAAAGATATGTCTAAAACCGCTCAAAACGAGCTGCTAGACTGTACGCTGGATGACTGCGTGTTGTCAAATCTCGGCTGCCTATTATGGGGTTCGCTAGATAGTGGAGCGTAGTCAAGTGTCATGGCCGCTCAGCGTAACTTTCTGAACTGACCTGACAAACACTGTCTTTCAGTAATACGCCACTCCCTTTCTCCACTGAAAGTCTATTATCAGCGGATTCATTTTTCATCTCAGAGCAGTCGTCGATGGGGTCAAATATCTGAATAACAAACAGGAAATATTTTAGTGTGTGGTACAATCAAGCGGCATTTAATGAATTCATTGTTAAAGTGAACCTGGAATATCTGCACATTAGAGCCCCACATTAGTCTCAGTAAAACACAGCCATAATATAATTTCACAGATACTTCATGAGATGGGTTTTTAAACACAGAGACCTGGACTGACCTCAGATTCCAGAGTGTACTTGCCGTCCTTGGCTGTCTCAGGGTTAAGTGTGTCAGGGTTCGTAGGAGTGATATCTGCCTCCCTCTCTGTACTCTCTGAAATTGGGACATTATCCTCAGGAGTGAATACGGCAGGCTGCCTGCTCTTACTTTTTGATTGTCCAAAGCCTACATTTGGGACAAAATAAGAATTGCACAAAAGAAACCACGGTCTGATGGAGCCCAGAGCTGAAATTTTGTTTTGAAGATTCAGTCCTTGAAAATAACAGTAGGAGAGAAATGTGCTGTAACAATATGTAATTGTGGAAGACACAGTAATTATATGAGTGTATGCAATAAACACTTGTTAAACATGCCGTAGAACAAATATCATTTACATCAAGGTTAGCATTATCATAGTCGCAACTGGCAAAAGAAATTCTGGAGATTTGTTTTTTTTTTTAAAGCACATATATTTCAAATCGAAGGCCCCGTCGAAGGCTGTCTTTTATTACGATAACCTGTACATACAGTCAGGTCCATATTTATTTGGACAGTGACACAATTTTCGTAAACCAGCACAATGGATTTGGAATGAAGCAATTGATTGAATTTCTTCTTTTAAAGAATGTACCAAATTGTTGATTTGGCCATTCTTAAAGTTTCTCCTATCTCTCTGATAGGTTTGTTTTTTTTTTTCCCCCCAGCCTAATGATGGCCTCCTTCACTTGCATCGACATCTCTTTGGACCGCATATTGAGAGTTCCCATGAGCAGCTACCAAATGCAAATTCGACGCTTGGAATGAACTCCGGACCTTTTGTCTCCTTAATTTGTCATGGAATAACGAGGAAACAGGCCACACCTGGCCACGAAACTGCTTATCGGTCAATTGTCCGATTACTTTTGAGCCTGTGAAAATGGAGGAACTCTGTAAAAATTGCTGTAATTCCTTGTTAAACCCCTTGAAGTAAAGCTGAAAGTCGACACTTCTTCAATCACATCTCGATCGCTTCATTTCAAATCCACTGTGGTGGTGTACGGAGGCAAAATTACGGAAACTGTGTCACTGTCCACATACTTATGGACCTGACTGTATGTCCTAGAGTAGTGTAATACATTTTAGAAAATGACCCGGAATTTGAAATATTCACCGACTGACCAACCTGAATGAGCAGCATGTCCTGAAGAACTGTTCCTCTGGGTTTTCACCTACCAGAGAATTAGATTAGATTAATTCGATTAATCAGTCTCCTAAACCGTAGATATAAGAAAAACGGACAACTAGTCTAATGTCATAAAGTCCTGTCGCACAAACCTTCTTTTTTGGCGTCAGAATTGGTTCAGCTTCGATTGAACTCTCTAGAATTTTCTTGGTGGGTTTCCTTTGCCTCTTTGTGCTTAAACAGATGCCATTGCCTAAAGAACAACAAAGAGTTTGTGACATATTTACATCTCATACCAATGGAAAATATGAACTTACTTCAACAAATACAAAATATACACCTTAATGCTGTTATTAAGGTGTTTTTTTTTTTTTTTTACTGCACTCAATAATTTCTACTTCCTTTTCCTTCCACGTCTCCTTGCTACTTGTACTAATAGTCACCTCGTGACTGTGACCATACGTGTGCGGCCTATAAGAAGGTCCCCGCTACATCACGCTCGTCCTCTGGCCATCAACTTGAGCGACCTAGACGACCGGATGCTGGTTCTCCAGCCAGTCGTAAAACAATCGTCACTTTCCGTTCTACTTTCTATCGTTCCAGACCGTCAGGCATTTTTCCTAGTCGATCAATGACGTGTATCAAACAAGGGTTTGTAACACATCCTGATGGCGTGCCTTCCTGGACAATAATAGCCAGCACTCAAATATTTCCAATACCGTACTTAATTAAGAACAAGAATCAGTCAGTGTTATTTGCTTCCTATTGAGAAAGAGTATCACTCAAGTCCTGGTATTGTTTACTCAGGATAAGAATCACTCATCTTCTCTCCTGAGGGTGAGAAACACTCATTGTGCTGATATTGTACTCTTTTGAGGATGAGATTCGCTCAGATTCTTAAGACTTTTCTTCTAGGGAGGGTGTGGATCGCTCAAAGGTGCAGCATTCCCAGTTTTACCACTGTAGTTGCTACTGTCAACATCCTTGATCCTTGCCAGAAGTAGAAAGTCTACATATAGGCAGTGTGTGTGTGGCCAGTCATCAATTCCTGACTGCCATTATACAGCTCTGTCTTCCATCGGAAAGGCTCGCATAGCCCATGAGTCGAGCTCCGTGACTATGAACTGCACACTTCTCAGGTGTCAAATGGCTTCTCTCGTAATTGACTCTCAGTCCTAGAGCTTCCACAAATCAGATCAGGAGCTCTGTCTGGCATGTACCAGCTGCTGGGACTTTCCATACAGCAACCAGTCATCTAGAGAGGGGAGTAAACGTAAACTGCAGTTCTTCTGCTTGTTTTTTTCCTTTCTCTTCCTAAAGGGTTCTGCAGCCATATATGCTGTTTGCTTCACTCTTCACTGCAGCCATGCAGCATCAGAGTAAGGTGACGAATAGACAGCGGTATTTCCATTTCTAGTTAGGGCATGAGTAAGAGCCTGTTTCAAATGCTCAGCGTCTTGAATCCACTACCTCAACTCATCAAAACGATGTAGGAGGTCGAGTTGACGTTCATTGGTACTCGGCTAAGAAATGAGCAAACGGGAAAACTGCACTAGTTCAGAAAGAAAACCGCCCTGACAGTCCGGAAAGTAAGAGAGTGAAACCTATTCTTCATTTCTAAAAGCTAAAATGACTGATAATGATTTAATTGAAACCCATACTACAATCCACGATATGTACGCTATATGGCCAAAAGGTCTGTGGACACCTGACCATCACACCCATATGTGGTTCTGATTTCCACGAATGGTTTCCACGAAGTTTGAAGCAAACAATTGTATAGAATGTCTTTGTACGCTGTAGCATCACCATTTCCCTTCACTGGAACTAAGAGGCCCAAACCTCTTCCAGCATGACGATGCCCCTGTGCACAAAGCGAGGTCCATGAAGACATGGTGTGTTAAGGTTGGAGTGGAAGAACTCGAGTTTCCTGCACAGAGCATTTCTCCACACACAACATCAGTACCTGACCTCACTAATGCTCAAATCCCAAATCCCCACAGCCACGCGCCAAAATCTAGTGGAAAGCCTTCCCAGAATAGTGGAGCTTATTATAACACTGAATAAGAGAATAAATCTGTTATGGTTAGGTGTCCACAAACCTTTGGCCATATAGTGTATTCTTCTGAATTCAGATCAATGCAATTTCTTGGCAAACAACTGGCTAAGGACGAAACATTTTGATAGAATTACTGAACTTTTATATTTGTATACAATACATACAGATTTACTTACCAGTGGTGGAACAATTCTGAACCAGAAGCTGTTCCTTAAAACAATTTCCTCCATATAAGGAGGTTTCTGTTTCTGGAGGCGGAGTTAGTGTGTCTACAGCCATAACCTGACTCTCTTGACATGGAGTATTTTCTATCATGGGAGGAGTCTTAGACCTCTCTTCAGGGGGAGGAGTCTGGATTTCTGGTACGGGGTTCGGCGCACGTTGTATTGCTCCTTGATGTCGCTGTACGCCCGAAGATTTCTCAGTGATATTAACAGACCTGTTTTTAATAACCTGGGAAAGACATTTGATATTTGGTACATGGAAGAATCCCAACATTAAAAACAAACAGGAAAAAAATAGCAACCGCATGTTTAAAAAAACAACAACCCCAAAAAAACCAAACAACTACCTTCTGCAAGGATTCTGGTTGCTTTTTTGCTTTCTTTTTAGTGGCAAATATGTGATCGTACTCCTCTGTCCACTCGATGAGTCTTTTGCTAGGCTTTCTGATACGTTTGCTCTCTGGCAAAGACAAACTCAGAGTCATGATAAACAAGACAAAACTGTTAGGACCTAATGACATTTCTTCTAGCACTCATCTTACCTGTGGGGAAACTAGAAACCTCACAGGTATTTGGAGTTATGCTCGCTGCGTTTATGGATATCTCTGTTGCTGATGCAGTTGAATTTGTCTTTTCAGCACCAGACTCCACAACCCTTTTCTGTTCTGAAGGCGACATTTGTGGTTGCCCTGGTCCTTGGTCACGTCTGATCTCTGCGTGCGACACCTTTCCGATGTCCTGTTCAAACTTCTGCCAGCGTTTTTTAGGTACACTGCCAAAAAAACTATTCTCCGATTTCTCGGTGAGGAGTTTGCACCCCGGGGCCTGTGTGTTATCCGACTTCCTGCCACACGTATGTGCTGACGACTCGGAAGGCACAAAAATGTCATCGAGGCTCTTCTTCACAACCGGTTGACTTTTTTTGCTAGGTTTTTTAGCCGATTTCGATACAGTAGAAATGCTCTGGCAACGCTGAACGACACAACCACTGGCCTCTCTCATATCAGGACCAAACCTTGCATTTGTTTTGTTTTGTTTGGACTTAAAACCAGAAGTTTTGCTTTGTTCATACTTCTTAAGACCTGCCAACGTGCAGGGGTCGTTATCATCTTTAACACGACCAAAACTACTTTTCAGATCTTTTTCTGAAATCGTTGAAGGCTCCTCTTTAATGAGCTTTTTCTTAGGTAAAGGTTCCATGACCATGGGTCGGCCATCTTTTTCTCGACTATCATGTATATCCTTCAACAACATCAGGAATGTGCTATATTTATAGTTTGCATCTGGACGAAATGTGCTGGACTTTCCATTTTTTTCATTTTCCAGTGACTTGAAGGTTATTTCTTTCATGTCTTCACCGTCTTGTATATTCAAACGAAATGGAGATGCTGTGGAAAACACTGACACCTCAGACACTCGATTCTCTTGTTTCACTTCGGACGCATTAAAACCAAGTGGTTCAGAAGATATCAAACAAGACTCCTCCTCCGATTTGACAGCAACCTCGCTGTCTTCCAAATCAGACGGATTTAGAGACGCCTTGGAAATGGCGTCGGATTTTACTTTTAAATCCGCTTTGAAATCAGGACCTGCTGAAATTTTCTGGCGGGTCGATTTTACTTTTGTCTTTTCGGTAGACGCACACCTTGTACCACATACGTCGTTCTCAGTTTCACCACTCGGCAGAGTTTGTTTAAGAGCTCGGCTAGACGGCTGCTGGAGCTGAGCGTCTTCCATTGCTTTCAGTGCTCTGGTCATCAGTCGACTGCTAGCTGGAAGACATGCAACTCTCTTGTCAAGAGTTTTCTTGGTTTCTACAGATTGGTGTTCAGATCCTGTGACTTGGTTGTCTCTGGACTTCATACTTGCCGACTCGGGTATCTTGATCTTACATGATACCTTACCAAAGGAGCAATTAACAGATTTAATTCCCGCACGACTAAATACCCCACTGGTTTGTCCTTTTCCAGCTTTGCTGAACCACAGACCACCCTGGACTTCGATATTTTTCTTTGCTTCTTTCTCATTTTGGCTTGTAGCTTGTCCTACAGGCTGATCAGTAGCGGAGTTCAGTGAGAGTCGGCCACCGCCTTTGGGACATCGGCGGATTTGCGGCACAGAGTCAATGTCGGAATAGGGACTATCCACCACTTCTTCTATCTCAGTCTTTTCACATACAAACTTGTCATACTTTGTAAAAAACACTGCCGAGGACTTTCTTTGCTTCTTTTTGCATTTAGACTTCATCAAAAAGTTTTGCTCTTTATGTGAAATCTTCCCATTGGCTTGACAACCGTTTCCAGGAATTCCCAGGAGCAACCGGGAGTTAGATACCTTGTCTTCTTGACCTTTCGTTTTTTCATCAACTGAACTCTTTTCTGTGAATTCAGAAGTTATAATAGGTATCCTGGGCTTATCCAAGTAATGCGCCTCAGCTTCAGCCACGCTACAACTCCAAGAGCTTAGAAACCGCTTGGGCACCTATAAGACAAATACAAAAGGTGCACAGAATAAGATACAAAGTGAAATAGCGATTCATCTAGAAGTTTTATGTGGAGAAAAAAAAAATAATAATAATAATTATATATATATATATATATATATATATATATATATATATATATATATATATATATATATATTATTATTATTATTATTACAGTTATTTATTAAAACGATTACAATGAAATGAAAAAAAGATTGACGAAGAATGATGATGATGAAGAATTTTCAGCTTGGCCTTACCCCTCTCTTCGGACCAGGGAGATTGTGAAACTGATATTCCCCAACAAATATATGCATGGCTTTCTCTGAGACCCAGGCCAGTTCCTCAGGTTCCCCAAATGTCTTGATGTAATACTGGCGACAAGGATTATCACTCGGCTCTGACAAACCACGGCACAGGACAAATGAAAACGCTTAAGGTTCTACGTCTGTGGGAATAGGCTGATCATGTAATTCTCTTTTTTTTTTTTGTTAAAGTCTAAGTAACTCTTTAAATCAGGAACTACGGTGGCGGAGAAGTGCAAAACAAATCACAAATATGAAAACAAAATAACAAATTATAAACACAATGGCATATCTAAAAACAAAATAACAAGGCAGAAAGCACAACGACAAATCCTAAAACAAATGAACAAGTCAGAAAACACAATGGATAAGGTAGGTATATTTTGCGAATGGATTACTTACCGCTGATTGGACGACACATCTGTCAGTCACGATATACAGGAAGTAAGAGATTGTAAACAGCTTTGTTTCTTGTACATAAGTGGACTTCTGTGTTTACTTTAAACCATTTTTTGTCCATAGCGAAACTTTAAATCTTAGAAAATAAAAGTTTACAAAAAATTTAAAAAATAAATAAATAAATAAAGATTTTGACAGAATAATAGGATGATATTTTTTGCCACACTGCTCGGCCACGCCCACTCCATACACTGACTGAATGTTATGTTGACGTATATGTGCGTGCGACCGATCACGTGTGATAAAATTCTCCGTTTTAATACATTTAATACATGCATTTTAATAACACAGACCACATAAAGGCAGAATGTAGAATTTCTAAGGTAAAAATATCATATGGTGCAGGTCTTTGTGTTTTGGATAGTTCAATATAAATGAAACGGTCAATACACGTGTGTAATAGTGTTTGATGTTTTTACATTATTTAAGGTTTTTATGCCAAACATAATTTAAAATTAATGTTTAGTATAATTACATCGAATAATTTAAGTGATATATGTGCACACATACTAATCACAGGTCAGAATTCCCATCACTAGTACTGGTGTGGCGCCGCAGCCTGCTGTACTTCCTGTATATCGTGATTGACAGACGTGTCGTCCAATCAGCGGTAAGTAATCCATTCCCAAAATATACCGACCTTATTCGTTTTGTCCGAATTGTCATTGTGTTGTCTGACTTGTTCATTCGTTTTCGGATATGCCGTTGTGTTTATAATTTGTTATTTTGTTTTCATAGCCGTGATCTGTTTTGCGCTTCTCGGCCACCGTAAGGAACCGATAAGAGTACACCGATGTTTTGCACTCGTAATAAACAACTATATTAACTAAAAAAAAGGGAGTACCTAAAATACAAAATGTACCTAAAACCGCAGTGTCCGATACCAATAGATAACATTTTGTAATAATCTGCAATGTTATAGCAAACTGACATACCTTTTATTCTGTGATACGTTTCCAATGCAGGATTGATGGTCACGCGACATGGCCACCACGGCCTACGGTTGAACTTAGCCCATATAACTTCCCCTTCTAGGTATTTTAACGGTGGAAGAGGCTTTGACTTTGAGTTGTTTATCTGCTAATAGAAAATTAGTTTTGTTTAAAAATTAATATGTCATACGAGAAACAAACTGATTTGTGTACATACGATAACAGATATCTCTCAAAACCAATCTTTAGCAAAAAAAATAAAAAATTACTACAGTTAGTTACAAGTGTTTAATTATATTGGTATAATCCACTTATTGGACTCTAAGGTAAACTATGTGATACAGACAGACACAAATTATGTTTCATAGTCACAGATAAAGCCCAGTCTCTGAGGAAAGTATTTCCAGTTAAGACTTTCTATTGACTGTAATCTAGTATTTGAATTTAAGGATTATACTTCATGTGACTTTTCAGCAATGAAATATTTCTTAGTTTATTTATAGGCATTACATAAATTCCACTGACACAAAGGGGGGGAGGAAAAAAAAAAAACAGGCTTAGAGACATCCGGCATAGAAACTTGAATGTCTGGTTTTTGGAAACTACTACTTCATGTGACTCTAATCAACATGATTTCATTAAGTAGTAACCTAAGCAACAATATATATGAATCTGAAGTCAAAGGGAACTGTTATCGTACAAATGGCCAAACAGGCTAACTAGCTAGGAAACTAATCAGGTAAACAGGAAAAACCCACCCCGAAGAGCTCACACATTAATCTTTATAATTAACGTGTGATCTTCAGTTTTACCTAAAGTGGCCGATGCAGCGGTGCTTTAGTACTTTAGTCTGTCCAGTTCTCTCACCTCCTCATCTGTACACTCTACTCAAACAGATCAGCTTCCAAAGCTTCAACTTACATGCTAATAGCGTATTCTGGACCGTTTAGTCCGGTATTTGCTGTCTCCACTACTTTTACATTGGATCTCTCATTAATATGATGTTGAGTATTGCTGGAAAACGGTGAGCGAGAAAAGAAGTTCTTGTGATTTTGTTTTTTTAGGAGCGAACAAAACCAGCGCCGACGCTGTATTTTCGGTTACAGGGATACCAAAAATATAGCGTCAATCAACAAATTAGCACCAGGATCGCTAAAAAATATCACAAATATTTTAATATAAACGAATGTATTTCAAGCTGCAGTTTTCCATTAAGGACTGCAATGTGAAAGCGAGCTTCTAATTTTAACTGTTAAATTGTTTTTAGTAATAAACTATTATAATATATATAAACTATTATAAATTATAACACGCAATCTGTATATACACGTATGCTTTTACTCATTCCTTAGTAAGCCTGTGTTTGTCTATTCTTCATCGGGGTCGGTAGATCTTCTGAAGAATGGAATTTCTCTTTAATCGATGTAGCATTTGACATTATAGAAGTAAGGATGCTCGGTTTGGATGCGAGTTCAAAAACTACACAGAGGATTAAAACGAGAACTTGCCGTCGCAACGTCGTCGCGGACGCGCTCCAGAGAGCCCGGACCGCAATCGCTACCCGACTCTTCCTCGTGCTTTTCATCTTGTTTCACTGACATACAGGCCTTTGTTCTTCTTTTACCTTTAGACAGACTATGGTGTCTATCCCAAATGGAGAATCTTTGCCTCGGATTTGTAGCTGTAGAAATATTGTTTATAGGGCTGCTACACGACTTATCAAGTGAAGACCTGGGGCCTGTGTCCTCATCTTCCTCCTCGTCCTCAAACAAAATTGAATCAAAGTGTAAGCCATTTGCAAATGGACTGGACGAATCGAGACTGAATGCTGGACTGGGAGGAGACATGCAAGTGCTATTGTCAGTTCTAGTGTCATGCAAAGCCGTGTCCATGTTTTGTGACAGAGATAGGTCGACAAGCTTAAAGCGCCATGGAGTCAACTCATTCCTCTGGCTCTTGTGGATCCCTGTATGTGAAAAGCAGATCCAGAAAGTTCTCCACGAAGGTCTTCAAGGAATTGTATGGTAGTCAGTAGTCCTTAGTTCTGTGCTGCTAAGTGGAAGTGAGACCTGAAGGCTGGGCTTGAGGCCAGGCGCCTTGACTAAGATGGGTGACGTTTTCCATGTGATGAGATGAGGATTTTCAGCTGTTCTGGAGGACTGCTGATGATCCGAGCATCTGTACTGGCCACTTGCCTCGGAGACACCTGGGACACAATTCGTTCAGTCAACATTTGTGAAATATTACAAATCAATATATGACGGTTTATTAGGTACAGCTACCTACACCGATTGGCCCTTTTATAAGGTATTCCTACCATACAGGTATAGAATTACTACATGATTGTGAGGGAAGAACTTGTGCTATTGGTGCCTGTGGTCCATTTGGAGCTATGCACAATGTCAGCCCCACCCTACCCCATCCTTCCATGCAATAAAACCACCATAGGACCATGGCTGAATAGATATTACTTCCAAAGTGAACCGTTCTCATCATAGCAGTGTCGTAGGTGGTCATAGGTGCTGCGGTGTGTAGTCTGTTGGGGTTTTACAACACCGTGTGTACTTACTTTCCACGTTATAAGACACACACATTCACACACTTATTCACACCTAAGGGCGATCTATGCTGCATTCGACTTACCTCAGAAGCGGGAAGTCAGAACTCTGAATTACTACAAAACTACATGGAAAAAACATGGCCGCACTCATTTTTGTCTTTTGTTAGCATCAAGGTATCCGGCTAACTCTAACGAGTGACGTATATTTTCCTCCTCAAAAGAGTCAGTGTTTTAGATTGAACAAGAGAATATGTCGATTGATCTAAAGCAAATACTAGCATATGCAGTGTAACTCATTTAAAAGTAAAAAGTGCTGTTCTGTTTACTGTTGGTGCTCTGAGCGGCCATGTCGATTTGATGTCACTTGCTGAACTCTGGGTTGAGGAGTCCAACCTAAGGACTTCCAAGTCGATGGAGTGGGTTTTTTTTTTCTCCCCCTAGTCAGAAATTGAATGCAGAATTAGTGTGACCAATCCACCTATCGTGTTTTTGGACGGTGTGAGGAAAGCTGTAGGGACCTGGAGCTGTGGGGTGTCAACATGTAGGCGTTAAGGTGCAAAGTTACAGAATACAAATGCCATGCGCCGTTTCTTCATCAGTGATCAGGAACACACAAGCATACCAGTGTCATGTCGGCGCTGTGCTCGGAAAGGTCAACACACACACCAGTGGGTAAGCAGTGGTCCTCGTGTGGACCCCTCTACCTACAAAGTGCACCTGTGCTAATTAGTAGATCTTAAAACTGTTTATGAATATACACCATGGACGTTGCAGAAACGCTGATGAACCTGCAGTAGTAGACTTCTGCTCTGTGTGTGTGTGTGTGTGCGTGTGTGAGTGTGTGTGTGTGTGTGTGTGAAGCCGCCCTTGCGTGCTCTGAGCCGAGGCGCACATGTATGACACACTCCAGTGACGAGTGCAAGTCTGTCATCTTTCAGAGGAAGTGAAGAAGTTAAACGCAGTTACGTTACGATACTGATATGGCACTACAGCGGCGCGAGCGAACGCGCGCGCTTTGGAAATCATACAGGGCCAGGCGGCTCGCGCGAGGTTCTTCTCTCAATAGACGTTTTAGCCCGATACCGTTCCTTTAGTTCTCACACACACACACACGCACACACACACACAACCTTACACTGGTCAACTTGCATACAATTCCGTTATAATAAACCGTGTTGTTAAGGAGTTGAGGAAATGCATGCAAAAATCTTACCATTCACATTTCGCTCGCGGACGTGGACACCGAAAATCCTGCGCTTTTGCAGTAGAAATGGCCTTTTCCCCCAATTTGTGAGTGCCTCAGCAAATCCCAGCAGCAGCAGCAGCACTAGGCCGAGAAACCTGAGCACATATTCTTGACAGTGAAGCTAGCGGCCCCTTTCTAAACAAACCCAAAGAAACAGCAAAAGACGTCCATTACACACACACACGCGCGCGCACACGGGGACATAAACACGTCCCCCTGCGCCGGGATTCAGAAACACGTTACCGGTGGCTCTTACTTTCTCTCCATTGAAACGGTGATGGTTTCCTCGGCGTGCCGACCTGCCCCCGGTTGTGTCTCGAGCCCCTGCCTGTGTGTGTGTGTGTGTGTGTGAACAGCCAATCCAATCCGTCGCTCTCCAGCCTCGCTGTCCTGCGCTACATTCGTTACTTTAACACTTCCTACAAAACACACCTGCTACTCTTATTAGTATTCTTCTTCTTCTTGTTCTTCACACGCAGACGCCACAATGTCATACACCTTTAAAAGTGCTTTGAAGTCACGTCATCAATTAGACACATGTGGGCTCACACGGCTCGTGCCGAACACACGGGGTCCGGGATGGAAACGTGGCTCAGGTTATAGAAATGTTTAATATATGTATGTGTGTATATATATATATTTATACACACACACACACACACACACACACATGTCTAATGTTTATGAGGCATCGGTGTGACACAAGTTGGTTGTTTACTCGAGACCGAGTCCTGGTCAGGCGCTTCAAAATGGAGTCTGCTGCCGAAACAGGCCACAAAGTGTTAAAATCTCAAATGACAGAGTAGGATAGAGCAGACCCAGTGGAGAAGTTCACGAGGCTGCGGCGTCTGAACGTCAAGCGCGAGCTACATGGAGCTTCATGAAAGGTCGAAGGAGGCCATTTTGTCAATCGATGACACGGTTACAGATTGATATCAGTTGTAAAGGTTTTGGAATCCAGACACATAAAGCTCTCTCCTCTGTGTGTGTGTGTGTGTGTGAGAGAGAGAGAGAGTGTGTGTGTGTGTGTGTGCGCGTAAAAGCAGTGCGCACCTTATAATAAACCATGCTCCAACTATAATTAAATAGTCGCGTGCATGTTTAGAATTCACATTTAAGCTTCCACTGACTGCATTTCACACACAATCTGGTTAACACCCTGCCATATTTCTTTAAGGGAGGTGGGGAGGTGGGGGAAATGGAGCAGCCGACACCATCTTTTTTTTTTTTTTTTTTTTTTTTAACAGTCCACCATGTTACCTCAAGCCTCTTTTTGAAAAACAAACAAACAAAAAATAAAGAAAGAAAGAAAGCGCGCGGGCGGATAATAAACACGATCTGGTCCTCATCGAGGGCTCTTCTATGTTCTATAGGAAAAATTAAATCCTTAAACCTGTGGCCTAATCCGATTTAAGACTATATGCTACACATTTTGAAATAATCGTCCCGTTAGTTTTGTTTTTATGACTAGTTTCAGTTTGTCACCGCGCATTATTTTCCTTTCCCGTGCCAAAAAAAACTCGACGATTGCTTGCTTTTTTTTTTTTTTTTGAGAAACCTCACACTACCGCACTAAATAGTATGGTAGAAATAGTACTCCGCCTATAGTGTGACATCTTATTTAGTAGGGTAGTGTTAGGGCTCGGACATGGTTTAGGCCTGCTGACTGACTGACTGACTTAACAGCGACTCCTCTGACGGAAAATAAAGCTGCAACTGTAATCACAGTCCAGTCATAGAATAAAACACATTCAAGTCCAAGCTGTAATTCGGCATAGACTGTTGAGTCAATATTTTGGTTAAATTTTTATTTATTTTTTTTAAATCTGATACTTTTATGAGCCTCCGACCACAAGGAGCGGGTTGTGAGGACAGCTGAAAAGATCATCGGGGTCTCTCTACCCACCATCGACACCTCGTTCAACAACCGCTGCATCCGCAAAAAAGCCACCGGTATTGCGGACGACCCCTCTCAGCCCTCTCATGGACTGCCGTCTGGCAGAAGGTACAGGAGCATCCGTGCCACCACCAGCAGACTCTGCAAAAGTTTCTTTCCTGAGGCAGTCTGATTACTCAACACCTGGGCTAGGCAAACACCTAACCCAGTATGACTCAGTACCACTGCACACCACACTTTGCAAAGCTTCATCAGTCACTTTTATATTATGGAACTCATCTTTGCTGCCAGTATTGCTGCTATACTTGTGCTGCTGCACTACACGATGGTTTACACTTTACAGCCCATATCCTGTGTATTTATTGTCTTGCACTCGTCCCATGCTGTTGTCTACTTGCACTTCATGTAGTCCTGTGTACTGTTCTGTGTTGCGCCATGGTCCTGAAGGATCCAGTGTATACAAGCTATATCAAGGAATGACAATAAAAACAAACTTGACATTAATGCAACAAGTGGTGTAAACAACCTACATCTAATCACTCAGGTCTAGGAGGCATCTCTTGCCTGCTAATCTGTTAATGTTGCTTGTTAAGGGAACACTGAAGTGAGGGACAGCCATCTATTCATCCATTCATCTTCAGTAAGCACTTTATCCTGGTCAGGGTTGCAGTGAATCCGGATCCTATCCCACTAACACTGGGCGCAAGATGAGGATACGCCGTGCATGGGATGCCAGTCCACTACAGGGCACCGATGACACATTTACACACATATTCACACCTAAACCATGTTTTTTGGGGGGTGAAGTCAAAACTGCCACGGTCAAGACTAACCAAGATCGAATCAAGACCAAGACTTACAGGGTTCGAGGCCGAGTCAAGTCATGATAAAGTCCAAATGAGCACAAGACTGAGCGAAGGCCGAGACACAAACCCATCAAATCCAAATTATTATGCTGTTTTTTTTGTTTTGTTTTGTTTTTTTAAAAGAATTAACATTAACTTGTAATATTTTGTGCATGCGAAAAGAAAAGACAACACAAACATTATTTTTCACAAGCTCTCAGATGAAACCATATTTATCCAGAGTGACTTACATTTATGTCATTTATACAAATGAGCAGTTGAGGGTTAAGGGCCTTGCTCAAGGGCCTACAGTAGCTTGGCAGTGCTGGGGTTTGAACTCACAACCTTCTAATCAGTAGTCCAACATCTTAACCACTGAGCTACCAATCCCACCTCCTCCTGCAGTTATCTTTGTTTGTACCTTCCCATGGTATTTATCAAAATATAAAGAAATGTCATTTAAACCTGACCAGGATAAAGCAGTCACGGAAGATGAATGAATGAACTAATTCATGATTTTTGGCCCATGTTAAGCAGGGCAGCCTTTCTTCATCCCACTTGCTATATATCTGGCCACCTGCCCCCGGATGCATGACAGTAAAAACCATCCACTCCTGGGACATTTGTGTCATGTCTCATAGGATCCTAGTCCCACTGCGCACCTCTACTCTAAACAACCTACCCTTCTCTGCTGAAATTACACATGCCTCGTGTGTAACTTGTCTTTGAGAGAATCTGCGGAGAACAGTAAAAGTTCAGAAGCTCTGTTCCAGCTGCAGATAAAGCCTTTTTGACTGGAAAAATAGAAGCCTGAAACAGGAACTACCAAGATCCATTGCATGATCCATACCAAGATCCATTGCATGATCCATACCAAGATCCATTGCATGATCCATTGCATGATCCATACCAAGATCCATTGCATGATCCATACCAAGATCCATTGCATGATCCATTGCATGATCCATACTAAGATCCATTGCATGATCCATACAAAGATCCATTGCATGATCCATTGCATGATCCATACCAAGATCCATTGCATGATCCATACCAAGATCCACTGCATGATCCATTGCATGATCCATTGCATGATCCATTGCATGATCCATACCAAGATCCATTGCATGATCCATACCAAGATCCATTGCATGATCCATTGCATGATCCATACCAAGATCCATTGCATGATCCATATTAAGATCCATTGCATGATCCATACCAAGATCCATTGCATGATCCATTGCATGATCCATACCAAGATCCATTGCATGATCCATACTAAGATCCATTGCATGATCCATACCAAGATCCATTGCATGATCCATACCAAGATCCATTGCATGATCCATACCAAGATCCACTGAAATGCAAATATTCAGAATCACAGCTTTTAAAAAAGATCTTATAAAAGAAATTGTACATTCGATAACTGGATACATTTTTTAAATATTCTGCAATAGAAACCCCATTGGTGGTTGGATCACCTTTCCTTAGCTTTCAGAACTGTATAATAGTACAGATACATACCTAATGTAGGCCAAAGCCAGGCAGCATATCTTCATTACTGGATAATGCTGGAATGTGAAATTCTACCATAATATTGGATTCACAGGAATCAGCCACTGCTTTATGATTTTGCTGAGAGAAATTGCTGTTTATCCCTCAGACGATCAATAACTTGATATTGCACTGAAAGCTTTGCAAAAGACTGCGATACTGATGATGTAACATAAATGCTTTTATTCAGTTAACAACTGGACTACTATATAAACGAGCAAGTGTACAGGTGTTCCTATTAAAGCGGACGTGGTTATACCACTATTATAACTCATAATTTATTATTATTTATAAATAAATAAAGGCATTTATTAAGGTAACACATTATTGATCCGAAAAGGAAAAATATCACATACAAAAAGAAATATAAAGTAATGAATAAGAAAGGACAATATTCATGGCACATAGTGGTTTCATTCAACTTTTTTTAAACATTTATTTTAACTGTTTAAAGCAAACATCAATGTAAATATACCACATATAAGTCTTTTTTTTTAACAAATACAAAGTCCTACGTCAATGTTAAAAGCGTAGAAGGAGAATGCAGTAACACGTGTAGTTCAACTCAACAGAAATGTTCAGTTACCTTTCTAAAGTCTGTTTCGATGCTTGTTGAGAGATCATGGCTTCGATGGAAATGATAATGATATGACCGAAGTGATAGACACATTAAAACTCAGATAAAACTGATTGATCAAATAATTTATGACTTTTTTTTTTATACAAAACTTTCCTGTGTACTTTAAATGTGGCAGATCTTAGATAGATAGATAAATAGATAGTTCACTTTATTCATCCCAGAGGGAAATTCACCAATTTTATTAAACATATGTTAAACATATATAATGCAAAACATATGGGAGAACATAAGGAATGTCAGTTGTTATACAGATGTTATAAATCTTTGAGCCCTCATGGAAATTAAATTAGCCAGGGGAAGTGAAATAACAATTCGATTCAGTTTGATTCAGTTCATTGCACTTTATTGGTTTAAAAAAGGTACATTTGAATCATTAAAGATTGTGTTGCAAAGCATGTAAATATGATGAATTTACACACATTCTCTCTCTCTCTCTCTCTCTCTCTCTCTCTCTCTCTCTCTCTCTCTCTCTCTCTCTCTCTCTCTTTCTTTTTTCCTATTCAGAGTTGTGTTGGAACATGCAAAAATACACCCTGGATGGGACCCCGGATGGGACACCCAGTCCACTGCCGATTACACACACCTCAAATGACTTATTAATTGGCATAAATGGAAAGTTTAAGGTGTATTTTCTCCAAAGTTAACAGCAAAATGGTCTCAAAATATTGACGCGTTTGGGGGATGGGTGGAAGGGCTGCGGTCAAGACCAGGACAATCCGAGATTGAGTCAAGACTGAGGCTCAAGGGGGTCGAGGTCAACTTAGTTGGCTTCATTTTTGCATCGTGCCAATTATTAGGCTCTTTTCTAGAAGTAGGAGTTACGTGTCGTCCAACATTGTGCATGCAAAATGAAAAAAACCTTATTTTTGCAAACTCTCAGTTGAAACCAAGACAATACTCAGCGAGAGCGATGCTCAAGACTGAGACAAGTCCAAGTCGATACGGAAAACATCTCGAGACCCGAGTCCTACAGCCATGGGTTTAGAATCTGCGGGGTACATACTATTAATAAAAATGTAAATCCGTCCCCCGCACTTTTTCACTGGCCATGGTCAATTTGTGTATCTTTGATTTCTATAGCCTACGTGTACATGTCCGAGTCTTTACATGACCTGACGTTGCCATGACAGTTGGTCACTCACAGCACGTGTCACACCCATGCTCACGCCCAGGGTTACACAAAAAGTGTAACCCTGCCATTTTTACATTACTGTATATAATTCAATAGAAAAGGGAGAGAACTGAAACAAAATCATCCATAATATACAAGTATATATTATATACTGTGTGCTATGTATATGCAATACGATGTACACTAAACACAATTTGCAATACTTAAATAATACAGTGCAACATACAATATAACATGCGTTACAGAATCATAAATACAGTACATAAGTACAGAATCATAAATTGCATATTAAGCCAATTAAGAGCAAGAAGAGATAAAACCCCACAATTTAGACAAAGGTCAAAAAAAAAAAAAAGAAAAAAGAATACCAGTGACATTCTGTCCCCCACACATCTGAAATGATGGCTACACCCCTGCATACAGCCCTAGTGTGAGGAAACCAGAGAACCCAGAGGAAACCGACACAGACACAGGAAGAACATGAATATAAACTCCACATAGACAGTAACCCGAGCTCAGGCTCGAACTGTTAATTCAACACCAGGAGCTCTGTTATGTAAAATACAGTCTATAGCATTTTAATATGATAAACAATGCTTGTTGTTTTGAGTGATCTTGTAAAATACAGTCTTATAGTTGTCAGTGCCTAAATGTATCCAGTCCATCTGGTGATAGCAAGGATAAGTCCATACAAATTCTACATTTAATCACTTATTTTTGGGATATTGCACTAACACAAATTTCCTGCAGACGCATTGACAGATACACTGATGATAAAAACTCTTTTGGTAGCCAGAAAATAGTCCTTGAGTTCCTGTTAACCATGAACATGTATGACAAATACGAAGAAAAACTATTTCAGGCATTTGACCTTGCTGTGACCTTGATTCTTTTTGGGTCAATTCCAAAATCTAGTTAATTTTCTGGTTACAGTAGTAATTCCATGTAAATCCTACAAACATTCAACCACTCGTTCTTGAGATATCTCACTAAGGAGAATCTTGGATGGACACATGGAGAACCCAAAAACATAGCATAACAAAACGCCACCTAGTGGAGGAGGCATAACAACAACTCTTTTCAGCTTTAAGGGTTATTTTGCAGTTTTTAGAGCCCTCTGCTGCCTTCAAACTGAATTACATTTGCAATAAAAACATTAACAAGACTTCCAGTTCCTCCAGACTAGAGGTGTACGTGGGATGGTTTTGTTTATATTGGACTCCTGACCACTTCAGAGGAATTGGGCAATCATGCCTTCCCACTGTAGCCTCAGATTCCTGTTCTTGGCTGACAGAAATGGAACCCAATGTGGTCTTCTGCTACTATAGCCCACCTGCCTCAAATTTCCATGTGTTGTGCATTCTAAGATGCTATTCTGCTCACCATGGTTGTAAAACGTTGTTATTTGAGCTGCTATAGCCTTCCTGTCAGCTCAAACCAGTCTGGCCATTCTCCTCTGACCTCCATCATCAGCCAGGCATTCCTGCCTGCAGAACTGATGCTCACTGGATGTTTTCCACACCATTCTGGTCAACTTCTAGAGACTGGTGTGCGTCTGAAATCACATTTTCCTACCATTCTGATGTTAGAGATGTTTGGGAAACTGTTCATTTTTTGTCCTGTTACACGTGAAAAAGTGTTAAAAGTGTAGAAGCAGAATGCAATAATACATTTGGTTGGTGGGGGGCACTACAACTCAACAAATGTGTTCGGTTGCTCTTCTGGAGATTGTTTCATTGCTCATCCAGATATCATGACTTCAATAGAAATGAGAAAAATGACAGAACATAGAAAAACTCAGTAGAATGCTCATTAAAACCAATATCTTGCATACACTGTTATATTAAAATACTCTGTAGTCAAAATGTGGCAGTTTTTATTAAAGATATATTGTTAAACATGTATAACATATGAGAGAACATAAGAAACTTGATGTTATACATTTTTTAGCCGTCCTGGAACCGAATTAGCCAGGGGAAGTGAAATACCTTCCGTTATTTCCTGTTAAAAACATACTACTACCTGCTTTCAGGGCAATACTTAAAATCATATGGAACACTAAAGAGGCAATAAATTGTGGACTTTAACTGTGTCAGAAAATCTCTAAATCTCCAATCCCCAAGTCTCCAAATCTCCAAATAACCAAATCTCCAGATTTCTAATGTACAAATATCCAAATCTCTAAATATCCAATCTCCAAAACACCAAATCTCCAGATTCCCAATCTCCAAATCTCCATTCACCAATCATCAAATCTCCAATTTCCAAATAATTCAATCTCCAATCTCCAGATCTTCTAATATCCAAATCTCTAAATCATCAAATATTAAATCTCCAGATTTCTAATGTACAAATATCCAAATCTCTAAATATCCAATCTCCAAAACACCAAATCTCCAGATTCCCAATGTCCAAATCTCCATTCACCAATCATCAAATCTCCAATTTCCAAATAATTCAATCTCCAATCTCCAGATCTTCTAATATCCAAATCTCCAAATCATCAAATATTAAATCTCCAGATTTCCAATCACCAAATCTTCAAATCACCAAATCACCAAATCACCAATCTCTTAATCTCCATTTTTCAAATCTCCAAATCTTCAAAGCACTAAACCTCCAAACTCTAAATCTCCAATCTTCAAATCTCCAAATCTCCCATATTCAAATCTTTGATCTCCAAAGCTTCAACCTTCTGATCTCCAAATCTCCAATGACCAAATCATCAATTCTCCATTCTCTCCAAAATCTCCAACTTCTTTATTGTATTATGGGTAATTTTGGTTTCATATTATAGTCATAGTGTGTGTGTGTGTGTGTGTGTGTGTGTGTGTGTGTGTGTGTGTGTGTGTGCTGTTGAGATTCCACACTCTTCCCCCATCCCCATGACCCCTAACTATCCCAGCTGCCAGCTGTCTCCACTTGTGACAGCTCTGTCTCTTTCTCTCACAATCTCTCATTTCAACTAAATTAGATTCAGTTTAATTCCATTTGATTTGATTTGATTTGCTTCAGGTACATTTGAATCACACAAGTGTGTGTTGCAAAGCGTGTACATATTACAAATAAATTAAGTTATAATAAATAAATTATTATAAATAAATTAGGTTCTTTGCTATTTAATTGCTTTCAAATTTCCCAAGGACTAAAGATGATCTAAAACTTTTAGTTTTTGTTGACAAACGTTAACACGTAAAATAAGTACCGTATGAAACCGCAGTATACTGAAGCGTTGGGTTTTCTTCCATCATTTCATTATAGATTCATCTGCATCCATCAAAACAGACTAAACTCGAGCACTGAGTTAAAAACACCTTGGAGGAGGCACAGACCATAATAAGCATATTTCATATTACATATCCTCATTTCTAAGTTTTCCATGGAATGCTGCCTGAATACATTGCTAAAGTCTAAGTTTAGACTGCACAAAGCTAAACCTTAATCACAGAGTGAATGATACAGTATATGCATATAATTTTACTGTGTGTGGTAGAGGAAATTGTATTCTTCATGCCACACGTAACCAAACAGCTGTAACGATCCAAACTAAAGAGGCCGAGATTCAGGTTTCACTTTGTTAGCTTTTCTTCCTGGTCTCTAAATATACTCTTTTATAGTTTCCTTGCAAAGAAAAAAAGAAAAAAAAAAAAGGTCATGCTGTAAAATCTGTAAAATAAAAACTGTGTGAGGCTTAAAGACCATTTTAGCTCGTTTAACTTTGATGGTTATTTTTTTATTTTTATTTTTATTTTTATTTTTTTTTAGGTGTAATTAAATATGGGGTACAGCAGGGATTTATTTGGAGATACAGGCAGAAAAGGCCATTCTCCACTAGATGGAGTTAATACTTTTCTGTATATGCATGTCCATAGTACATGGATAAAAATGAATTTATTAATATTAGTATTAAGTCTGGTTCTTTCATAAACACACCTGTCTGGACGAAGCAGTGCTAAGAGGCTTACAGTTTAATACTCTTAAAAACCTTGTTAAGAAAGTGATGAAAGTCGGTTTTTAATTTTTCAATAAAGTGTACTCTTGCTTTGATCACTAAAACACTTGTTCGATATAAAACATATTTTTTTTGCAGTAGAGTCAAAACCAGAACTAACTCACAGTTCCTGTGTAAACAAATCGAACCCCTCTATCTTGCTCTATCCAAAGCTAAGGTATTTCCATTGCTTGCATGACCACATATTAAAAATGTGGACAAAAAAAAAAAAAAAAAAGAAAGAGGAAGTCTTGAGGGCTTTCAAAGTACCATTGGTGAGGGGAAGCCTCTTGTATGTGGAGAATAGGAGCAAGGTGAATAACACACATAGGGACTCGAGTAGTCCATTCTTCCATGCAAGAGGGTCAACTTCTTCAGACATTTCGGTAGGGAGGGGAATGTGTGTGGGGGGACCCAGGGGTCTTCAGGGGCCCGGGACCTGTTCTTAATGAGAAATTCCTGGGGATTTGTAGGGGTGCAGAGGTCTTCATTTTCTCACTGCGCCCACGGGCCCGTTGTAGCGGGAGGCGCGGGCTCCTTTTGAGCCGCTCCGGGCTGAAGGAGTGAAGCGCCATTGAGATGGCAGGAAGAGAAGATGGTGGGGGTGGGGGGAGAGAGTAGGATTATGTATATGAGCTGGGGGCTCGCAGAACAGCTTGCCACCTCCCTCGACAAGGGTGTGGAGAAAAGGAGAAAGGGCAAGGGGGGGTGGAGGTTGCGGCTTGGTGAATGTGGCCAAGCTTTTTTGGAAATGCGGCGGTGTCTCTCCAGGAGCTATTTCTCCAAGTGTTTAATTAAAGGAATAACCAAGGCGAGATGAGAGGCTTGATGTGCAGCTGGGCTGCTGGGAGCCCACTGGCCTCAAACCAGAGGCTTGATCTGGACATTGTGTGAGGAACTCAGTGGAGACCGGGAACAAATAAACCCACACTGGGTTGATGACAGCTGTCCGAGCCGGGAGACGAAGTCCCCCTCGGGGTCTCTGCCCCAAAGGTGCCCGGCATGTGGGCTGGAGCCAGGCAGTTTGATCTGTATGTGTGTGAAAGTGAGGGTAGATGGACAGATGGACAATGCCCACCATGGGGTATGCCACAAAAATACACCCCAATCCGCTGTTTAGGACAATGTGCACCTTTACACAAGAAAAATTTTCATAGATTAATTTTAGATTTCTTATATGGAAGAATAAAGCGGAGACAATTTAAACTATTCAAGATCCCCCTATAGCACTCAAATTGACTCTTTATGTTTTTGTGTGCGTGTCCTGCATGGACAGAGCTCATGGACTAGCTCTTTGCTGTATAAGGTTGTTGAAAACTATTAACTCTGAAAAAAAAAAAAAAAAAAAGTCAAGGTATCCAGAGATAAAGCCGTTCCAGATTTTCCCCTTCGTTTTAAACGTTCCCTTCTGAAATCAATTTTTCTGTCTAATCCTAAATCGAGGTCTTCGTCACGGGCAGGACTAACGTAACGGGAGTTAACATCAGAACAGGAAATGTTGTTTGTTGTTCTTTCAGTAGTGTGGGGTTTTTGGAAGATAAGGTAAACTTTTACAGCAATGAACAACATCGAAAATCTTTTTCAGCAGCTAAGGGTCCACAGGATCAGATCTGAGCCGACTTGGCCTGTCCGATCAGTGACCGATGCAACGGTCCTTGTGCAGCATCTGCCGTCTGGACCAGAGCAAAGGGCTGACCTGAGGGCTAGATGATAAACGTGTGTCCCTGGCAACAGGCTGTCCCAGTTGGACTAATCTATTTAGCCACTGCCAGAGACAAAAGCCAGAAATCTCATCTGGCTCTGGGATAAAGTGGCCCAGGGACGGCTGCGCTGCTGTGCTCTTGGCAATACTATAAACATCCTATCGTTACATGTCAGACGCTTGGCACGGTATTGGGAAAGCGTACAAAACAACAAAATTAAGCACCGAAGATATCTTCCGCCTGTAAACCAGAGCTGTCTAATTAATTAGTTTATTAAGGAGAGGAAAGAAAGGGAAAAATGATTGCACCTCCAGACAGATTTAATGTGCATTTAGTGCCGGACAATAGCCTAGCCATTCGTATGCAAAAGCTAAGTATATAGAACAAGCCGTTTTTGACGCCGATTGAAAGCCAGCGGGGTATAATGAGGGGACCTCACAACACCCCCCCCCTCCTGCCAACCTGATGTGAGCGTCTGATGATAAAGAAGCACGGCTGGGTTCTGGCTGGATGGGTTTTGGGGGAAGTAATGGAGGTGGTGGTGGTTTTGGGCAGAGGACAAAGCCGTGAAATGGTGCTTGTAAAGGACGGGCACTGGCCTCTGCATTGAGATGTCAATCTCGCCTGGCTTTGTGAGATGAGGGCTGTCATCCAGCGGGAGATGCTGAGCGATCCGAGAGCTTCTCTTTTTCTCCCCGGGCCAGTTTATGGATCTAAGACTCGTATTTGAGATAAGTTCTCACACCCAGAGATAAGTCTAGCTTGCTTGTATGTGTTCAAAAAAAAAAAAAAAAATGAATGTATAGTGTAGCATTTGGCAAGTACTCATCTTGAGTTATTATCCTGTTGCTCACTTATGTGTGTAAATACAAGTGCAAACGAAAGAATTTTACTTTATAAGCTCTTAAACAGATCGTTTGTAAAAAGAAAAAGTACTACAAGTACTAGGTTTTCCTGCAGCAGCCAGGGTTATTTAGTTCAAATAGTAACCCAGTAGTGACTTTCTTTGAGGCCCTACTTATGAGTCACCAGCATGTGACCTAGCTATTGTGTGCAAGTGTGTGTGTGTGTGAAAGAGAGACAGAGATGTCACAACTTTCTGTCAAGACATGAGGGCTCTGGGAGGAATGGATTTGATAGACAGCGAAAAAACACAAAGACACTGGGTGTGGGTGAACGAGAGCGAGATGGACAATATAGACGTACCGACTGGGGCAGTCTAGAGCGGAAACAAACAGAAAGGAGGCGGAGAGACGTACGCACTCGAAGAATAGGAGCACTGCGTCGATAGAGACTTCATTCATTGCATTTGCTTTATGCAAATGTGTCTATTTGACTAATGTAAAGTTCATATTTTGCCATGCAAATGTAGCATTTAAAGTCCAGTTGTTGCAAGTGGTAATGAAAAGAAAAGCTGACCAATATATTATAGTACTCACAACAAACAAGGGACAAAAATAATCTCATTTTCATAATTTTAATGTTCAACATTCGTCGTCAGCTCTTTGTTGCTATTCTACACTGCTTACAGATTCCAATTACCCTTGAAAGCCAGCTAATTATACACACAAAGGCATGTCTAACTTGACAATCAGACCTCTACCGAGCTATCAATCTAGGTAAACATTACCAGTTATGACCATGTCACATCTACGTACTCACGCTATGTACGAAAGAGTGACTGGCTTTTACAGATGTCTGTTTTAACCTCAGATGATCAGCACTGTGAGGCTCATAACTAACTTGGAAACAAACTCAGTAAGATAAACAGCAATCACAACTTCCCCCCCCACATATAGTCTCCAAACAGACTATTAATTTATATTTTATTCGGTAAGCAGGATTCTCCTGTCAAAAGTGCAACCCTGGTCAGTTAAGGCGTGTGTATTATGTTTATTATGCAAGCATGTACAGAGTGCACAGATAAAATCTTGAATTTTTAAATGTTTAAAAAAAAAGAAAAGACCATGATAAAAACAGAGACAGAGAATTTCGTGTTACTTTTATGAGGTTAAACTGTTAGATTGTTAGAATTGTATTAGAATTCTTAAACTAGTAACACTAGCATTGGACAACACGTTTGATTCAAATGGACTTGAGAACTGGTTTAACTATTCGTCAACAAGAAAAAACATCCATCCATCTATTTTCTGTACCGCTTATCCTACACAGGGTTGTGGGGAGCCTGGAGCCTGTCCCAAGGGACTCGGGGCACAGGGCGGGGGACACCAACCCATTGCAGGGCACATTCACACACCCATTCACACACCCATTCACATACCCATTCACACACTACGGACAATTTGGAAATGCCACTCAGCCTACAGCGCATGTCTTTGGACTGAGGGAAGAAACTGGGTTACCCGGAGGAAACCCCCAAAACATGGGGAGAACATGCAAGCTCCTCGCACACAGGGCGGGGGCGGGATTCGAACCCCCAACCCCGGGGGTGCGAGGCAAACGTGCTAACCAAAAAAAAAAACAAACCGTATGTTAATTGTTTAAACTGAGACATACAGTACATTTTTTTGTAAGGTGCTAGGCCACTACAAGTATCTGGAACTGTATTAGATGTGTGAATACATCATTTTCCGTGAACCTTTGTGCCATGTGGATGGAGGCGTGGTCATCTTGGAAGAAACCACTCCCATCAGGACACCATAATAGAATAAAGGTGATCAGCCAGAATAACTTTATGGTGATTTGCAGTAGACCCAAACCATGCCCACAGCATAACAGAGCCAGAGGTTGTCCTTTAATTTTTCACCCATTTGCACCTTTGACTTTTGACCTTTTCCACGGCCAGTGGGAAGAACAATCAGTGTATGTTTTTTGGCTGTTTATTCATGATAAGCATGTAAAACAATCCCACTATCTATCTGTTTTTGTAACTGTTTAGTGCGGCAAATATCTGCACCTGTATGCGGATTTAAACCCGAAAAGGGTGGGGGATTTAGTTTTAAAAACTAAATCTGAATCCTATCACTATTTCCCCAGGAACACTGGAAAGGACTGAAAAAAAAAAAAAACAGTTGTAGAAATATCAGCACAGTAGCATGGTGTGTACCTCAACCTCAGCTATATCACTTGTGTTCATAATTGGGCTCAGCTGGAGATTGTAAATCCCACTCAACCAGTTATTATTTTTGTTTTTACCTTTCCGTTATATTTTCTAGTTACTTCTAGAAATGGAACCCTGACGAAAGGGATCCTGATGCTGACCTTTAGTCTCAACCAGATGCCTTGCCTAGATTTCAGGACAGATTTCTATAACAACAAACAAAAAAGTCTGCCTCCTATTCATATCTGTATTTGTTTTTGTATATGTAACGTATTATCCGTTCATTCTGAATGATGTATTCGTATTCTGTTACATCCCTGATGCTTGATATTATACTACTATGTTGAATTATATTTAATCATTGATTTCAGATCAGTGGAAAGTGTTACTTTGACCTCTCGAGCATGACAGGACTGATTAGATCTCAGACACATTACTCACATGAGGTAGTCCCTGATGTCTCCATTAAATATCAGGATGGTTGACTGGTTTGCTTTTCTCCATTGTGCGGTCCTGCAGATACTCTGAACAGCAATTGAAGGCTGTTTAAACCACTTTAATTGTCCCTTTGTGCAAAACTACTCCACCATTTCGTGGCGTTTTCAGAGAAACACACCCTGAGGTTATAGTCATGGAGCTGGCTCTAATGTCTGCCTTTATTGGGTGGGCAGTGAAGCCTCTTTTGGTCTACTTTAAAATACAAGCAGCAGTAACCAAACCGATTGTTACACTTTATTTGAGTGGGTCTCTTTTCTCCCATAGAGCCTGTTTATATTATATTATAAATATTCAGTATAAGACATACGAGAAATTTCACAAATATGACATACGTAAGACTTTCATACTAGTTTTCTCTCGACTTTTGATTTAGTCTTCGCTTTAGATGAAACCTGTATGATTGTGATTTTTTTTTTGTTAACAAGCTGGTTAAATTCACATTTCTGTTTTAGCAGTTAGAAAGAAATTAGTTTGTTTTTGTTTTTTTGTTTTTTGACGGAGAGAAAACATCCATTTTTTCCAGATGGTCCATAAAACTATTTCAGAGTCTCATTTTAAATGGAATTGGCCACACCAGTTTTTATTTTGGCACCATAACTCAAGCATGAGGAAATGTCAAGAATATATGAGTAGGCGAAAAATATCCAGTAAACTTTTTAATGTACTTTTTTTTTTCTGGTGTGAAGTTTTACTGCCTTGTTGGCTTTCCACAGTTTGCATTCTTTTCACTCCAACAACATTCTCAGATGGCATCCTCGTATAATAAATCAAAGTGGAGAAACTGTGGTCTCAGTCATGGTTATAAAGACTGTGTGCCTACTTTTAAAAATGGAAGATCTATATTTTTGAGCAGGGCCCGGGCCTCAGCGAGCGGTATATTTGTTTAAACTGGAGGCAGCGGTGTGGTTGAGGGAGATCAGGAGGCGCACATGATATTTGGTCACAACTCGTAGAAGCCCCTTTAAAAGACAGGTCTGCTATCCAGGGACACTGCCATCCTTGTAAGGACCATCTATCAATAATCCATCCATCTACATGCACATGAATAAAGCCTCTCTATCAAAATGAAGCAGTTTTATAGGTATTTACAAGAGTTTGCAGACTTCCTCTTGAATTTAGTGGTTTCTGTACAAAAACCAGTAACAATCAGAGACTACATTCCTTCTGATGATCCGCAAGACCATCAGAGAACATTTGGCAAAGACATAGTCATACAACCCCAGTCTGAAATGATCTCTGATCACTACCTCATTTCATTTAAAATGCATCTTAGTCACAATATACAGTATGCTCTTTTCTTTACAACTGCATGGAACCATCACATTGACTTCTGTACACAGCTTTTTTGAAAACTGGCCCTCAAACCCCATGATGAAGTGGCTGCTTAGAGTCAACATTTCACTTCACACTAGATAACGTTGCTTCACTTAAACGAAAAGCTAGCCAGACCCAGACCCGATTCAAGTGCGTCGAACATGAGTACAGCTAAAAGGTCTCATTTACCAACATCACTGGGAAAGAGCGTGCAAAATAATTTCGTGTGATTTCACCAATTCAAATAGTCTTCCACAAAAAAAGCACAAAAAAAGCAAATTTTGAAAAAAGCCGCAGCAAAATCAAGCATTTTTGGCCATATGGAGTATTTTTCTTCCATCAGGTTCAATCAAATATGTGAATTAATCAATAAGAAATGTTTTGTATCTGTCAGAGGCCTAAAAATAACTGTGAATGTGCTTTAGTCATGAAAATGTTAGTGCTGACAGCGCTGACACTGTAGAAGACTAAGATGATTATGAATGTTAAATCAGCATTTAAGCATATGATTAAGAGTCACTGAAAAACAATCAGCATTTTAAGAGTGACTGGATGGCAAATCAGCATTTAAACTGTGATAATATTATAAAAAATAAATTGTTTTTAAAAAATACGCTGACTGAGCTCACACCACAATTATAAATAAGATATGACCAGGATGAATTCATTGTGATACAAGGTCAGGGTGTGACTAAAAGAGAAATGGGTTAAACCTCACCTAAATTAGATCACTGTTTCAAGATAGTATAAAAGCCCGTGCCACGATTGTATTCATTTAGACTATCTGCAGAGGTCTCAGCTTTATTGTGTCTCTATTGTGTCTCAGCTTTTTTTAAGTTTTGATTTTTGACATCTTTAACCCCTTGACTCTGGAAGTTTTTGACCTTTGATTGAAGAGATTTTCCACGACAGCTGCAACAATCACAAAAAAACCCTGCAAAATCCTGTACGGACTGGCTAGCATAATCAGACTGGCACTTTAAAATAGACCACTGGTAAGTTTATCAGCCTCGTAAATGACATCAAACTAAACTGGTAGCCTTCCAAATTGCATGGAAAGAGAGCTTTCTAAGCTGTAAAAAAGGCTCTTATTGCAAAAAAAAAAAACAAAAACAACAATAACAAACTTTTGGTCGATTATGATCCACTACACCTGCTTCGATGAAAAAGTGCAGGCTCTTTATTAGTACCAAGAATGATGATGTCTACACTAGGGGGTATAGCATTTTCCTAAAAACTCTTCATCTGTGGAATAGCTTTCCAATTTGTCTTCGGACTCTCGATCACAGACTCTATGCTGAAAACCTATTTGTTTAGTCAGGCATTCTGTTAAATTTCTCTCAGAAAAATCTATTTCTCTTAGATAATGGAGCAGCTTTGGGGGTTCATGGGCATAGAGTTTTATAGCAAACTGGAATGTTTTGATACTGTGGACATGTATCTAGGAACAGTTACTACAATTGTAAAGACTGTCATGTGACAGTATTGTTTGCCTTTACCCAGATGTATACTGTAATTTATAATCACACCATCCAGTGTAATCCTGAAGGGCATGGGTCCCTGTTTGAGACTGGTTTCTCTCAAGGTCGTTTCCTTGTGTTATGTTAGGGTTTTTTCCCTTGACTCTGTTGCCTCTGGAGTGCTCGTTAGGGATCTAGATCTACAATCAGATTTCTGTAATTGCTTGGTGACAATGTCTGTTGTTAAAAGATCAGGTAACAAAGGTAACAAAAGAGTAGACAGGAATTTGACTCAGCAAATCTGTACAAGAACCAACAAGATATGTGCCCTAACCTACAACACATAAAAACATATATTAAGTCAAGTAATGGCTAATACTCACTTGATCTCGCAGATTTGACCAATTTTATGAGATTTTTGAAAGTGGTAGGAAAATCTTTGGAAGCTATGCCTAACGCAGGTTGTCCTAACCCTGATAGCCTTGCATATGAGTTGCCCATGTAAATCCTATGGTACTTGTATTGGCGAGCCCAGACTGCAAATGTTTCAGGTCTAGTAAAGAGGAGTTTCAGTTTGTCCCAAAGGAAAGCATTAATACTGTAGAACATCACCAGCAACATTTTCATACTATTCTCTGTGATTATATCTTTCACTTATACCCTACCCTCTGGCTGTATATAGATCATAGACAGCACATGTCTTTGCTGAGGGTGCACTGTTAGCCAAAGTGTGGCTCGATCTGTTGAGCCTGTCCAATATGTTAATTGTCTTCAATGTATCCATGCCAAACTGACTTTGACAGCTCCTCTGCCCATTCAACACCTCAACTCTGCTATACGTACATGCCAACCAAGCCACTGGTGTTTTATTGTTTCATGTTTGTGTACTTGAGAGGTGCTTTTACACCTCCTTTGCTGACACAACAGCTGGGAATTTTCCTCTGCAGGACAGAGCAAGAAGATTAATGCCAAAATAGAAGGATGAACAAACACTGACAAGGCGAGAAAGTGGCCATGCTCTAAGAGCTTAACCAAACAAAGATGGCTGATGAGTGCAACGGGAGGCTATGCTGCCTCTCACAGCTCAGAGGTTTTGTCACAACCTAGTGATCCCGGGAGGATTTTTTCCATCTCCAGGACCAAATGTCCCTTCTTGTTTCTGGGGCCTGCTGACAGCGGCATTCTTCCTCCCCACGCCGGATGTATAGAAAAGACAAGTGAGCTGATGTTTGTTTGGGGCTGGACCTGAGAAAGCAGTGCTAGTTTGTTTTAATTACCCCCATGCTGGCACTCCTCACTGGGCCCCGTATGTGAAAGCTGTCTCTCGTCCATCTCCCTGCGAAACAGGGGTCATCAACCTGCTAGAGAAGTCTTAGCAAAACATAAAATCACATGAATCGAAGCATTTATATTTTCCTACAGATTTTAACAACGGGATCACCTTTTGATGTTATTGGTGATCAGGATCATGCATTCTTTAATTGCACATGCTGTGATAAAGTAAAGAAAGAAAATTGAAAGAAAATTGATGGTTGGTACTTCATCCAAATGGTACTTGCTTACATTAACAGAAATGTTAGAAAAAGTAGCACTTCTTACACACAAGTATTTGCTTTAGATCAATCAATCAATCAATCAATCAATCAATACAGAAATAGTAGCTTGTTAAATCTATAACACTGGCCATACAGTTATCCGTTTTGTTGAGATATTGTAAATATACAGTACATCACTCATCACAGTTCGCTGGGTAGATTGTTGCTAACAAAAGACGAACGTTTTTTCCCCCCACCTTGTAGCTTTAATGCACGGAGGCCGAAAACTAAAGTGTTGGTGCTAATTATTAAAATATAATAACGCTTGTATTTGGGAGCATGCATGCCCATCAAAAAAAACTCTCATGTTTACTAGTTCTCTTGAGAGAGGAACAGTTTCTTGGCAGAGGAAATAGTGAGGTTTGATAGTAATGTGGAGAATTATGGCTCATTTGCCAGGCCAAGCCATGCTGCAGAGCCTGTTGGAAAAGTGCAACAAGAAACAACTTCCATATATAATACATACATAATAACTTTAACTAGCAAAACCTAACAGCATTACTCCTCTAGAATTATTCAATTTTTAAGGAACTACAGTGCTGTGAAAAAGTTCTGTTTTTGTGTATATCTCATACTAAATTGTTTCAGAAATTAAAACAAAATCCACAATAAAACAAAGGCAACCTGAGCAAATACAAAATACAGTTTTTAAATGAGTTATTTATTGAAGCAAAAAAGTTATCCACTACCAACTGGATCTGTGTGAAAATGTATTTGCCCCCGTAGTTACTAATTCCCCAAATATATGAAACTGCATTCATACAGTGGGTATAGAAAAGAATCACCCCCCTTTAAAATAATCACATTTTGTTGCTTTTCAGCCTGAAATGAAGACAGACACAGTTTTTGTTTTATCCAGCTGTATTTACTCAGTGCAACTTATAACATCCAAGTGAAACATATAACACCAACATGTCAGAAAAAATTTTAAAAATTAAAAATTTGCAGAACTGCTCAAGTTCTGTTAAATTTGATGGTGACTGCAGTCTTCAAGTCATTCCACAGATTTTCAATGGGGTTTAAGTCTGGGCTCTGACTAGGCCATGCAAGGACATTCACCTTTTTCTCCTTCAACCACTGTGTGGTCAGTTTTGCTGTGTGCTTTGGGTCATTGTCATGTTGGAAGGTAAACCTTCTTCCCATTGACAACTTTCTGGCAGAGGGCAGCAGATTTTCCTCAAGAATTTGACGGTATTTTGCCCCATCCATTTTCCTTCTATCCTGACAAGTGCTCCAGTCCCTGCTGCAGAGAAACACCCCCATAACAGGATATTACCACCTCCATGCTTTACTGTAGGGATGGTGTTATTTGGATGGTGAGCTGGATTGAATTTCCGCCAGACATATCGTTTGGGGTTGGGGCCAAATAATTCAATTTTAGTCTCATCTGACCATAACACCTGTTTGAATGTGGCCTCAGAATCTTCAAGGTGCGTTCATGTGGCCTTTCTTGAGGAGTGGCTTTTTTCTTGCAACCCTCCCATACAAGCCACATTTGTGGAGAATTTGTGATATTGTTGTCACATGCACACAATGATCACTCTTTGTCATAAATTCCTGCAACTGCTTCAGAGTTGCTGTAGGCCTCTTGGTAGCCTCTCTGACCAGGTTCCTCCTGGCTCTTTCATCCAGTTTGGAGCGATGTCCTGATCCA
This sequence comes from Cranoglanis bouderius, assembly GCA_023630585.1. NCBI lineage: Eukaryota > Metazoa > Chordata > Actinopteri > Siluriformes > Cranoglanididae > Cranoglanis > Cranoglanis bouderius. The sequence goes on from CM042541.1 coordinate 26,280,617, forward strand.
GGGAGGGTCTGTGTTGTACCAAATACCTTCCACTTCTTAATAATAGACTTCACTGTGCTTCTAGGCCTTGATAAAGCCTTTGAAATTTTTTTGTATCCATCTCCTGACTTGTGCCTGTCCACAACTTTATCCCGGAGATCTTTTGATGGTGCCTTGCCACCCATAGTCGATTGTTTGCTTCAGTTGCACTACAAAATGCTCCAGGAGAGCTCTTTTCATGCTGAGCTAATCAAAATGACCACAGCTGATCACAGTTGAAAGTCAAATGGGGCAGTGGTAGCTCAGTGGTTAAGATTTTGGGCTACTGATTGGAAGGTCGTGAGTTCAAATTCCAGCACCGCCAAGCTTCCATTGTTGGGCCCTTGAGCAGGGCCCTTGAGCAAGGCCCTTAATCCTCAATTGCTCAGATGTATAAATGAAATAAATGTAAGTCGCTCTGGATAAGGGCGTAAATGTAAATGTAAATGGTTTTGTGTGCCATTGAGAAGGTGATTAGGTACACCTTATTGAGTTTACGAGTCATTTTTAGGAGGGGAGTGATCCTTTTTCCAACTCAGTGATTCTGTTTTTTTATTATTTTTCATTTTTTTCTGACATGTTGGTGTTATATGTATCACTTGGATGTTATAAGTTGCACTGAGTAAATACAGCTGGGTAAAACAAAAACTGTGTTCGTCTTCATTTCAGGTAAAAATGGCATCCACGGAAGAGTGGAAAACTGAAAACTACTGCTAACCCAGAAGAACACTAAGGCTCATCTGAATTCTGCCAAAACACACCTTGATGATCCTTAAACCTTTTTGGGAGAATGTTCTGCGGCTTGATGAGTCAAAAGTGGAACTGGTTGGAAGACAGGAGTTCTGTTACATCTGGCTTAAACCAAACACCGAATTCCACAAAACGAACATCATACCTACAGTCAAGCATGGTGGTGGAGTTGTGATGGTGTGGGGATGCTTTGCTGCTTCACGGCCTGGGCAACTTGCAATAATTGAGGAAAACATGAATTATGCTCTCTACCAGAAAATCCTAAAGGAGAATGTCCGGTCTTCAGTCCGTAAGTTGAAACTCAAGCACAACTGGATTATGCAGCAAGACAATGATCCAAAGTATAGGAGTAAATCCTAGTCCTATAAGTAAGTGAAAGCGGAAGCATTTGGTTACAGTTATTGCTGCTAAAGGTGGCACAACCAGATTTTAAGTTTAAGGGGACAGTTAGTTTTTCCCATTGGTGAATTGGTGTTGGATAACTTTTTTTTTTATTTTTCCTTTTTTTGCTACAGCAGTGTATCTAGTTACCCCAAGGGCTTTTGTACTGATGACTTCTAAATGTATAAAAGTTAAAAGCCACGACAAGGAATTTATAGAACACCATAAAGACTATAAACAAACCCTACATGTCTTATTATAACTTGTTATTTGATGTCTGTAAAGGCAGTTGTACATATTATTCCGTCATCAGGACCGCTGTGATTACATAATTAGGTTAGTGAGGAAAAAGAGACGCACAAGGAAAGGGGGGAAGTAGCAAAAAAATACATTGCTGTCCTAATTACACCCTGGTCCATGGGACCCTGGTTTTGAAACTCAAGTGGTCCATCAGACTGCAGTGAGCATCCGGAGTGTGCAGAGGTTGAAGAGCCCCACAGCTGCTTCCTGCCCTATAGGACCTGGTCAGGCAAGCGGGAAGCAGTTTACTGTATCAGAGAGACGGGGGGGGGGAGTTACAGGAAGTGTTTGTGTTAAAATGAGTAGTAAAAGAGATGGAAGTGGGGAAGAACAGATCACATGTGAGACAGAGACGAGAGTGTTTATGTTTTTACAGAAAGAGAGAGACATCTAGGCAGGGAGAGTGTGAGAGAAAGAGAGAGAGTGAGAGAGAGAGAGAGAAAGAGAGAGAGAAAAAAACTGTTTCCTGCTTTTTAAGTGAATGTGACTATTACTGAGGTATTAATGTCTGCAGATTGCATGTTTGTTCCTGCCCCCACATCCGCCCGCACTTCTCCATCCACAGCCGTGAAATTGGGACCATGTGTTTTGCACTGCGTTCCAGTCCGGCAACAAGACACAGGGCTGTTTTTCTTTCTCATTCCTCCTGCCGGAACTGTGGGCCAGAGAATACGTTCTGCCCCCCCATCCCTACTCACTCACCCACCTAACACACGCATACACATACACACCACACTCAGAGTCATCGTATAATCTATAGGGAGGACAGTGCAAGTCTGACAGCGAATATCTATCATTCTTGTCAATGAGCTCTTATATTTATGTGTAGGTGGAACTGCATTTAGTTAATACTGAGCATGTTTATCGCAATTTATGGTCCTCCCTTACTGTAAAACTGTAGCAATAGATCAACCGTTCTTTTATGAATATCATGGAAGTTGGGAAATTACTGGAACGTATACAAATATAACAAGCGCCGTATTGAATTTCATTAATGTCAAACTACATTCTTGTACGAGCAAGCGAGACGTTTGAGATAATATGTCCGCACAAACCCAATAAAACCCTCAGCTGATGGGGAATTAATGAATACATTAACACCAGGGGGAGAAACTTGAGTACTTGAGTAAATGTACTTCATTACTGCACTCAAGTACTATTTCGAAGATTTCTATTTTACTCCAGAATTATTCAAACTTCTACTCTTACACAAGGACATTTACAAAAGAGAAAACAAAACATACTTTTTACTCTTTACCTTTTCATTTAGACCTCCAAAATCTCAAACACCATGAGCTCCTTTTCTTGCCCAGTTGCTTCACCAATCGCTTACGCAAATCAGTTTATTTTTTTGAAAGACTTCCAACCAAATTCATCTCCTTTGGCTTTCTTTATAAGTGTTGGTGTGAAACCAAAATAAAAATTCGCCATCAAATCTAGAGAAGCATGTAGAGGTACATTAGTGAGGTACAAATTTGCTTTTGTTTTCTTTATTATTACATTTTTACATTTAGTTTTGTTTTCTTTGCTAATGCTGCCTCATTCACTGCAACATGGTCATTAAACATTAGCTAACCAGCAAGCCAAATTCTAGGTTTGTCCATGTTAGTATTTAATAAATAAAAATCTAGTCTGAACTCATAATTCTTGATCAGTTAATCAAAAATGACTCTTGAATACTTGAGTAGGTTTAAATGTAGATACTTCTGACTTTCAGCTCCATACTCCATACTCCTGCTTTTACTTTTTACACCCCCGATTAACACAATTTCTTAGTGAACATTGGTAGAACCATTAGTACCATCATATACTGTATATACATACTAAATGCTGCAGCATCTCAGGATCTGTGTGTCAATATGATGAGTTAATGAAGTGGTGAGGGGAGTGCCGTTGCGTCTCTTCGGTCACAGTCTAGAGGGTTTTACTCCCTTTGCTGTGACTCCCTCTGCTCAAGACAGCGATGATTAGGGGAGTGTGCAAAGACCCAGAGTTCCCAGGCCAGTGAATACTTGCTTAAACTCATATTCATTCACACATGTGGGATTGATAAGGTTTTCAACCTCTAACCTTTCACCCCTCCACAATGCCACTCTCCCCTCAGTCTCTATCTTGCTTTCACATGCTTTCTAAATCTCTGCTTTTCCTTTGTTTCGTTATAGCGTTAACATTGCGTAACAATAACACGGAAAGTGTTTAAGCGTTTAAGTCTCCAAAATAGGAACGCCTCGGGTTTGGAAAAGATGCTGTGTTTGGTAAAGGATCTAGTATAATTTTTTGATCTAGTATTGTTTGATTGTCTAGCTGACAAACTGCATGGTTTGAAAAAGCAGTCATTGTTTGGCTATAAAGAAAATAACTCTGACACGGGAAGAGAGCCTTAGCGTCTTCTTGAACTCGATATGTTTAATAACAGAACAACTGGTGTAGAATTCATTCATTTGCTTATTTACATAACCATTTAATCCAGTGTGGTTTAGAATTGTGTAGAACAGCGGTTCGTAAATTTTTGCATCCAGGGACCATTTCCAAAGTAAAAAAATAAATAAATAAAATCCAAGGACCCTAATACAGCTTTACTTTATTTGAGCCATTAGAGCTGTTTATTCCCAAATGTAGAAACACTGTGCATCATATAGTATTAGCAGACACTTCCTGTGTGTTTTTTTTTTTGCATTTATATTAAAGTTAACATTATTTATGCTTATGTGTTTTAGTTTTTGAGTTTTAGATGAAACCATTTCTTTCCAACACTATAAAAAAAATATCTTGACTATAGGCAAATTCAACTAATATTTCTATTATCATCAACTATGATAACTAAATAATTACCATGACAACCTTGATCATAGTTGATAGGAATTTCCACCGGTATGATTAAAAAAAAAACAACCCAGGGACATACACATACCCCATTTTGAGCACGTGTATACAGCACATTTAGGTTTGCAATGACATGTTAAATAATGGCATGTTGATTCTCTAATGCAAGATAAAAATCACTGAACCACAAACCAATTATCTTCATGATATATGACTTTCTCTAGATAAAGGACAGGTCACTTCAGGGCATCTGAATGGTTTCACTGATGCAGAGTGGATATGAGATAGTGATTGACTGACCCAGTCTCCACTCTCCCCCGACTCTCGGCAGATATGTGACCTCTCCACCTGCGTAAACAGCCATAGCCTACTGGGAGCCACCCCGAAGAGTGGACAAAGGCTGTAGGTTCAAACCAGGCAGAATGGGGTGTCAACTCTCCCCAGGAACCTCCTGCTATCTGAGTGGTCAAGTTTATTTTTCTTGCCAGGGGGGTGAAGGGGGTGACCGAGGAGGCGAGAGGGACAAGCGGAACCCATGGAGTGGTGAGGAGATGGAGGCCGGTCAGCGGTGAAGGATTATTTTTGGTGGGGGGGGGGAAGGACAACGAGAAGCTCGTATTAACATGCGTCCTGCCTCTTAAGCTTATCTCGGTGACTCGAGCAAAGTGGATGACTTCCTGGAGTGCTTCCGAGACATGAAACATATCACGCGCACGGTGATGTTATTAAGAAAATATCTAAATGAATTTACATCCGAAACTCTCACATGGCATGAAAAATAAGAAGGTACAACAGACCATACTGCAAAAAATGATGTCTTAGCAAGTGAAGCTATCTCATATTTCTCATTATGAGATTATTATCTAACAAATTTAAGACCATTATGCGTATTTCTAACATATCTCCTAATTTCAAGCTCTAAATTGTCATTCTATTGGCAGATCATTTTGATTTTTTTGGTTTTAGAAATAAACACATGAAATAAGCAACAATATCTGCCAATAAAATAAGACAATTACAAGCTTGACCTGTTTAAAACTATCTAGACATAGACGTAACAATTGTATGTTTGTTTAAATGCAATCTAATTAAGAGAAATTGTCCAAATATTTGACTCGTTGAGATCATTTATTTACAGTATACAATAATCAGAAGCACTTTTGTGATTACACAGCCGATGTCCGAAATGTCCTCTGGAAAATTTGTGACTATACAGTTTATCTACTGCATTTCTTGCAGTCTCTCTACAAAATAGGAATATATACTGTATATAGATAAAGGAAACATTCTTTCACATTAGTTGCTAAATGCTAACAATTCATTACACCGATGCTTGGCTCCGACACATCATAAAAGCTCCTGTTGCTCCAGAGGAAGCCTTAGCGTCACCAATAATATATTCCTGGCAGTTTTAGCGTGTCTGTCTGCTCCGCTTGAAATGCGACTGCTTGTCTTTGTTGTCCTCTTTGCACTATAGACATCATAAAATTTTACAAGAGAGTTTCAGTCCCAATGGAGAACAATACGGGTCAGAAAAAAAACCCAGCACAGCATAAGCAGCATGCAGCCGGAGAGACGAGTTCTCATGTTAATCACCTGACTGAAACCAGCCGTCCCAACACTTTTGTTTGGTGTCATCTGGCTGTTGTGTTGTCTGGGTTACTGATTTACCCTGGCAATGACCACTGGGGCAGAAACTATCCAGTTCTGCCACGAAAGGAGGTAAGTGTTCATGCAGTTGTGTTGTGCTGATCTTTCTGCAAGAATATTATTAATCAGTAACCTGCTAGTATTTCAACCCCGGATAAGAGAACGTTATTAAAGCATTCGTTATGATCGATTAACAAATAACACTGGTGTTAGTCTTCCTACAGCTTAATACACCTACCGATCACTTTATTATTTAGCTTCATTCCTACGATTATCCAATCAGACAGTCACTTTGACCGTGGCGTGGTTGTTTGAGTATTTCAGAAACGTCCTGGGATTTTCACACACGACGGTCTCCAGAGTTTACACAGAATGGTGCGAAACATAAAATAAAAAACATCCAGTGAGCATCTTTTTTTTTTTTTAAATCTTTGTGCCCACTATAGCCTCATATTCCTGTTCTTGGTTGACTGGAGTGGAATCCAATGTGGTCTTTTGCTGTAGTAGTCCATCCGCCTAAAGGTTCGGCATGTTGAGATGCTTTTCTGCTCACCACGGTTGTAAAGAGTGTTTGAGTTAGTGTAGCCTTCCTGTCAGCTCAAACCAGTCTGGCCGTTCTCCTTTGACCTCTCTCATCAGCAAGGCATTTCTGGATGTTTTTTTGTTTTTTGCACCATTTTGTGTGTAAACTCTACAGACTGTTGTGTGTGAAAGTCACTGAAAGACTCAAACCGGTCTGGTTGGCATCAACAACCATGCCACAGAGTCACAGAGATCAAATCCCCCCCCCCCCCCCCCCCCCCATTCTGATGTTTGATGTGAACATTAACTGAAACCTGTATCTTCATGATTTTATGCTGCCAAATGATTTGCTGATTGGATAAGTGCATGAATGCATATTGGTGTACAGGTGATCCCAGTAAAGTTACACGTTGGAGCACTATTTAAGCTACTTTAAACATCCAGAACACATGACAGATTAAACATCCTTGGAGCCAAAGATTCCTAAACCCAACCCATGTTTAACCCAAAATTGTTAGCTGTGAGGGACACATGTTAAACTATGCTTCCTTAAAGACACAGTAAGTAACGTCTTTAAAGGAACAGCGATATTTAAATGACAGGTCATTAAATGTGACCCACCATTCTCCACCTTTCTCAGAGGACGTGTAGTCTGTGTAGTCAGATTTGAAATGATGCCTCAATGTAGAACCAGGAATTTCAGGTCATTTACTAAGTCCCCAGGTAGAAAAATGGTCATTCTTTATTTAGGTAAGAGTGCTAGGCTGACATGCAAGCACAAGGACTACCAAAGGAATAGAAGGAATAGTGCTCTTGATTGGGAAACACATTAAATTAAATGGGTTCTTTCGGCCCCCTCGGTCCTCCCCTCTACCTGTTTATCTAACATCCTATCCCACTGCTGGGATAATAGCCCTAAAAGCTTGGGTTGTGTTCTCCTTTGCCATAGAAATGGCATTGCTGGATAAATAGAGTGGCCTATCACTACTAGGTACATGGCGTAAGCCAGGTCACGGTAACTCCTTCAGGACAGCATGAAGGCTGCCTTTCAGCACTGAGATAGGGCTTTCCTCTGTACACCACCACAGTGTGGTTCACATCACCACTGACTACGTCTTTACTCAGCAGCAGCGCATATCTACAGTTGTGTTTCTAATTAAGCGGGCGAGATGGAGACAGACAGGCTGCCTGTTGCTGGCGCTGTTGTAAAAAAAAATAAATAAAAAAATCTAACCCACTCCCCCTCCTCCTTCCAGACGGCTTACCCTAATCTTTCATTCCTCTCCTTAGATTTTTTTGTAAGTGTGGCGGGCATTTATTTGCTATTTAGCTTTCATTAGCTTGGGTGTTGTCAAGTTAAAACAAACCACGACTTGCAGATCGGTTGCTGAAAACTCTTCTCTGGAACGTTTTAAATCGCAACCTTATCCACAAAAAAGTAAAGTGTCCTCCTTCTTTCTCATTCCACTATCTCCCTTTCTCCACACCCACGTCCTCCGCCTCTGTTGTGCATCAAAGCCCGGCCTTATCTCCCCCCTGAGGGTCAGCTCCAGGGAGGTAGGTGAGAGGACATACCATGTCTTATCTGGCTAGGGAAGGCCAGAGTGATAAGCCTAGCTTTCTCGGCTCATCTAGCCTGCTTCTCGCTGACCTCCACTCACTCCCTCCCACCCTGTTTCATTGGGCAAAAACCAGACTCTTAGGTCATCTCAGAACTCCAACCCTGTAATCAGTCACCCTCCAGTCATTCAGAAAGATTTCTGCAAAGGTTAAGGGCCTAGAATTCTTGCTGACCCTTTCTTCTTGTGGAATCCAGTGGAGCGTTCTTGTCACGGACGATATATTTGACAGTCTGCATGTTAAGTGCAAAGTGTGACATAATGCTAATGGAGGAAGACAGGACAGAATTCCTTCGAATTGTACCAAATGTACGGGTTACAAAGACCTCGTGAAAGTAAACTGCTAACAGACAGAAAAGCATAACAACAAACATAAAAAGGAAAGAGGTGATTTATTTAGTCCGCCTCAGATGTCCTCGATCATATAGCTAATCATCCACTTGTACTTCCTGTAAAAAAAAAAGACATCCTAGCAAGTGGAAGTATCTAGTCAATATAGTCAAATTTATCTAGTATTACATATTTACAAGATTACTATAAACCAAATATAAGATTATTAAACCTATTTGTAGACAATTATACTAATTTCAAGCTGGAAATAGTCTTCTTTTTGATCATTTTGTGAATTTGTAAGCATTTATGTCTAGAAAGAAGCAAAAAATTATCTGCCAATAATATGAATAAGAACGTTTTAAGCTTGACATGAGTTTAGAAATAATGACCTAAATTAATAATCTTATATTTGCCTTTTTTTTTTAGGAACTACTAAATCATTTTGATTATATTTGAAATGTTTGAATGTGATAAACTCCAAGGTTTTTCAAATATTCAATTGTTCATTAATTACATATTTAAGTTCTGTTATAATTCATCACACTGTCTCATTTATCTTAACCCTCTTCATCCTCCTTCTCTCACTTTCCTGGATGTCTTTATCTCCCCCTGATATGGTTGCCTGAAGCCCCTGCCTGGGATCAGGAGCCAGGTCGTCTCGCACCATATCCCATTCTCCCCAGCAGGTCTGATAAAGCAGCAGAAGAGGGTTGGGTAACAACGAGGCCATGCTGATAGTGTCCCGGACGGCTAGCATCAGAGGAAAACTTGCTCTTTCTTGATAATACATGCTGTAACGGTCAGCTTCCAGGTTTACATCATTAAACCCATTTCAATGCTATTGCAGAAGACAGCTGGTGACTCAACGATGGACTTGGTTTATTCTCCCTGAGCAGCGTACAGTGGAATTAGATCACAGTTCTACTACTGCCAGTGTGTGTGTGTGTGTGTGTGTGTGTGTGTGTGTGTGTGTGTGTGTGTGTGTGTGTGTGTGTGTGTGTGTGTGTGTGTGTGTGTGTAATGCAAAAAATGACATCTTAGAGAGTGAAAATATCTCAAATATAGTCAAATTGATCTACTGTTTCCTGTTATAAGATTAGAATAAACTAAACACACGATTATTAAACCCATTTCTAGACCTAAAAAACTAATTAATTTCAAGCTTGAAATAGTCTTGTTTTATTGGAGAATTCTTCTAATCTTAAGCATTTATTCCTAGAAAGAAGCAGGTAACACTCGACAATAACAGTACATAAATAATCATGCACTACTACCTGAATTAATACTTAATTAACTATGAACCAGTGATGAGTTAGGGCATGTACTAATCATCAACTAATGAAGAGCTCATCTTAACTACATAGGGGTAAACTAAATCAACCTTGCTGGTATTAGTGCATGATTATTCGTGTACTGTTATTGTAAAGTGTTATCAAGAAGCAAAATGATCTGCCAATAGAAAGATAGATAGATATATATATAGATAGATAGATGGTACGTTTAGTCCGTATATTTTGATATTGTGGGACATTTGACTTTCTTGTCCCCAGGAAATTTTCTTTTTTCAACAAAAACTGCAGCTTTTATTAAAAAAAAAATAACAACAACAATAAACAACATCCCTACAAGAGCCAAACGTTTTCCTCTTGGTTACTGACGTCATGGTTAAGGTTAGATTTAACATTGCTTAGCTGATATCAGTGAAGTTCCTCACAAGAGGAGTAATAGTGTGTGTGTGTGTGTGTGTGATTACCAGCAATTGGACTACTGAAGGTTGGTGTGCGTCACACTGAACAGTGCGCATCATTTTGTTCTCAGCTCCGTCACAACCGATTTGACACAACGTTTTAGTTGTAAATCATTCACAGGATGACATTTATGCACATAATCAGTGTTTATTAGGTTGCTGAGGAGCAATTAAGCCCTCGAGGGCTCATGGTTTTGCCCTCTGAGTGTCTTTGTCCGTAAAACACAGTATGCTCTCTGTAAAGGGATCAACATAACCTGTGTAGACCTGCTGTTTGTTCAGGCTGAGTCTAAGTCTCACTTGTGGGCCAGAAATCCTCTTAAAATACCTACAAATAAGCTATATGCTTGTACATGAGCTGACAAAAATGAATTGTACACTTTACACAATGTCAGAATTTCTAGTCAACTAAATGCTTATTTCTGCTTCATTTTCACTTCCACGCACATCCTAAATTTTTTTTTTTTTTTTTTTTTTTTTTTGTTATTTTAATGAAAAAAGAATGGTTCAGTAACGTGATATTTCTGAATGGGGATTTTTTTTTATTTTGTGTGTTATTTTTGAACTTTTGGAGCTTGGTTTTGGAGACGCTTCCGACAGCGTGGTCTGAGGTCCTCCAACCCAATGCTGCAGTTATGAGATTTCACTTCCTGTCATTATATGCAGCAATCCAAAACCCCATCCTATTAAGACATATTCGTTTATTTTTAGCATATGTAATTTAACATCTGGTTCTAGTATTTAAGGTTCTGAATTTCGTATTATTGCTGAATTAAGTAGTTCTTATTAAGCTCCCTCCCTCTGAAAAACTGTCAAGAACAGTCAGGAAGGCTATATTTATTTGGTATTTTGGGTTTAGCCTGTCAATGTACCACCCAGTTTATAGGCCTGGGGCTCAGAAACAGGCAGAACGGTCCAAAAACAGTAGTGTAGTTCAGCTGTAGTAGACATGTAATTAGTCAATTAGGACTTTTTTGATGGACTAGCCGTTCAGAGTGTCATGGACTGAATAAAATCTTACAATCTACCAGCCACCAGCTAAGATGATGTACATCTCAAAGAGGTCTTTTACAGCTTTCTGAAAATACTTACAAAATACATCTTGCACCATGGACCTTTCACCACGACTATATTTTCAGTCACCCAGACCAGGGCTACATCCAAAACCACATATTAATAGTACAATATAGTAGTACCCCTGCTACTAATTTGACATACATACGATGCAGTGACGGCTCGTTGCGTGTTGGTGTTTCTTTTCTTTCTTTTCTGACCCACCACGAGTCGTTTAAGTTCCGCTCAGTCTCGTCACATGCGCTGCCCACAAAACCAACATCCTTTAATCCTTCCACACCAACAGCGAAATCGTTCTCCCTACTTGTTATGTTAATAGTAAAAATAGCTCTGAAAAGAAGGTCTTGTTTTCAAAAAGTGACGGTTTTACAGCGTGGGCCAAATTCCGTAGTAATTAAAGTGGTGACTTTGTGAAAAATTGTGTTCGTTTACAAAAGTGTTCTTACAGTTCGGAGAAGGGTGCAGACCTAACAGTGTTTTCTTTCTTCGGAGCAAATACAGTGTGTGTATTCAGTGCTTCAAGAAATAACCTAGTGTCTGTCGGAAGATTTATTGCAGCAAATAAATGTCAGTGATTGTTGTGACGTGGCATTTTCTACGGGTCTCCCGATGGATGGATGTGAGGAATTTTTTTTTTTTTTTTTAATCGTGTTCAGAGGTCATTGCATCTTGTTCATGCCATGCCATGTCAGTGTACACTGCATGAAACATCACCCCCCTCCTTGGCTAACATAAGTTCACGTTAGGTGTTAGAGATGAAATGTGTTGCCTCTCCATGAGGCCTGGCTGCTACACCAAAGTGTTAATGACATACAAGAAGGTCTGTGCAAATAATTATTTCTTACTTTTGCTACCCCATCACTGAGCCATTTTTAACTACAGAGACCTGACGCTAGCATTCATAAAAGCTTCTTTGAGCCCTGGGGGGGCTCGTCTGCTTCTGCCGCACCCCCTAAGCCGAGCGTACGGGTATGAGGGCTGCCTTTGTGGAAGTGAGGAGGAAACGAGGAAAAACGATGGAGGGAGGGAGTAAGGGGAAGCCGCCTCACTGTAATTTACAGCTCTAATAAATCCCCTCTCTTTAGCCTCTAACCCCTATATCTGCCCACCAGCTCCCTAAAAACTTAATCACTCCCAAGCCGCCCTGTCGGCAGCGGCTCAGCTGTCCCCAAACCCCAGAGCTTTGGGCCTGTGCTGTAAAAGCAAACAGCTTCCTCATTATCACCTGGGCCTGGCCATAGGCCACCCCTGAGCCTCCTCTGGCCCGAGCTCTCTCACCCTGTGGGTTTTAATAATATTACCAATGAGTTCTGTGACACTTTCCTATCTCACAATGCAATTCTTAAAGCACTGTGCCGAAGATAAATCTTCCATGGAGTTCTGTGTATAGGTTGGACGGATCCCTTTTGCAAAGAAGGCTTCCTATATTAAAATGCATTACTGGAAAGTTGCGGTGCATTTAAATCAGATTCTCAGAAGCAGTAAAAAGACCCAGAGACATGGTGCAGGATATTATTTTGCAATTGTCACTTGGCACCACGCGAACGGAAAATTGCCTCCGTAGCTACTAGGCAGCCGAACGGTCCAAGACTCAAATGGGGCGTTTGGCCTGGTCCTTATCCTTCTAGAGTTCCTCCCTTCATCTATGAGCTGTTAAGTGGAAAGGGAAGGTTTTCATTAGTGGCTGGCTTGTCCTGAGATCTCCGGAGGGAAGTCATAAATGATGTTTCAACCGAGGAACTGCACCAGCTTCTCAGGTCTGAGGGTAAACCACAATAAAATGAGCCCCTTCCTTGTTTTGAAGGCCAGAAAATGTGGGTTGTCAATTGAAAAAATTGCAGAGGAAGTTATTTTATTAAACGTTGTTCGAAAGCAAACTAGTTTTATGGGAGCGTCAAGGATCTAAGAAGACTAGATTCGACTTTATTGGGTGCTTTACCCTCTTGGGTGCGTTATTGCTACTCAGTGTTGTGAAATTTTGTTTTACATTTGCTTTATTTTCATTCATCGTGGGAAAAGATTCCACCATTTACTGTCAGGGGTATAATGTATATGGTTACAGAGAGCAGACAAAGCACACGGAGTGCAGCAACTCTTCAGAGAGAGAGAGAGAGGAAATAAAGACAAAAACAAAGTGTCACACAATGACGGTTTGCTTTGTGGTCACTCAGAGACACTTAACAGTGTGGAAACTTCACTGCCAAGACAAAGAAGTTCTGGGGCATAAATCAGCTCAGGGGCTACTTCTCACAGCATGGTTCACTACCCTGCAAACACTCTCAGACAAACTACAGTCTATAAAACGTTGCCTGGTCACATTTAAAATGTGGCACAAGCGGCGATCGCTTATTTAATTTCATCAGACATGTACTGTATGATGCAAATCCGCTTCGGCTTATAGGCGCCATAATTGTTCCTGGACGGGTCACATGCAATTTCCTTCTGCCTACGTCAATGGTAACAGTGTTCAGACGTCCAAACCCCGTAAAGTCCCCCTCCATTTTTCCTTACAGGGAAGAGTCTATAAGCCCTGTCCGGACGGGATTAGCGTCTCTGGGATTAGTGACGTCTGTAATAACATTTTTAAACCTGTGCGCCTGGACGTCAATTAAACTAACGCAGGATGTTTGCATCACAGTAAAGTACCACTTAGAATATAGGCAACATCATTGGCTCATCATTTACAGTTATATTTGTTTATTTCACAGGATTCACATGATATGACTGCTCAGTCATTTATGTCTAGAAAACTGAAAGAATATTACGCTTTAGGTGAACAGGATGTGGAAATACAGGTGCATCTCAATAAATTAGAATGTCGTGGAAAAGTTCGTTTATTTCAGTAATTCAACTCAAATTGTGAAACTTGTGTATTAAATAAATTCAATGACACAGACTGAAGTAGTTTAAGTCTTTGGTTCTTTTAATTGTGATGATTTTGGCTCACATTTAACAAAAACCCACCAATTCACTATCTCAACAAATTAGAATACTTCATAAGACCAATAAAAAAAAACATTTTTAGTGAATTGTTGGCCTTCTGGAAAGTATGTTCATTTACTGTACATGTACTCAATACTTGGTAGGGGCCCCTTTTGCTTTAATTACTGCCTCAATTCGGCGTGGCATGGAGGTGATCAGTTTGTGGCACTGCTGAGGTGGTATGGAAGCCCAGTTTTCTTTGACAGTGGCCTTCAGCTCATCTGCATTTTTTGGTCTCTTGTTTCTCATTTTCCTCTTGACAATACCCCATAGATTCTCTATGGGGTTCAGGTCTGGTGAGTTTGCTGGCCAGTCAAGCACACCAACACCATGGTCATTTAACCAACTTTTGGTGCTTTTGGCAGTGTGGGCAGGTGCCAAATCCTACTGGAAAATGAAATCAGCATCTTCAAAAAGCTGGTCAGCTGAAGGAAGCATGAAGTGCTCCAAAATTTCTTGGTAAACGGGTGCAGTGACTCTGGTTTTCAAAAAACACAATGGACCAACACCAGCAGATGACATTGCACCCCAAATCATCACAGACTGTGGAAACTGAACACTGGACTTCAAGCAACTTGGGCTATGAGCTTCTCCACCCTTCCTCCAGACTCTAGGACCTTGGTTTCCAAATGAAATACAAAACTTGCTCCCATCTGAAAAGAGGATATTGGACCACTGGGCAACAGTCCAGTTCTTCTTCTCCTTAGCCCAGGTAAGATGCCTCTGACATTGTCTGTGGTTCAGGAGTGGCTTAACAAGAGGAATACGACAACTGTAGCCAAATTCCTTGACACGTCTGTGTGTGGTGGCTCTTGATGCCTTGACCCCAGCCTCAGTCCATTCCTTGTGAAGTTCACTCAAATTCTTGAATCGATTTTGCTTGACAATCCTCATAAGGCTGTGGTTCTCTCGGTTGGTTGTGCATCTTTTTCTTCCACAATTTTTCCTTCCTCTCAACTTTCTGTTAACATGCTTGGATACAGCACTCTGTGAACAGCCAGCTTCTTTGGCAATGAATGTTTGTGGCTTACCTAGTGAACCAAACTGAGAGACCATTTTGAAGGCTCAGGAAACCTTTGCAAGTGTTTTGAGTTGATTAGTTGATTGGCATGTCACCATATTCTAATTTGTTGAGATAGTGAATTGGTGGGTTTTTGTTAAATGTGAGCCAAAATCATCACAATTAAAAGAACCAAAGACTTAAACTACTTCAGTCTGTGTCATTGAATTTATTTAATACACGAGTTTCACAATTTGAGTTGAATTACTGAAATAAACGAACTTTTCCACGACATTCTAATTTATTGAGATGCACCTGTATACTATACGTGTAGCTGTTATTATAATAGTTATTTTATTCATCCTGCAGACTCACACTCTTTAGATTTCGAGACGTGTTTGGGAAGTGTATTAAAATGGATACTTGCATTAGGCAACTAAATACGGTAAATACCAGTGGTTAAGAAACTTTTAACCACAAGACACAACACAAAAGACGCAGAATGTGCCTGCCAGAGATGTCAATCTGGACAGGGCTAAAATTATCAGACCACCTCAGAGTTGGAAAAATATCATTTGGGTGTAATTTTCTCAGTGGAAAGAGGGACAAAAACACCTACATGGCTGATATGAACAAATATAAAATCTGAAACAAATGACAGAATAACGCCAGGACCCCATGAAAACCCAATCCTGTCCGAATAGACCTTAAAAAGTCTCGGATGTTTTCATACACTCTTAAAAAATATAGGTTCTTTACAGCACCATAGGTTCTGCGAAGAACCTTCTTCTTGTCAAGAGCCATTTTTCATTGTATAGGGATCTTGAGTTGAGCTATATGGTTCTTTGGAGATTTAAGAAGTTCTTTATGGTTCATTATAGGTTCGTCAGAGCAGTGTATTTGTTCTTCAAGGTATCATCCCTTAACAGGTTGAAGTGATCCCTATAAGGTTCTTTGTGGGACTGGAAAATGTTCTCCTGGCATCACTCTTAAGAACCTTACTTTGGTTCCTTAAAGCAGTAACTAAGGGTTTTTTTTTTTTTAAAGAGAACTTACTGTACGATCACATGGTTCCTTTGGCACTGCTGTGAGGAACCATTTGTGGGTTCTTTAAATCACCAATATATAGATTTAAATTAAATTTAAATATTCTTAAACTGAGAAATAATTTTGTGTAAGAGGGAACACCTCAGTCATGAAAGCTGAAGCAAATCTCAAACACTTCACATATGTTGCTGACACAAATCTTCTGGAACAGCACACCAGGGTTTTTTCCCCTCTCTTCTTCACCCTCATCCACTCTTTCAGCCCTGACTCTGAGGAGAAAGCCAGTTATCTTTTCTTCACCGTGATATTAGAAAGAGAGAGAGAGAGAGAGAGAGAGAGAGAGAGAGAGAGCCCTTCTCCTGGGCCTCCTCACACCACACCATGCCCCCACCTTCCCCACTTCCCTTCATCTCTGTGGACTGTCTTCATCTGCCAATTCTGACACGCTGACAAAAGAGATGTTTCCATGAGATGTTTTTATCCACAAGCTTCCTGTGGCGAGAAAAAAAAAAAGGAGTGGGGAGAGATGTATGGGTGTATGAATGGAGACATTTTGCACGGGGGTGTGTTATAAAAGTTTTCATTTTAAATATGAGCCAATTGTAATATATAATCAAGATATCATATTGATAAGTATGCTAACGTCACGTTAGCTCGTTATCATTATCGTTTCTATAGTAACAGCTGATTCACAGGGGCTTGTGAACACAGCGGATCCTCCACATTATCTAAGCCTAATAATAAATGGATTTGTAAAAAAAATAATAATAATAAAAAAAAGTGTTATTTAACAAGGGAAAATGTATAAAGGTTGATATGGTGAAGTTTTCAGTAAGGAGAAGTTTATTTAAGTTTTATGTAAGGAGTCTCCAGTGTCAATGCTTTTTACAGGAGAGTCTGACAGAGGAATTTGCTTTTTCTGGGGCAAGCTGCATTTGTCTCGTGGACGTTTCATAACATTAAATGTGTCATTCTTGTTGACAATTCGCTTCGTATCAGGCCTCATCACACCACTCGAATGTCGATTGTTTTCCTCTAACAGCACACCATGGAGTGTGTTTTATTCCTTACAGTGGCTGAAATGATTAGAGTGAATTGTATACTTTTGTAACAGAGAAACTAATCAGCGATTTTGGATTTTCTCAGATAAAATTGTCACACAGATATAGGAATGATGTGCTGGTTTATTTATTATTATTTTTGTTCACAGTATGAGAACATCGATATAAAAATACAAAAAGGAGACAGATTAAGAGAGAAGACAGGAACGGTTCAGATGCCGAACGATGCCGAGCTGAAACTCTCTTCAGAAGAAACCGGAGCTGGAAGGATCGCATGTGAAACGTCACAGTCAGGCTGTCGCCCTTCACAGAACCCCCGTGACCACAAACTCACCACAAACTCCTGGAAACACAGAGAACGTAGTCACCACAAACACACACATTCATCCCTTCCTCTCCGTGTTTCTCTCTCTATATCTATTTCTCTCTCTCTCTCTCTCTCTCTCTCTCTCTCTCTCTCTCTCTCTCTCTCTCACACACACACACACACACACACACACACACACACAGAGTATCCTGTTATTATGTTTTGTTCCATTTTGGAAAAGATATGTTTTACTTTTTTAACCTTTCATTGGCCTGAAACATGGTAACTTTTTGGACTTGCTGATGTTTTAATAATGAGGTTTTCACTCTCTCTCTCTCTCTCTCTCTCACTCTCTCTCTCTCTCTCCATCTCATTTTCCTTCTCTGCCTCTCCATATTTTACTGGAAGGAAAGGGTGGGTGAATGAGGGTATCTCTCTCGCCCATAGACAGATTAAAGAGTAGAGCAGGAAAGAAGGGAACCTGAGCCAACACGAGGCCGTTTTAGGCCGGAACATGGTTTTGTATGCGTGTTCGGGGTTATGTGTGTGCCTGCCGAGGGAGACGAGCTCTTCCTGTATCCGGCTAATTCCTCCCTTCATTCTCCACACGGATGCCGCAAGCAGCTGGCACCGCTCTTAAATATCTCAGGCGTTTACTGAGGAATGGATCTGATCTTTACAGTCAAACAGGAGCAACCGAGTGCGGTCTGATCCACTGCCTTGGTCACATTCTTCCTCTCACTGCCTGAGAAAAATCAACGGAGGCCCGTCAGCCTGGACTGGAGTGAATACTACATTTTCCAGAATGTCTTTGTCTGCGTCTTGTGCTTAGAATTTAGTGTAGTGTGCAAAGGAGATCCTGTAAAGTGAAGATACTTTAATAATAATGAAATGAAACGTTTATAAGTGCCTATAAAGGGACGTTAGACAGTAAAAAAAAGAAATTCAATCAATATTTGGTTCCTTTAAAACTTCACCAATGCTTTTAGAAACACTAGTGTGCAGTTTTATAAGGATTTTTGTTTTTTTTTTAAAATAAGGAAACCTTTAAGGTTTTGATCCTACACAGCCTGGATATTATTTATCTGAAAAGTAATGTCTGTTTCTTTAATAACATTAAATTACTTTTTTTTTTTTTTTTAAATATATATATATATATATATATATATTAAAGAAAATGAGTGTTTAGAAGTCTAAAATCTGCTCTTTGTACTGAAGCTCTAATGCAGAACACATAAAATAAACATGTAAGACTTAATATATTAAAAAGCCTTTTTTTTTATTTGAAATGTAAAATGTATAGATTTATCCCTAAAGAGATTCAAAAGGGAACCCATCCTCATCTGGGCGACACCGGATCATCTATCATTTCTCTTCTCTAACTGTATACTGTATAGTCAAAAAGTGCTAATTGTGTTAACAGGGACTTGAGTATGAGCATCATTACAGTTTTAACCTTAAGTCGATCGTTTCGAACTGAAGTTATTAACAGTTCCGTGATGGAGACTGGAGTGTAAACTGTTCTTAGCAATTGCAGTCTTAAGGCTATCCAAGAAAGAACATCCGCAGCCATGTTTAGGGCGTAATCGCTGGGTGATCTTTAGGCTATCCATGTAGGGCCATCCTTAGAAGCAGCGAGTGATTTTTTTAGTCCTGTATTTATGTATATAAGGTGAGTTATATATGAAATAGGTTTTGTTTATACTTTTGGACTTGTGTAAGTATGAAGAAACGTACAGTCCGAAGCATTTCTCCGGCTCGCTAGAAGGCGTTTTGTCGAGTATTTGTACATATCTGATGTACATCATTGGCGGAAGCTCTTTCAGACGTACAATACCGCCATTGCGAGTGTACTTAAAGACCCAGAAATGCAAGAAGAGCGCAGAAGTGTTTGTGCAGCAAACCCATTATTAACCGTTCAAACTCCCAGTACCTGTTGGTATCTGAACTACACATCTTTCCCATGAAGTTCTTGCAGTTACTGAATAATTCATAATTAGTTACTAAGTAATGTGCCTTAAGGTTAAAACTCTAATAAACTGAGACATTTGTTATAGAAACACAGGCTGATTTAAAAGCTTCAGCACTTAATACCTGCTATCATGTTAGACTTGGGTGGCATGGGGTGGCGCAGTGGGTAACGTTGTCTCACAGCTCCTGGGTTCGATCCTGACCGCGGTTAATTTTCTGTGTGGAGTTTCTGTGCATGTGTTCCCCATGTCTGTTCGGGTTTCCTCCAGGTTCTCCAGATGTCTTTTCTCGACAATTTTTTGTGGACTTCCGCTTTGGCAATCCATCCCAAAAGCGCCGCTAAGTACATCACAGACCATGCCAGATAACATAACAGAGCTTGCAAACAGGGTGGCACCCTGGCTGTCTGATGCGGTGAGATTGTGGGAATATTTAGAAACTCATTCCCCATCACATATCTCATAAATAGTAAACAATGGGTGAGGGAAGCTCTCTCTGGGTGGTTTAATCCTACAATCCCAGGCACTTTGTTCTGTGGAATTGCACAAATAAAGACAAGTTCAAAAAGAAGCCAATAAAGGCTTTCATTAAATCGTCTGTGTATATCCGAGGCCTCTTTACTGCCACTTTTTAACAAGACATACATGCATTAAAAAAAGTGAGGGTGTTGCCACAACACTGCCTCTGGCAAGCACATGGTAAAAACAATCTGATCTCCTTCATCGCTCATCGTGTACAATTAAGGCGTTTCAGGAAGAAAAAAAAGGGAGCGAGGGGTATTTACAATTCCTTCCTTTCCCTTCCGACTCCATGTTTGTTTTTTCAGCAAGCACAAAATTGTGGTTGACTCTCTCCGAAGCACACGTTCAGACTTCCGCCTGACTGACTCCAAGTATAGCTGAATGCGATAATACAGTATATTAAAGCCCCTTTAAAGAGAGACGTTCCACACGAAGTAATTTTACTTTCTGTCATCACTATGAATTATTTAGTAACTACAGTAAAATTACTTCATGTGGAACGACTCCCTTTAAATGGGCTCTAAAATGAATAACCGGATCCAAGGATCTTTGGTCGAGCCTGAGCTCGGCTTACTGTCTGTGCAGAGTTTCCTCCGTGGTCTCTGGTTTCCTCCCACCTTCCAAAATCATACCAGTAGGTGAACTGGCTAAAATAAATTGCACCTAGGTGTGAATGGGTGTGTCCATGGTGCCCTGTGATGGACTGGCCTGCCATTCAGGGTGTATGTTTGCTTGTATTTCCTCATTTGTAAGTGGTTTTGGATAAAAGTGTCTGCTAAAGGAATAAAAGTAAACGTTAACGTAAATGTGTTCCCACCTAACATCCAGAGTTCCCGGGATTCATGGATTCACCGTGACCCTGACCAGGATAAAGTGGCTATTGAAACTAAGTGAAAGAGTGAATAACTGTATAATACGCTAAAGCTATAAAGGGTTAAAACCAAACTGCTTAAAGGCTATAGTGTATCAGTTTACAGACATCATGTAGGGGTCGTTTAGGTTGTTTACGGCAGCCCTTCGCGGACTTAATCGCCCAATACTCAATTAAACCGAATCCAAATACGGCCCATTTCCAGCTGTCACAAATTTACCAACATCACTAAATCAACCTTAAGCCCCTGCTTCATTTATCAAATCCTCAGGCTGCCTCCTGTGTGTGTAAACCACTTCCATTTAGCTTATCATACCTCCACTCCTGACCACGCAACAAAATGTCCAAGAGTGAGCTTGGTCTGAACGTCATTTTATTACCAGGCTCTCTTGGCTGTCAGGGAGCACTTAGCGGGGGGCCATTTCCTCCAAGTGTAGCCTGTTTGTCTGTCTTTCAGCTCCCTTCAGGCTGAAAAAGCCCTGCAGGCCACGACAGGCCTGTTCTACACACTTCTCTGGAGTGATTACTGTAGTAACTGGGTTCCGTTTGCCGACAGCTCGCTGGTGCTCAGCGTCCATTACATTACGAGACATAAGTTTCACTGCCAAGGCTTTAGACGGAGGGGCCTCAGTCACAGTCAGGCAGCTAGACATGGAGCTTGCGGTTTTTAAATGAGGCCAATAAATTTAAGAGGACTCTGTGGTGCCTGGGAGTCTGTGCCACTGGGATGGAGAGGTCCAGACCTCCTTCGCTTAAGAATCAATAGTCAATTCAGACAATTCAGACACAGGATAGTGTTTTCTGCCCGTAGTAAAATTATAACAGACTTGCAGCTAATTGACACAGATGACAGATAACTGTCCAAGAAATTCTGGAAACTCAGGAAAGTGTATATTTTTGCTACTTTAAACATTAAAGAAATGATTAAAATTGGCTTCACACTCATGTTTTGATTAATCCGTTTATTTTCAAGATTCATGCAGCATTTCTTTCTATTCATTCTACGGCTTCAGCATGTTCAGTGGCCGTCCTAATTGCCAATTTTGACGATACATGATTGCTTCTTCCTCTCCCATCCGCGTAAGTGTGTCTCTACGTGATGCTTTGCCCATGTGAGTGGAGGTGGAACAAAAAGCACATTGACTGCCAAGAGTATGTCCAAGTAGAATGAGGTGCAAGCAGGATATACTCCTGCTGCCCTTGCTGTGCAGAAACAACCCACGGAGAGGAAGTGAGAATTTAATCAGCTGCCTTCAAGGTCAGTTTGAGCTGAAAGGGCCCCCACCTGGTGCTCTATCACTACCGGTCGGAGCCGTGCTCTCTTCCTCCCTCCCCCCATTTACTCATGCAGTTCACTACCACTAGCCCCTCTTCGTCTGTCTTTCTCCCGCAGTCGTTCAGTCATTCATATGGGTTGGTGTTGTTCGTTCAGAGTGCCCGAAGTGTCCTGGAATCATGGGGGGAAAAAAGTTTCAGGAACACATACTATATGACAATAACATACATGTCATCTTGGTAGGTTTAAGTCTCTTCTCTCAAAGAACTTCAAAGAAGCTTCCTGGAAGTTGATAAGCTAAGTTAGCTGATCTGTTGAGTATCTCTCTCTCTCTCTCTCTCTCACTCACAGACACACACACACACACACACACACAAAAACCTACAAAAAAAAAAACGACAAAGCAAATCTGCATCTAAAAGACCATATCATTTGACAGGATCCTCTTCCTCTGTTCCCACCTCATTTGTTTGTGTGAGACATGCCAGGAGATCCTGAAAAGATCATCCAATCCAGTCAACAGGAGGCTATGGATTTGCCATGTAAAACATGGCAGCTGCCATCACTTACGCCATAAGACCCACGTTTTTTTCCTCTCTCTTCATGCAACGTTTGTCCCCGGAAGACGTGCCCGTTCCAGAACCTTGCAAACAAAACACAGCACCGAACTCGACACAGTCCATCCTGTGATGCCAGTTCAGAGCTATTTCACAGATAATTAATAGGCATGATTACATATAATTAATGTAATTGGTGGGGCTGCAGCGTTTTAGTGCTGTAGCCTGCCTTCGCCTGGGCAGAAGGAGAATGCAGCGTTTGACCAAAATCTGCGTCACAGTGCATTGAAAAACGCCTGGAAGCACTTACTGGGCCACGCGTGTGTGAAATGATACAAAGGAGGACATGTGGCTCGCAGAAGTACAGGCTAGACTGAGATAGCAGACACGTGGCACGCAGAAGTAAACGCTAAACTGAGATCAGAGCCCGCTACAGAGCAATCAGCTGCTCTATCACCAGCTAGATCAGGGGTCAGGAACCTCATGAGCCAGATAGAGATTCGGTGTGACTCACTAACAAAACAAACACAAAATGTTCACTGTACTCCAAATAACCTTATCCATATAATGTGCCTGGCTAAAGAGAAACGCCTGCTAATGTCATTAATGCTTATCTCTTATATCAAAACGACTGCGAGCTATTTTATGACAGCACTGCTGAGTTAGAGCCAAAAGTGCTAATTCAGCTCAAGTGCAAGCTAACATGATGGCAAAAAAAAGAATCTTATAGGATCTGTAATATGCCTCATTTGTTAAAAAGTATTGCATCATGTGAACATTTTATTTATTCTGAATTGTTTTCTGCATCATCACTTCTGTTAAAACTTTACTGTGTGCCATAATACTTTTTTTTTTTACTTTTTTTTAAAGCAGCTCTTTTATCCAGCATCTAGTGGTCATTGATGGTAACTACCAAAAAATAATTTTGATTTATTTGGCTCTGCCAGGTTCACCACAATGACACGGAAGGATATGCATAAAATCAAATTAAACCAAGTAAAAAAAATAATAATAATAAAAAAAGGTTTGTTAACTGTAAGTAAATACAGAATCTGATGAGCAAGAAGAAAATAGTCAGTGGGTATATATATATGAGAGAGAGAGATAGATATATAGATAGATAGATGGACCTGGACCTGAACGGGGCAGAAAAAGGAAACTATCAACGGCTGCAACCAGATTTCTGAGAAGGCAGGTTGTGAAAAACCCTCGAGTGACTGCAAAAGACCTGCAGCAAGACTTGGTGGCAACATGCACTGAGGTTTGAGTGAGCACAGTATGGCCCGTACTAAACGCAGAAGGTTTCCATGCCAGAACTCCAAGACGTTCACCACTACTGACCCAAAAGCACAAGAAATGTCGGCTCAAAATCATATAAATAAGCCACAGAAGTTTTGGGATTCTGTTCTGTGGAGCGATGAAACAAAACTGGAACTTTTCGGCACGATGGATCAGCGGTATGTCTGGAGAAAGAAGAATGAAGAAAGAACACTCTGTCCACAGATAAGCATGGTGGTGGCTTGGTGATGCTCTGGGGCTGCTTTGCATCCTCTGGCACTGGAAACCTGCAGCGTGTGGAAGGCAAGATGGATTCATTGAAGTATCAGGAGATCCTAGGAGAAAACGTCATGCCGTCACTGAGGAAGCTGAAGCTTGGGTGTGACTGGACCGTCCAACAGGACAATGATCCCAAGCATACCTCAAATTCCACCAAGGCTTGGTTGCAGAAGAAGTCCTGGAAGATTCTACAGGGCCATCATAGTCACCTGACTTGAACCCCATAGAAAATCTCTGGTGGAATTTGAAGAAGGTGGTTGCAGCACACAAACCCAAGAATATTACTGAACTGGAGGCCATTGCTCATGAGGAATGGGCTAAGATTCCTCAGAAATGCTGCCAGAAGCTGGTGTCTGGCTATGCATCTCGTTTGCAGCAGGTCATAACAGCAAAAGTACTAAGTACTAAAGATGCTTGCCATGAAGGGGATGAATCATTTTGAGACTGGAGAAGTCATTATAAGTTGCATTTTCAGTTGAATTTGGGGAAACCACTTGAAGCATTCGTTGTGTTGAACTATTTCAGTTGCTTTTGTTTGATTTGTTCATCGCAAACAGCTGAAAGTCTGTACATTTTGACAATAAACCTGATTTGCAATGGGGGTTGAATCATTTATGCTGCTTTCTTTAATGACATTCAAACATTTTTCTGTAACATTTAATTTTGTGCTAGAAAACTAATGTTTGGGAATCTAAAATGTTTTTTGTACCGACTTGATAATATAGAAGTCATAAAATAAAAAAAATCTATAACAAAGTTTGTACTAAAAAAATAGGGTGCCTAAAACTTTTGCACAGTACTGTACAAAGTACACAGTACAGTACTGTGCAAAAGTTTTAAGCAGGTATAAAAAAGTGCTGTAAAGTAAGAATGCTAAAAAAAATAGAAAAATAGACTTGTTAATAGTTTATATTTATCAATTAACAAAATGCAAAGTGAGTGAACAGAAGAAAAATCTACATCAAAGCAATATTTGGTGTGACCACCCTTTGCTTTCAAAACAGCATCAATTCATCAATTCTTCTAGGTACACTTCCACAGTTTTTGAAGGAACTCTGCAGGTAGGTCGGCCCAAACATCTTGGATAACTAACCACAGTTCTTCTGTGGATTTAGGCAGCCTCAGTTGCTTCTCTCTCTTCATGTAATCCCAGACAGACTCGATGATGTTGAGATCAGGGCTCTGTGGGGGCCATACCATCACTTCCAGGACTTCTTGTTCTTCCTTACGCTGAAGCTAGTTCTTAATGACTTTTGCTGTATGCTTAGGGTCGTTGTCATGCTGCAGAATAAATTTGGGGCCAATCAGATGCCTCCCTAATGTTATTGCATGATGGATAATTATCTGCCTGTACTTCTCAGCATTGAGGAGACCATTAATTCTGACCAAATCCACAACTCCATTTGCAGAAATGCAGCCCCAAACTTGCAAGGAACCTCCACCATGCTTCACTGTCGCCTACAGACACTCATCCGTATACAGCTCTCCAGCCCTTAGGCAAACAAACTGGCCTTCTGCTACAGCCAAATATGTCAAATCATCAGTCCAAAGCACCTCCTGCCATTTTTCTGCACCCCAATTCCTGTGTTTTCGTGCATAATTGAGCCGCTTGGCTTTGTTTCTAAGTCAGAGGTATGGCTTTTTGGCCTCAAGTCTTCCATGGAGGCCACTTCTGACCAGACTTCTCCGGACAGTAGATGGGTGTACCAGGGTCCCACTGGTTTCTGCCAGGTCTGAGCTGATGGTACTGCTAGACATCTTCCGATTGCGAAGGGAAGTAAGCCTGATGTGTGTTTCATCTGCTGCAGTAAGTTTCCTTGACCGACCACTGTGTCTACGGTCCTCAACATTGCCCGTTTCTTTGTGTTCTTCAAAAGAGCATGGACAGCACATCTGGAAATCCCTGTTTGCCTTAACATTTCTGCCTGGGAGATCCCTTGCTGATGCAGCATATCTACCTTCGGTCTTGTTGCTGTGCTCTGTCTTGCCATGGTGTATGACTTTTGACAGTAAACTGTCTTCAGCAACCTCACCTTGTTAGCTGAGTTTGGCTGTCCCTCACCCAGTTTGATTCCTCCTACACAGCTGTTTCTGTTTCAGTTAATGATTGTGTTTCAACCTACATATTGAATTGATTATCATTAGCACCTGTTTGGTATAGTTGTTTAATCACACACCTGACTATACGCCTACAAAATCCCTGACTTTTTGCAAGTGTACCGCTGCCCACCGCTACCACTGCTGGGCCCTTGAGCAAGGCCCTTAACCCTCAACTGCTCAGTTAATTGAGATAAATAAGTTGCTCTGGATAAGGGTGCTTGCCAAATGATGTAAAAGTAATTATTGCTTTCTTATAAACGTGAATAGAGATGGTGTTGTCAATGTATCATGTAATCAAGATTACAAAGATTACAAAGATCATGTAATCAAATATTGTCCGGTTAGGACTCTTACCTCTTCCTATGTCTCATGCTTCAGTGAAGGAAGATACATCTTGTTCCATCGACCCCAGAACCCGTGGTAAGTATATTACTAAATACTGTCATTGTACTCAGATGAATCAACATTTAAAATCATGCAGTAATTACATTATACCACAGAATCTGTGGATTTATTTATTAACAACACGGCACTGATGGTAGTTCTCGTACTTTATCGTATCTACTGTATAGTAACGGCTCATTCACAGGGACTTGCATGGCGAACACGCCACATAATCTAAAGCTTTATGTAACATTTATGGAAGGAGTCTGCAGCGTCAGCGCTTCGTAACAATCAGTAAGTTTCCTGACATGGGAGAGGTTTAAGGACAGAGGAGTTTGCTGGTTCTTTGTGTTCTTCAAAAGAGCATGGACAGCACATCTGGAAACCCCTGTTTGCCTTAACATTTCTGCCTGGGAGATCCCTTGCTGATGCAGTGTATCTACCTTCGGTCTTGTTGCTGTGCTCTGTCTTGCCATGGTGTATGACTTTTGACAGTAAACTGTCTTCAGCAACCTCACCTTGTTAGCTGAGTGTGGCTGTCCCTCACCCAGTTTGATTCCTCCTACACAGCTGTTTCTGTTTCAGTTAATGATTGTGTTTCAACCTACATATTGAATTGATTATCATTAGCGTGGCGAACACGCCACATAATCTAAAGCTTTATGTAACATTTATGGAAGGAGTCTGCAGTGTCACGGGAGAGGTTTAAGGACAGAGGAGTTTGCTGGTTCTTGCCTTGCCTATAACATAAGTGATAACAGGAACTAATTTGTCTCGTCGACGTTCTACAACATAAAATGTAACTATAAACAGTTAAAAAGCATAGAGTCATTCAGTAACAACTGAAAAGTTGTAATCATGGGCAGATCGCGGTGCAGTAAGTAAGTGGAATAACACACTTTGGCCCATGCTGCTATACTGTAGGAAATTACTCCACTTCGTGTCAGTATCACACCATCCTGGCGTGGATTATTTTCGTACGCCATCATGTTCCATCATGTTTTATTGCTCACTTCCCAGCTCACCAACTCACCAGCTGCCCCGACAACAAATTCGGCCCAGATTCGTTTCGCTCAAAGCGTACTTTATTTTTTTTTCACAGGGAACACTTCCCTGCCCCTCTCGAGGGGGGGACATCCTTTTCAGTGTGAGGGAAGAGGATCTGCATCCTGCTTCAAACACCTTCCAGACGCCCCCGGGGTCGGCCTGCAGCTGCAGTACCTTCGGATCCATCCGCAGCACATCACGAGCACTCTCACCTTGTGTCAGTCACGGGGTTGAGGTTCACGCATGCCGCCGGCTTGTAGAGACCCTCATTTAGAAGGAGAAGAATGTGGGTCTATTCTCTATACGCTTGTGACCTCTGACCTACTCCAGGAAACGTTCACCTGGACGGGCCTGACCACCTGCCTCATGTTTTCTTTGTGTCCATGCATCGTTCTACGTCTCTCTCTCTCATACCACATTCAAATACCGGCTTGGTGTATTTAAATTCGGTATGTCTGGTTCTGTATGTATGTTTAGGGTAAATGCCTGAGGCTCAGAGACATGAAAATGTACAGCAACTATCTGTTTTTCAAATTTTACACCACTATCAGCAAATTTAATCAATTTCCTGATCTCATTAGTATATTTTCAGTAAGGCATTATATTCCAATCGCTGTCCAAACACAAAGTCATTAAGGGACTGGAACACACTATAACTTTTAATTGCTGCGCCAACTTTTCAACTCAAACTCTTTACATTTCTGGAAACTACACTTACGTCTGCATTAAACTAAGGACCAATGTCAGTTAAGTGCTTCTCTCAAATTTGATACACTCTCTGGGACCTCCCTTCTTCTCCCAAGCGCACTTCCACTACCCATGACCCTGTCAGTCTCGTACCTGTTCACCCTGCTTAAGCCTGACTGACTTCAGTGGCACTCTGCCTCAGGCTTGTCACTCGAGCCTCCATTCTCGCCTGACAAAACTGCTCAATGACATGTTTCACTCCCCCCTGTAAGCACACTGATATGTTTCATTAACCATGCTTAGTCAGTTACGGTGCGCTAAGCTCCTTAGTGCATATATACCTGCAATTTCCTTTTCTCTCTCTCTCCACGTTCTATACATGCTGCAAACCTCAGGCATTGCCCGACAGAACATAGGGCATAGGGAGGGAGCAGGTAAGGGGGGAGCAATCTAGACCATAAAGTACAAGTTACAGGCAGCCGATGTAGTGCCATAAAACCGGCGACAATATAGTCAGAGCCTAATTGTTCAGTTTAACGCCTAGTGATTACTGAAGCCTGTAAAAACTGATGTTTCTCTCTCTCTCCCCCTCCACCTAGATCCAGACCACACAGAATGCATTCTGCAGATCAGCAAACCTTCAAACCTTCACTGGTTTTCATTTCACTGCTAGGGGGAGGAGAGGGAGATCCCTAGCACCGAGAGGCCCCAGTTCATTTAGGAAAGGGCAATAAACACTGTCGTCCAAGTGCATTAATTGACCGTTCAACGTGGTGGAGTCATGAATCATTGTTTTGTTGCTGGAGAACATTAGCACCTTGTTCTGGACTTTAGGGCCAAGTGTCAAACAGCCATCCAACACTCAGCACCTTCATTCAGGATTCAGGATGCTGCTATGTATTGGCTCCATTATGGGTATTTTAATACTATACAGTACATCAGAATGTTTTAAACTCATTCTTTTACACTCATCCTAAAACATGAAGTTCTGTTTTATGGACAATCCAAACCAGTGTCACAAATTACACATTTTAAAATGACCGACGCATCCAGGTCTGGAAATTCTCACTCATCTGAGCGACGTCAGGAACTGGGGGGAAATCGGAGCATTTCGTTTGCTCGACTCAAACGTCAGGCATGTTTGCTCGACCTCAGTGCAGCTGAGTCTATAATGAACACAATGGCTGGAGCCAGCAAGGTTCCAGCTTCATCCTCTCATCTGTCTCACTGGAATAACATCTAGAGAAATTACAAGAGACCGTATACAGCGAATGTGGTGGGTGATGGTTTCTAGAAGAGTTTGAATGTAATTTGATGTAATTCAGTTTGGTAAATGGAAGACAGGAGCTGCCACTGGATTGAATGGGGTTCTTCCAGAAGCTGGTGATAATTCGCAGGGCTGTATTGTGCTGAGGCCTTTGGCTCCAGTGCTGAGGAGCACTCATTAATGCAGGAGGTGCTGTGCTCCTATTGTTGTGCTAATGAGGCACAGATGTGGACATCCCAAACTCACCAGGGACAGCAAACGAACAGGCAAATTAAGGAAAGACTGACTAAACCTTTAGTTTTTTGGGGGTTTTATTTATTTATTTATTTTACCAAATAATGAAAAACAGTTTTCCAATAACTTTAAATCATCTCATCGTTTATGGGCTTTGTAGGTCTTTGCTAATTGGTTAAATTTGAAAGCTTGGTTTAGATCATAAAAAGGATTAGAAAAAAAAGAATAATAATAATAAGAGGAAAACCATCAATACCAACAAAAAAATGTGCACGTTCTCATGTATTTACACTGCCACTTTACACTTACACTGCCATGTCAACCTCAGACCCTGAACCTACGTACCAGGTGTCATCTGGTTCCTCCATGGCATCATTCTTAAAAAAAAGAATAATAATAAATTCCCTTCCCCTTTTTGTCTCACTGGAATGATGTTCATGGTCCTATTTTTGAGAGGTGGGATGTGACATGGTTGTGAAATAAAATATGTTCGCAGCTCCTGAGAGAGATGTCCCCGGCTCAGCATCCTTCCAGGTCAGTGGTAGACGGGCCTATGTTTGGAGACAAACTGTGTACCTCTGACAGCTGGAACTCAAGTCACCTGTGGGACGAAAAGGCAAAAAAATAAAATGCTTGCTTGTGAGATTAAAACCGGCTAAACAGTTTCCTGAACATTGCTAATACAATCTTGTTATGAAGGTTTATAATTATACTAGTAGTCAAACTCTTTGCTTTTCTGTCTTTGATAATAAATTATATTTAAGAAATGATTAGTACTCAATATATTCCAAAAGTAAAATAAACACACTATAGCTGTTTGCAAAAAAAAAAAAAAAAAAAAAGGCTTGAAACAAAAATAATAACAGGACAGCAGTAATTGTCGGATTCAGCATTAAGAGAATAAAGATTGTAATCAGGGCTCAAACAGTACAGAGAAATGCTACTTAAGTGAAAGTATAGATAATGTGTCAAAAATCATAATTAAAAGTGAAAGTTAACAGTCCAAAAAGAACTTAAGTGCAGAAGATTGCTACTTTAAAGGCGCTAAAAAGGTAAAAAAATAAATAAATAAATTTAAAAAAAGGTACTGTTTCTAGCTGGTGAAATTAAGTTAATGTCATGTTTTCATGTGAAAAGTAACTTTCACAATTACTTAGCTAAAACTGTTAGAAGACTCGTATCCATGACTAAATCTACAAGTTTGCTTATGAATTAACAAGAGTTAAAAAATACTCTAAATAACTAATTTACCATTAGCTAGAATTGGAATTGCTGCCTAGCCAGTTGATGTTAGCTACTGGAATTGATGCTAGTCTAACCTGGCATTAGCAAGGGAAACAGGCTAATTTAGCTAGCAACATGCTTTTAGATGGAGTTCATGGCTTCTAAGGAGGTAATGAAGATTTTATTTATTAATAAAGTCTTTGTTTATTGCAGCATATTGAAAATTTTACTGAGGTAGGGCCAGGGGTGCTCATCCTCAACTTCCACAATGTAGTCGAGTGGATTATTTTATATATATATATATATATATATATATATATATATATATATATATATATATATATATATATATATATATATATATATATATATATATATATATATAAAATAATATATATATATATATACACACAGTATCTCACAAAAGTGAGTACACCCCTCACACCCCTTGTAAATATTTTATTATATCTTTTCATGGGACAACACTGAAGAAATGACACTTTGCTACAATGTAAAGTAGTGAGTGTACAGCTTGTATAACAGTGTAAATTTGCTTTCCCCTCAAAATAACTCAACACACAGCCATTAATGTCTAAACCGCTGGCAACAAAAGTGAGTACACCCCTAAGTGAAAATGTCCAAATTGGGCCCAATTAGCCATTTTCCCTCCCCGGTGTCATGTGACTCGTTAGTGTTACAAGGTCTCAGGTGTGAATGGGGAGCAGGTGTGTTAAGTTTAGTGTTATCGCTCTCACACTCTCTCATACTGGTCACTGGAAGTTCAACATGGCACCTCATGGCAAAGAACTCTCTGAGGATCTGAAAAAAAGAATTGTTGCTCTACATAAAGATGGCCTAGGCTATAAGAAGATTGCCAACACCCTGAAACTGAGCTGCAGCACGGTGGCCAAGACCATACAGCGGTTTAACAGGACAGGTTCCACTCAGAACAGGCCTCGCCATGGTCCACCAGAGAAGTTGAGTGCACGTGCTCAGCATCATATCCAGAGGTTGGCTTTGCAGACTAGACATATGAGTGCTGCCAGCATTTCTGCAGAGGTTGAAGGGGTGGGGTGTCAGCCTGTCAGTGCTCAGACCATACGCCGCACACTGCATCAAATTGGTCTGCATGGCTGTCGTCCCAGAAGGAAACCTCTTCTAAAGATGATGCACAAGAAAGCCCACAAACAGTTTGCTGAAGACAAGCAGACTAAGGATATGGATTACTGGAACCATGTCCTGTGGTCTGATGAGACCAAGATAAACTTATTTGGTTCAGATGGTGTCAAGCGTGTGTGATGGCAACCAGGTGAGGAGTACAAAGACAAGTGTGTCTTGCCTACGGTCAAGCATGGTGGTGGGAGTGTCATGGTCTGGGGCTGCATGAGTGCTGCCGGCACTGGGGAGCTAATGCCAACATGTACTGTGACATACTGAAGCAGAACATGATCCCCTCCCTTCGGAAACTGAGCCGCAGGGCAGTATTCCAACATGATAATGACCACAAACACACCTCCAAGATGACCACTGCCTTGCTAAAGAAGCTGAGAGTAAAGGTGATGGACTGGCCAAGCATGTCTCCAGACCTAAATCCTATTGAGCATCTGTGGGGCATCCTCAAACGGAAGGTGGAGGAGCGCAAGGTCTCTAACATCTACCAGCTCTGTGATGTCGTCATGGAGGAGTGGAAGAGGACTCCAGTGGCAACCTGTGAAGCTCTGGTGAACTCCATGCCCAACAGGGTTAAGGCAGTGCTGGAAAATAATGGTGGCCACACAAAATATTGACACATTGGGCCCAATTTGGACATTTTCACTTAGGGGTGTACTCACTTTTGTTGCCAGCGGTTTAGACATTAATGGCTGTGTGTTGAGTTATTTTGAGGGGACAGCAAATTTACACTGTTATACAAGCTGTACACTCACTACTTTACATTGTAGCAAAGTGTCATTTCGTCAGTGTTGTCCCATGAAAAGATATAATAGAATATTTACAAAAATGTGAGGGGTGTACTCACTTTTGTGAGATACTGTATATAGATGATAATGAATTGGTATGATTCTTAATTTTTTTTTTTGTACTTTGATATCTTTTGTATAATGTATGTGATTGAATGCCAAACTGACCCAGTTCGATTCATATACAGCATACAGTCATTGGCTGGATGAGAGCACTTTGAAGGTCTAAAAAAATATGAGCAGTAAAAAGTATGTTTTTTTCCTTTGAAATGTAATTCAGTAAGAGCATTTAATTTCAAAGTACAACTGTTTGTATTTTCCACCCCCGACTGTAATTAAGATCAGTATTGATCTCCGAGGAGCTCCGTCATATTCACAGTGGAGCTAAACCTCAGGTGCTCTAATCTCACCGCATCCCATTGTTTAGGGGGTTTTTAAGAAAGAAACCCTCCACTGTGTCCCACAATAATGTATCACATGAGCAAAAAGAAGGGAGGGCTGAGAGCTGAGAGCCAGGCTCAACTCTCCTCTTTAGCCTTCAGAAAGTATGAGAAGCTCTTAATCAGGCCAAACAATGCAGCCTCCAACTCCTTCTTTCTGGTGAGGCCTGATCTAATAAGCTTTGGGGGGGGGGACTTTGAGCTGATCCCCCTGAATATCCTCTAGAGATACTTCACAGCAGGGAAACCTGAAGAAGAACCCTGAAGACCTGTTAATTTAAACCAGGCCCATCGACCCTTTGAACTCCCCAATGCCAGGCCTTGAGATAAACAAAAGGCTGGTCTGACATTGTCAAATACAGGCTTAATGTCTTCATAAGACACCTTCTTAATGAACAAGGGAGAAAATCATGGGCATGTGAGAAGTGGTTAGCCATATCTGAAAGCTGATTAAAATGGAAGGGTGTCACTTTCATCTGCCGCACCATCCAAAAGGAAGCCATCCAGAGGCTCAGCTGTGATGTTATCTCTGAGTCTAGATAAGGAAACAGCTTGAATTTTTAATAAGCGCTCTACAAAGGAAAGGGTTTTAGCTCCTCTACCACAGAAAGGCTCAAATGGGCGAATTTTGTCAGAGTGAAGATCTAGTTACAGATAATTCTCTCTTTGTTTTTCCTCTTCCTTTTGTTGAGTCTCGACCCCTTCGGAGTTAGCTTTATGTACATAAACAGCGGCTTTGAGGTTATTTCCTGGATGCTTGGTTTTCTGAACATCCATGACAATCTACAAACCCCCCCCAAACATGGTTCTAGTCCACGGAGATAACATCTACAGAAGCTAACATTTCTCTTTTGTTAACAGACACTAAAATGAACAAATGGTTTTAAAGATAAATGTAAAATCTATCATTCAACATCATGTCTGTAGAATGGACTCACTTGGTTGTCCTTGAACTTATGAAGCTTTTTGAACATTTCAAGCATTCACTATATTTATGTAAACAGTTCTCTTTCCATTATTCTCTCTTATTGAATACGTAGCCAGTTGGAAACTTTCAACTATGGATGCCAGATATTGTTCACATTGTAGGCAGCCATTTTAACTGTAATTGGGTTTACCAGATATATACAAACTATGCACCACAACTTTATGTCGTTCATGACAGTTTGATCATTTACTTTATTGTGCGTCCAGCAGGAAATAAAAGCACACATCCGTGACAAATCCATGCCAATGCCGTCCTGTAACCCGTTATTCAGTCTCTCTGTGTATATGAATGAAGTGATGCTAATAAAGAAAAACTAAAGCATTGGAACAATGGAGTGCTGCCTTAATGAGATGGTGCAATAATCTAACTACTCACTCTTACAGAGAGCTAAGACTTCGAATAATCATTAACCATCCTCCCCATCCCCCTGGGACACACGGACACACACACACACTAGATTAGTGAAAAGCCTTGTAGATTAAGATGGGGGTAGGACGCATTTCTTAAATTCCTCTTACTACATTCTTGCTTCTGATTAATACCGAGTTGTTTATTTCGCCTTTAATATTATCAAGCCTAAATTTCCGAATTTAAAATGAATATGAGACGTAATATTCAGCTTAGTGCCAACCAAGAGTCATGAATTCTACAGATGTTCGGTAATTGCTTTATGTTTTGTTTATTTTCGCATCCTAAAAATCCCACATTCACCTATTCACACATATGGTCCTGGTTTAAGAGATCATTCACAAACTCGGTCAGCTTAATCAAAAGCACGTAGAGTTCACGTAGAGTGCTCCTCTTTCCGATGTGCGCTGGAGAGAAAGAGGAAACAGAAAGGGAGACAAACCCAGGGAAAACAGTGGCTGCTGCGATATCGATCTCTGTAAAAAACAGCTGGGTGTAGGACTTTCTTGGCCTGTATTTTGGCAATAGAAGGCAACCTGCATTACAAAGGAGGTCTTTCCGTCACTACTATTGTCAGTCCCAGGCCAGGTAATAATTAACACAAACAAGAGACAATAGGTCAGGACCGAGGGTTTCAGTTAATGAGCGACCAGCTCCACCTTGCATTCACACGTCCTGAACCCAGGACACTCACTGCCTGCTCAACCTGGCTAATTATTCACTCCACTGTCCTCCATATCACAGGCATTTGGCTAGGGAATTAGCATAAGCATGCAAGTATCAATACTTTTGAGTGCATTCAAAGGATAGCCAAAGGTGCCAGGGGCTATCCAACATTTCACTTAATGTAATCAGATGAAAGGGGAGGAGGAGAGAACAGGGAGAATGTCGCTGTTGATTTGTTGCCAGTCCACAAGAGCTTTCCTTCGGGACAAGAATGCAAGCTTCAGAGGGCAGTGAAGCAAAACATTTCACGTCGATTCCGATTACTTTTGCGAATCAGGCACACCTTTGGTCGGCAAAGTGTTTAATTACAGTTCAGCCAGTAAAGAGTGCAAATCGCTTTCTGCTAAAGCCTGAGGTCGCTCATAGCCTATAGATGTGTTTGTAATCATTTCTCACAAGAGGTATGCAACTAGAAACATATACAATATAGATAACGTCATCGTTTGTGGCATAGCGAACGTGTTCCAGTCATGGTACACCACCTCTATTAGACAAGCTTTAGTTACTATTACTTCTTAGATAAATACATGTTCAATCATGGATAGATTTTTTTGAGTTTTTTTTTTTTGTTTGTTTGACCAATCAGTGACATTCAGTACAGTAACCTCCACCTTATTAGTTCCTATAGGTTAGTAAAAGATCTTTTTTTTGGTTCCTCTGACAGTTCCTGTATATGGCCATGTCGATGTGAGATCAGAGAAGGTGAAATTTTTCCTGATGACTCAACCTGAGGAGGAGCACTCAACCTGGAAATATGATGGAAGCTCTGCCCTCAGGGTGCCACACCTACTTTCCCAAATAGGAACTTGATAACAGTTCGAGCAAAGCTTTGTCCATCACAAGCTGGAAGTGGTATGGAACTGGTTCAGAGCCAACAACCTGTCTCTGAATGTGGACAAAACAATTTGGACAAAACAAAAGAGATGGTTGTTGACTTCAGGAGAGCACGGAGTGACCACTCTCCGCACGGAGCGATCACTCTCCGCTCAACATCGACGGTTCCTCCGTGGAGACTGTCAAGAGCACCAAATTCCTTGGTGTTCACCTGGCAGAGAACCTCACCTGGTCCCGCAACACCAGCTCCATAACTAAGAAAGCCCAGCAGCATCTCTACTTTCTGCGAAGGCTGAAAAAAGCCCATCTCCCACCCCTCATCATCACAACATTCTACAGAGGAACTATTGAGAGCATCCTGAGCAGCTGCATCACTGCTTGGTTCGGAAATTGCACCGGATCGGATCGCAAGACCCTGCAGCGGGTAGTGAGGACAGCTGAGAAGATCATCGGGGTCTCTCTTCCCTCCATTATAGACATTTACGCCACACGCTGCATCCGCAAAGACACCAGCATTGTGGATGATCCCACACACCCCTCACACAAACTCTTCACCCTCCCGCTGTCTGGAAAAAGGTACCGAAGCTTTCGGGCCTCACGGCCAGACTGTGTAACAGTTTCTTCCCCCAAGCCATCAGACTCCTCAATACTCAGAGACTGGATTGTGTTGGTTGCACACATTTGCATGTGCATTTTATGTAGAATGTGTAGGTCTTATTTAGTTCTGTGTCATCTTGTGTAGTTAGCGTGTTGTTTTATGTGGCACCATGGTCCTGGAGGAATGTTCTTTGATTTCACTGTGTACTGTACCAGCTGTATATGGTTGAAACGACAATAAAAGCCACTTGACTTGACTTGACTTGAAAATAATCTGGTAACAGGGGCACTTCTGATTTATAAGCTAAAAGGTCAATGAGCACAGTGTGTGCTACCGTATCATATATGATATGCTGTTCATAATGCTGTGACGTAAAGCCAACCCCTTCCACAAATATTAGCAAACATTGTGATTAGTGCTCAGAGCAGGACAACATTAATAACTCAAACAAAATAACACTTGATTTATGTTATAGAGTGCAATCTTAGTGAATTTCTAATGTAACCCTGTAATAAACAGTTGAGACTCAACAACATACAGTCATCGAGCGTACAGTCATCCAGCGTACAGTCATCCAGCGTACAGTCATCCAGCGTACAGTCATCCAAAATACAGTCATCCAGCGTACAGTCATCCAGCGTACAGTCTAGCAGCTTGTTTTAAGCGGTTTTAGATGTACCTTTGCTCAACTGGTGAGTTTCCAGTCACCAACGAGGTGCACACAGGAGAGCTAATATCATTAACTAGGGTTGGCAGGTTTCTCAAAAATCACATAAAAGACATGAAACTAGCCCAAAAAAATTAAGGCACTGGAAAAGGGAGATACATGTTTGTCTTTTCTCTTGCAATATACTGTATCTTACAATAGAAATCGTTCTGTGCATCACCGTCTGCACTTACACTTTGCCTTTGTGTGCGGAAATTTATTAGGCTTAATTCTGATTCTAATTCTTTATTTGCCATGAAACAAGATCTTGGTAGTTGCTGGGTATTTTTAAACTTCGTATACAAACTGCAACCCTGCCAACTTTGTCATTAACTGTCCTGTCCACTGCTCCTCCTCCACTGAAAATGACACATGGGGCAGCGTGATCTTGCCCCGTAAAACCGTTCTACTGTGAAGGCAGTGGTAGCTCAGTGGTTATGTTAGATGTTGGACTACTGCTCAGAAGGTTGTGAGTTCAAACCCCAGCGCTGCCACTATGGGCCCTTGAGCAAGGCCCTTAACCCTCAACTGCTCAGTCGTATAAATGACATAAATGTAAGTCGCTCTGGATAAGGGTGCCTGCCAAATGCAGTAAATGTAAATGATCACTGTCCCATTGGGCCTCTATTAGCACCTGTTGCAGTTCCCATTTCTGACCACTAGGTGCAATAATACCTATACTCTTGTGCGTCTGAATCTGAATGGGGCAGTGAGCACAGTGAACCATGACTGCACAACATCTAGCAAGAACATCGGCTTACGTGTTTTAACTAGCAAAATTCTTTTCAGTTGTTGGTCACTCTGGAAATGTATTCGCACTTTTATGATATCTAAAACGTTAAATGATTAATGATGAGGACTTTATTAACACTGCCACTGATTAAAGTACTGAGTGCTGTTTTATTGTTTGTTTGTTTGTTTGTTTTAGGAATAACATGCATATCAACTTTCTAAAACTGTTCTAAAACATAAACCCCAGAACTCTAATATCATCATGTCAATAGCTGTGAGACCAACTACCTAGCTATTTTAGCCGACGGGGTGTTACGGAGTTTACTGGACAGCAATAATATTGTTTTCGCAACTAGCAAATCCCTCACGTAGCTGATTATATCAAATTATATATAAATGGCCAAAGGCTCTGTTGTTTATCCTAGCACATTGCTGTATTGGCTGTAAGTATGTCCCCATGACTCAGGGCCTTATCTACTTTTACAACTTCCATTTTCTCCTCATTTATTTGTGTACTTTGACTTTAGCTAAGGATGCTGTAAAAATCTGACCCGGCTGATAATAAAACTGTCTTCTTGGAAAGCAGCAGGAAGAAAATTGAGGTGTTGTATAACAACCCTGCTGCCTCACTAAATCACAAGAGCGATGCGATGAGTTAAGTTGTCCTGCTCTGCGGACTCTGTGAAAAGTGCATAAACTCCCTCTTCTGTCCTTTCCGTTTATTCCACATTCTGTGTATGCTTTAAGTTTAACAGGAAAATAATATGTGTATGCTAATGTTTGTACCTGATTAGCTGGGCCAACCAAAGCTTTGGAGAGAGAGTTCTTTTCAGAGGGGCGGTTAGGAGGAGATCTGCAGGGCAACAGAGAAGCTTCAGATAATAGGCTTTAATGGGGCATTCGCATTCAGTATGCTGCAACAAAGGCCAGGCAGTGGGATTTGGGAGGGCTGATTGTTGCTGCAGTGTGCTTTAATGCTAGGCCCCGGAGACTGAAGCTGAGGGCAACCGCGGGGAGAAAATCTACCATTGTCAAGCGGAATGTCAGCGGTTTTCAAGGACGCCAAAGAGGACCAGAGAGAGAGGGGTGGAAAAGAGTGTACTGGTATAGAGGGATATATAAAGATGGAGAGACATGGAGGGGGAGGGATGAGTGCAGAAGCAGAGATGGATTGAGTGCCACATTCTGCCTGAAAATGTTTCTCTATCTCCATTTCATTCTACAGAATGATTGCAAGATGTTCACTGATGTCTATTCAGAGAAAGACACCATGCAGGATCATCATGCACACATAGAGTACAAGGTTTAGGTTCTGAAGCAAAAGATCGGGAGTTCAGGCAAGGTCTCGTACCATGGCTGATCCTGCACTCTGACACCAATTTCTGTCCAACTAATATTTGTGAAAACATAATTTCGCTGTACA
This sequence comes from Cranoglanis bouderius, assembly GCA_023630585.1. Classification (NCBI taxonomy): domain Eukaryota; kingdom Metazoa; phylum Chordata; class Actinopteri; order Siluriformes; family Cranoglanididae; genus Cranoglanis; species Cranoglanis bouderius. The sequence continues at coordinate 26,320,740 of CM042541.1, forward strand.
CTACAGTTAAATTAATATATGAAGCTGGGCTGGACTAGCAGGACCTTGTTCTTGGCTGGTGTAGACACTGCACCGTCTCTGCACAAAGGTCAAAGAAAAGGTCTACTCAAAGATGGTTTGAAGTTGAGGATCACTGACGATTAAAACGATTCGATTGCAAGATTTATTAGTCCTTGTAACACTTTCAAATATTCAAGGATTCCTCTGGCTGTTTTTGTTCCAATTCCATTCATTCTCAGTAAACACTTTTTCCTGGTCAGGGTCACGGTGGATCCAGGAACGCTGCATGTGAGGCAGGAATACACCTGGATGGGATGCCAGGAAAATGTACATGAACATCAACACACTCATTCACGGCTAGGGGCAATTTATAGTCACCAATACACCTACTGACATGTTTTGGAGAGGTGGAAGGAAGCCGGAGAACCCGGAGGAAACCCGTGTTTAGAGAATATGAGAAACATGAGATCAGGATCAAACTGTGGACCTTGGAGCCGTGAGCCGGCAAAGCTCACCGCTGTGCTATCATGCCACCGTGGTCCAGTTCACTCCAATTTTCCTCCAAACAACCTGCGCCTTCGTTATACGGCGGGAAGCACATGCACCGCATAGCTGAATGAGGAATGAGAGAAACTGTTTATTTCAAACACAATCCCCCTCTCGTATCTGTCTCTTGGGGACTCTTAACCCCACTCTTTTCGGGCCCCAGGGCTTCAATTTATCACCACACCTGCACGTGGATGCTGGGAGCAGCAGAGCTCGGAGTGAAATCTGCACACAAATCAAACCACGCAGGAGCGACCGAATGCTACTGAGGAAACAATAAAGGAACGAGGGTATGAAGAAATGAAGAATGAGAACACATACAACATATAATGATGATATAGCCTATATCAGGGGTTCTCAAACTCTTTTAACGCACTTTCAGTGACCGCTTAATACTCATCAGTGGATCCGGAGCCTATCCAAGGAATACTGGGCGTAATTCAGGAATACAATCTGGAATATGCCAGTACACCACAGCGCACCATGCGCACACAAACACGCACACATTCATTCACACACCTAGTAGCAATTTATCTTAACCGATCTACCAATTGGCATGGGAGGTAAGAGGAAACCAGAAAACCTGCCAGAAACCCACATGGACGCAGAGAGAACATGCACATACAGTAACCCGAGCTCAGGATCGAACCAGGGACTTCCTACCTGCTCAGCACAGTTATTTAAATGTAAAGAGTTAGAAAAACTATTTACATATTAGGTTCATTAATTAAACGTATGCTGGCTAAAATACTGGCTGTGTATGTAGCTTTGGCTATGTGCTAGAGCTTTTTATTCCTGGAACATTCTGACATTATCTATACACCTACCTGTTTTTAAGGTTTGGATTCAACCCATTCAATTCAAATGACTGGTCCAATAGGCTAATAACTGTAAGAACTCAATAATAAATATGATTAAATATGAACTTATTACCTATGACAACAGATAGTGTTCCAGGGTCCTGGGTTCGATCCTGAGCTTGAGAGTTTCTCATGTTCTCCCTGTGTGCACATGGGTTTCTTCTGGGTTCTCCGGTTTCCTCTCGCTAACAAAAAAACATGCATGTACAGGTGCATCTCAATAAATTAGAATGTCGTGGAAAAGTTCATTTATTTCAGTAATTCAACTCAAATTGTGAAACTCGTGTATTAAATAAATTCAGTGCACACAGACTGAAGTAGTTTAAGTCTTTGGTTCTTTTAATTGTGATGATTTTGGCTCACATTTAACAAAAACCCACCAATTCACTATCTCAACAAATTAGAATATGGTGACATGCCAATCAGCTAATCAACTCAAAACACCTGCAAAAGTTTCCTGAGCCTTCAAAATGGTCTCTCAGTTTGGTTCACTAGGTAAGCCACAAACATTCATTGCCAAAGAAGCTGGCTGTTCACAGAGTGCTGTATCCAAGCATGTTAACAGAAAGTTGAGTGGAAGGAAAAAGTGTGGAAGAAAAAGATGCAAAACCAACCGAGAGAACCGCAGCCTTATGAGGATTGTCAAGCAAAATCGATTCAAGAATTTGAGTGAACTTCACAAGGAATGGACTGAGGCTGGGGTCAAGGCATCAAGAGCCTCCACACACAGACGTGTCAAGGAATTTGGCTACAGTTGTCGTATTCCTCTTGTTAAGCCACTCCTGAACCACAGACAACGTCAGAGGTGTCTTACCTGGGCTAAGGAGAAGAAGAACTGGACTGTTACCCAGTGGTCCAAAGTCCTCTTTTCAGATGAGAGCAAGTTTTGTATTTTAATTGGAAACCAAGGTCCTAGAGTCTGGAGAAAGGGTGGAGAAGCTCATAGCCCAAGTTGCTTGAAGTCCAGTGTTCAGTTTCCACAGTCTGTGATGATTTGGGGTGCAATGTCATCTGCTGGTGTTGGTCCATTGTGTTTTTTGAAAACCAAAGTCACTGCACCCATTTACCAAGAAATTTTGGGGCACTTCATGCTTCCTTCTGCTGACCAGCTTTTTGAAGATGCTGATTTCATTTTCCAGCAGGATTTGGCACCTGCCCACACTGCCAAAAGCACCAAAAGTTGGTTAAATGACCATGGTGTTGGTGTGCTTGACTGGCCAGCAAACTCACCAGACCTGAACCCCATAGAGAATCTATGGGGTATTGTCAAGAGGAAAATGAGAAACAAGAGACCAAAAAATGCAGATGAGCTGAAGGCCACTGTCAAAGAAACCTGGGCTTCCATACCACCTCAGCAGTGCCACAAACTGATCACCTCCATGCCACGCCGAATTGAGGCAGTAATTAAAGCAAAAGGAGCCCCTACCAAGTATTGAGTACATGTACAGTAAATGAACATACTTTCCAGAAGGCCAACAATTCACTAAAAATGTTTTTTTTTTTTTATTGGTCTTATGAAGTATTCTAATTTGTTAATAGTGAATTGGTGGGTTTTTGTTAAATGTGAGCCAAAATCATCACAATTAAAAGAACCAAAGACTTAAACTACTTCTGTCTGTGTGCACTGAATTTATTTAATACACGAGTTTCACAATTTGAGTTGAATTACTGAAATAAACGAACTTTTCCACGACATTCTAATTTATTGAGATGCACCTGTAGGTGGACTGGCTACACTAAATTGCCAGTAATTGTGAACGTATGTGATAAATCGGTTATCGAAGAAGAATGAATGAATAAATTATATAGGTAGATTGTGATTTTACACTGCACTGTAACAAAATAAAAGTTTTTTTTTATTACACATATAAACATTACACATATTTAAACTTGTGCATTCAGTTCCCTGGCAGACTACTAAAATAAAAATAGCGTCCCTCTACTAAGGGTTCTACTGAGAACCTTTAACGGTCCTCTTCTTTAACCCTTTACGGCATGGTGTTGCCATACGGCAACAATTAATTTATCTCCAATTTTTTCATAGGCAATAATACAAAACTACTATTTTCCTATGTAACTGGAAAAATGGGGGCTTTAACTTTGACATAACCAAAAAAAAAAAGCCATCTCATACATTTTATTATTTTTTTTTACTATATGATACTTTCCGCCATTGCACAATGTTGCCATCCAGCAAAAATTTACCAACTAATTCAAGTAATAAAAATCCATTAAAAAAAAACAACAACATTTTTTATGGAAATGTAATAATTCATGCAGTAGAGGGTTAACCCTGTACTGAATCATTTTTTTATTTTCTTTTAAGAGTGTACAGAAATAATGCCCCCTTTTTTTTTTTTTTTTTTTTGCCCTTGTGTTTTCAGCCTGTGGTGAACCATAGCTTTCACGCAGCTAATAAAGTGTCAAGAAAGACTGGGGAACGTTTGAAACTCCGCTAATAAATCAATTAGGGGCCAATGTGACGCCTTCCGACCTAAAAGGATTATTGGGCAGCGCGCGCTACACCGCAGTGATGTAATTACGGGAAGGAGCCATTCACGGCTATTGAATACAGTATGCGGGCGCTTCAAAGCCACTTTATGCCTTATTTATGCCCCCTGCTAATTTAGCACGCCACAAATCCTAATCATGCGCCATAGAAGACGCCTAATGTTGAGTAAACTGTTTATTCAGGCTCAGCTCATTAGTGTGGAGTGTAACAATAACTTTCTGCGTATATATTCATACTACTGAAATTATGTGTGTGTGTGTGTGTGTGTGTGTGTGTGTGTGTGTGTTTTAAATATCTGACTCACAAACATCAAACATACTTGTTGATAGTTTGGAGAGGAGTAGTAGTGTAGTAGTGAGAGTATCCTGAAATATATTGGCTTGCTAGGGATCTCCAGAGTCTTAAAGACGAGTCCACCCGAGGGTGGATGGGGTGGAGGGATGATTGTATTTTTTTTTTTTTTTTTTAAGACTCTCCCTTCTCCTCCTCCTCCTCCTCCCCTGTCCTCCTCCTCCTCCCCTGTCCTCCTCCCCTGTCCTCCTCCTCCTCCCCCCTCTCCTCCCTCGTATTTTAGTCCATTGTAGGGATCCTTGCACTCAGAAGAACAGTGTTCCCCCCTGGCTGCTAGAGAAACGCTGATCTCCTCTCCTCTCCTCTATACTCTCAGCGCAGCCACACCGTGTCTGCACCGTTAATCCGCAATTTAACGCCGCACGGAGCGGGATTTTCTTTTTTCTTTTTTTGCGTGATTGTTCTGCGGTGCGCAATAAAAAAGAAAAAAGAAGAAGAAATCGGAGCGCGCGTCCAGAGAGAAGGAAAGAAGACGAGAGTCAACGATGAGTCCACCGACGCCCGCTGTCCCATTGTAAGACCTGAACAGGACAGGACGCGGATTGTATGCGTGTTCCTTTATTTACTCCATGAAGGAGCTTATAGTGAAGGGTGAAGCGAAGTCGTGCGTTTTCTTGTAGGATCTGGCGACAATAAAAATAAATTAAAAAAAAAATCCAAGCAGGAGAAGCAAGGACAGCTGGACTTTGGGCATTATTACTGAGCGAGGAAGCGCCTTTCACCCAGGAGCTCAGCGCACGGAGAACACGCTGGTTCTATTTGTTATGGATTTCTAAGAAAACAAAACAAACAAACAAAAAACAACAAAACAAAAACAAAACAAAAAAAAATCCTTGTTAAAGTTCCCAGTTCGTAGTATGAGAGGAGGATCTCTTCTAAGAAAGAACTTGATAACACAAGTGCAAATCTATGAAGCCATAAAAGCAGTCGAAAGGATCTAGACGCGACTGGTGTCTTAACGAACTGTTTTCAAAGGACCGGGCAAAGGGCACGGAAAAGAAAAGGTAAGTGAAATAGCCTACAGACTGGAAGAACTTTGAGTGACCTCAGGCAGCTGGATTTATTTTGATTACTGCTCACACATTGTTGCTGGATCACTGATTCTATGTTATTATGCTCTTTATATTGCGCGTAAACAAAACGGGTATCCGGTTACATTGCGTAAAATCTACACGCAGCGCGCGGTGAAATACTCAACGTTAAACTGATGTGAGCAAAACAAAACAAAAAGAGGGTCAGGGTCCGTCCCAAACGGAGCTCGGCAGGAGATGTCACTAGTCCTGTGTTTATTTTATTTATTTATTTTAAATCATCGCTCTAGTTGCTAACTCACTAACCACTCAGAGCGCCCTATCCAAAGATAAGTTTCATTTAGGCTACCAGGTGGTTTCACACTTGTAAATAGGTTTATTTATCTTGAACTGATTCTCATTCTGGTGTGAAAATCTCAGCCGGGTACAGAGAGGCGCATGGTCACCTCTCTAAGGCTGCTTTCGGTCAGGGTTGCCAGATTGGAGAGGCTTTTCTGCCCGGAGTAATTAAGAATTGCGTAATTCTAGAGGACAGCGTCCAATCTAGCGACATTCTCAATGATTGGATGTTTAATTCTGAACAGACCAAGTGACTGAAACGCAGAACTGATCAACAGATTACCTGAGTACCTGTTCTATGTTTGGAAACCATCCTACCATTATAATTAGTTCAACGTGCTTTACATAACAAATGGAAAGTCGGCTTAGAGTCCAAAGCATTTAAATAATGCAGATAAATTATGCATGAGCATTACAAAGCTATCTCACAGCTTGTTGGTGGTTCCAGAAATCAACCCTATTTATTGTGTAAATGGCCCATTATGCACCTTTTACAAACAACAGCCTATAACTGCCCTACATTTGTGCTTCTAATTATTCATGTTTATGGAAAACGGTGCAGTGTCCAGCAGTGATCAGGTAGACAGTGTGTCTAGTGTGAATGGACTGCTGGCCATTCATACACAAATGTGCTTTAGAGGTGAAGGAGTGCTGTTCATGTCTTAATGTTAGAAGTTACACCAGGTTGAATGTCTTGCAGTCAGTCTCACACACGTAATCTGAATCCTGTTTGTGTTTCAGTTCTCTCAAAAACAGAGGGATCCCCAGAGGTTGCCAATGACTGGAGTCAGCGTTTGAGCTGATCACAAGACATACACATTTCCTCGTCAAAATGTGGAGCATCTGTAAGTTCTTCATTACCGTGTGCCTGGCAGAATTTGCTTTATTGAGGAGCATCACGACACAAGAAGTCCACTCGAAAGGTAAACAGAAGACAAGACGAAATAGAGTATATTCATTTATGTAATGTTTTATGTCCAGGATGTTTGTAAGTCCAACTAGTTTTTGTTGACGAGACCGTGTAATGGGAAATTTCTGGAAAAAGTGAAGTGTTTAGTTTGATTTGGGATTTATGGAAAGCTTTATTTTAAGTGAATAGGATGAAATCTTTTGGAGACGAAAAGAATCCCGGTATTTTTTTTTTTTTTTTTGAGCCGTAAACAGGGCTACTTGATCCTGCCAAAGCCCTGAGGCTCGGAAGTGTAAATCTGTCTGGCCTGGTGCCAGTGACAGGGGATTGTAGGGAGGTCTGGGGGAGCTCTTTTACAAATACACGGCTGTCCTGGTTGTGTACCTGCCAGAAAGGTATTCTATTATCTCCAAGTGCTATTATGATGTTCCCCAAGTACTTGTGGTCTCAGGTAATCTATGCGACTTAAGGGGCAGCAGCACTGGCTTGCAGAGCTTTCCTGTAGTAAGTGGCTGTAGTAGTGGGGTGTAAATATAAATTCAGGAATAACTCAGCATTTTAGGCAGCAGTACTGGAAAGAGATTTGACCAAGGGGTTAGAATGATTATCATGGTCAGGGTGGTTTACTGAGGACCACATGGTTATTAGTGAGAGAATGAAGAGGGCAGGTGTAGGCCCTGCCAAGAACAGAGGCAAAGTGTTTGTTAAAAGCGTCCTTTTATGAACCCCGGGTCCGGCGGAGGAGAAGTAGGGAAGGTTGAGAGACCCTGTGGTGCTGCCCAACAACGCCTGACAAAAGAAATTAAAGTCATTTGACAACTATAATACTTTAATGGACAGAGGCACCCAAGAAAGATCCAGTTCTTAGCGTGTAAAAAAAAAGATTTAAAAAAAATTTTAAAAATGAAGGTCTAGTACAAAATAAGAATGTAAAGAAATTTCTCTAAATTCTGATCTTGGGATTGCTGGACTATAGCACTTCAATCAAGTCTTACCATGATCAGTCAATGTAGAAGTTGATTTCATAAGTTAGAGATTTTTTTCAATACTATTGTTATTGATTCTGTGTCCATTCCTCAATGTTTTAAGTAAAGAACAAGGCCCTCATGTGACCCAAAGACCTGAACATCATAATTTTCTCCATCAGGATCACCTATTCAGCCTATTTTTAGGCTGTGTATGTGTTTGTGTGTTTTGTTTAGCCAGCCTTTTATTTCCCCCTGAACATTTACACCCTCTCTTGGGGTCAGATTCAGGCCAGGCCCCGGTTTCATTCAGTGAAGTTCATTAGTGTGTTGGTGGGAGAATGCTGGGCCTCAGCACTGGAGGTGACATTGCTGGTTTAGGGATTCTTTGCACAAATGCTTATCACACTCACTGCTGGGCTGCCAGGAACACTGCTGTGAAGTCAAACTTCCACTGAGAACCATAGGTCGGTTCTCACTTTTGTCCCTTCAGATATAATTTACAACCTCCCACCCACCACCACCACAAAAAAAAAAATAAACATGCCAAATCTTTTAGGGATTCAGGCAGTCAGGCAATAATTGCTTAGTAAATACAGGAGGCAGTTCCGTTTTTAATTAATCACCCTGCACTTGTTGTGTAGAAACATCAGCATGTTTCAAATAGCTTCTTATTGTCCCAGATTCCAGAGCACACTGGCCGACTCTTCAGCCAGGCTTTCCCGAGAACACCACCGTGTTATTCGGAGACCAGGCGAAGTTGGTATGTAAAGTCCATCGGCCAGCCTCGACACGTCTCCAGTGGTTCAAGAAGGACAGGGATCGCCTGGGGCCTGACGGATCACCGCTTCTAAAGCCCCTCACTGTAAGGAAGTGATTTAAAGAGCACCTCAGTATTTTTTTTTTCCTGTGAGACAGTGGGTGTAATTGTAGATGTTTCCCCTGCAGCCTCTTCTAGACAACATCTCCAAAGTCAACGTCCTTCCTTTAGTAAATGTCACCTTGGAAGATGCAGGAGAGTATATATGCATGGCGAAAAACTCTACTGGATGGACTAGTAATTCAGCGTGGGTGGAAGTCTTAACAGGTGAGCCCTTTTATTCATTTTTTCATAATTAGTGGAGAAAAATACCATATTCGGTTGATAGGTTGAGAAATAAAGCTTTAGCCCATTCATTTCTAGAAATCCTTCCTGCTAAATCTATGAAGCAGTTGACTGTGGCTGAGAATCCGACAGGTATGACAGATCCTAGACCTTTTTAGTTGTTTAAACTGTAGTGATTATTACAAATCAGAAATACATTCCTTAATTTTCATTAGTTGGAGTTTTTGGTAGTTCTTATGCAGCTCAGTGGTCTCCAAACAAGGTTCAATGGGAATGTGGAACTACCTGAGTGTGTCTTATTGAATAATACAACCCCATGCTAATAAAAACAAAAGGAGTGATTTGTAATTTGATCTGTAATGTACTTTGACTTGTATTTAAACATAAAACGTATAAAGACAAGGTATTTGATGTTTTACCTAATCAACTGCATAGTTTTTTTGAAGAGAAACATTTATTTTGAAATTGATGCATGCAACACGTTCCAAAAAAGTTGGGACAGGGGCAAATATAGGACTAATAACGAAGTTGAAATAAAAAGGTGATGCGAAACAGGTGAGGCAATCGTCTAATCATAGTATATAAGGAGCCTCCAAAAAAGGCCTAGTCCTTCAAGAGCAAGGATGGGTCGAGGCTGTTTTTTTTTTTTTTTTTTTTGCATTTTCCATACTGTCCCAACTTTTTCGGAATTTGGGTTGTAGATCCAGAGTTCTAACATAAGAGCTGAGCTGTAAGTTGGATAAAGGATTGATTTTCATTTGTGTCTTTTTTTTAAATTATTATTATTTTTTAGAAGTTTCTGATGAGCTGAGTGAGGAGACATCGGAACACCTCCTGCTAGAACCGGGTGATGTGCTCAAACTGCGCTGTGACACAAACCGCCCAGGAGCTATCCACTGGTTCAAAGGAGATATGCGAGTGCAACATAGCGCTCGTATCCAGATAAGAGCAGGAGTCATGGAGATTACAGATGCGACATACGAGGACTCGGGGGTCTATGTGTGTATGATCCGTGGCTCCAGAGAGGTTCTACGCAACTTCACCATCACAGTGGCAGGCACGTTCAGACATATGACGTGACAACATTCCGCATTTTAAATACTTGCTAATAATAGTAAGGTTTAGTTACATTTGTTTACTCTTAACCTTACAGATGCGATGGGATCCGGTGATGATGATGAGGATGGTGGTCAAGAAGACTCTGTTACAGAGACAGAAAATGACCAAGTCTACTTCTCCAGAGGTGTGTGTTGTATTTATTGAAGCTCAAAAATGAAATGCCACCAACATATGTCAAGAAAATCTGGTAAAATTGGGTTTCATGATTCCACTTCTTCTTTAGCCCCATACTGGACCCATGTTCAGAGAATGGAGAAAAAGCTTTATGCTGTCCCAGCTGGAAACACAGTTAAATTTCGCTGTCCGGCTACAGGAAGCCCACTGCCCACAATTCGCTGGCTGAAGAATGGCAGAGAATTCAGAGGAGAGCACAGGATTGGAGGAATCAAGGTGAGATTGTTATGACAATAAAGCATTTTAACTGTCCATGAACAATGCAGCTATTTACACATGGAATAATTTGACTGAAACAGTGATGTTCATATTTGCCTAATTCTTGCCCACAGTTGCGGCATCAGCACTGGAGCTTGGTCATGGAGAGCGTGGTGCCCTCGGACCGTGGGAACTACACTTGTGTAGTGGAGAACAAATACGGCTCCATCACTCACAGCTACCTCCTCGATGTGTTGGGTAAGACGGCTCTCTGCTTACAGTGGACAGTGGTCTGGCTCCATGCAGAGTGGCTGAAGCTGGCCTTCTCTCTGCGTCTGTCAGAGGTAATAAGCATTAAATTGGGGAGCCACAGTGCTGGCAGCTCAGCAGCGTCTCACAGTGAGACAGGCACCAATCACACCTCGGATATAGCCATAGGGCAAGTGTGTGCACCACAGGGTTCATGTAGGACCATGCCGGAAAAGGGTACAACTATTGGCACAATAGGAGGACTAGCGTTAGCTTGTGTTGTATGCTCCTGGATGAGCAGTTGGCTGGGCATCCAGACGAGGTTTCTATCTGACCTGTGTCAGTTCGGTGTCAGGTCAACTGCTGTCTCCGTCAAGGGAAAGAGGGAGAAAGGAGTAAAGGGGGGGGGGGGGCTCGATGACTTCAAAGCATCCCAGTCACAGGCTTGGCTCCGGGATTCCCTAATGGAATCAATGAGTGCATGCCTCCAGCTTTTGGAGGCAGTACTTATCTCGTTCCCTGTTTTGGATCTTATCTGATTAGCAGTTGCAAATAACATGTTTAATTGTAAGAAACAAATTATGGGGCAAGGGAGGTTTGGGAAATTTCTGCATGGTTTTGCATCTTCTGAGCAATTTTCTGTCTCCATTTCAGAACGCTCTCCTCACAGACCCATTTTACAAGCTGGTCTACCAACCAATACTACAGCAGTGGTCGGAGGGGACGCCCAGTTCCACTGCAAGGTCTACAGTGATGCACAGCCGCATATTCAGTGGCTGAAGCACATTGAGATCAACGGCAGCCGGTATGGGCCTGATGGCATACCCTTCGTCAAAGTTGTCAAGGTATTGAAATTACTTAAAATTACACTACTTAACTGAAAACCCTCACTTAATAGTAACCTTCTGTCTGGCCACATTTGTCAATTAGTGGTACCAAATTAATATGAGAGTATATGACATGACTGCTGTGTTTACATATTTTGGTTTTCCTTTACAGACTGGCAGCTTGAACATGTCTGAGGTAGAGGTCCTATATCTGATGAACATCACAATGGAGGATGCTGGAGAGTATACATGTTTGGCTGGAAACTCTATTGGCTTCTCACACCAGTCTGCATGGCTCACTGTCCTATCTGGTAGGTTAACTACCAACTAACATCTTTATAGTATCTTCATGCGTCATCAATTCTTATGGACATTAACACCCCAAATCTGTTCATTAACAGTGGAAGAAGTGAATAAAGAGGACCTTATGGAGACCAAGTACACCGACATCATCATTTACGCCTCAGGCTTCCTAGCATTGGTGATGGCCATCATCATTGTGGTCTTGTGCCGAATGCAGACCCATCCCAGCCGGGAGCACTTTGATGCCCTCCCTGTCCAGAAACTTTCAAAATTTCCTCTCCGTAGACAGGTGAGATAGTAACTTGTGTTAAATCATTATGGCATCTCTGTAATGCATTTTTATTTTGAATATATTTACACTAATTCTGCGTATCTTGGAAACACAGTACTCCGTCGAGTCCAACTCCTCTGGGAAGTCCAGTGCTTCTCTAATGAGAGTGGCGCGTCTTTCCTCCAGCTGCTCTCCAATGTTAGCTGGAGTCATGGAGTTTGAGCTTCCCTATGATCCTGATTGGGAGTTCCCAAGAGAGAGGTACGTGCCAAGTGACACAATCCATTTTGATCTTGCCATTTAACTTTGATGATGTACTGACAATGGTGTATTATTACCTAGTTTGACTTTAGGGAAACCTCTTGGAGAGGGTTGCTTTGGTCAGGTGGTGAGAGCAGAGGCTTATGGGATAAACAAGGATAATCCAGATCAAGCAACCACCGTGGCAGTCAAAATGCTGAAAGGTAGGTATTCCTAAAACGGCTGATCACATATATAATATACATAATGATATGAGCTGACAAACATTGGTTGATCGTTTTCCAGATGATGCAACGGACAAAGACTTGGCTGACCTTATCTCTGAAATGGAGCTTATGAAGGGCATGGACAAACACAAGAACATCATAAATCTTCTAGGTGTTTGCACTCAGGAAGGTCAGTTCAACTAAAAAGGATCTCATGGCTCCTTGATGTTTGATGATGATTATCACCTAACCATGCAATATGGCCAAGTCTGCTTCATTGATTCACACTAAACTTCTTGAATTTTGGTTTCTTAGGTCCACTCTATGTGCTGGTTGAGTATGCTTCTAAAGGAAGCTTGCGCGAGTACTTACGAGCACGTCGTCCTCCCGGAATGGACTACACCTTCGACGTGACCAAGGTTCCAGAAGAGCAGCTTACGTTCAAGGACCTGCTCTCTTGTGCCTACCAAGTGGCACGGGGCATGGAGTACCTGGCTTCTAAAAGGGTGAGTTGTTTACCTTTTAAAACCCACCTACACTACCCCGTAACCCCTAACCCCTACCCCTGTGTCTTATCAACACCTCCCTTTGTCTGACACACGATGCCAGGCATTCCTCACTGGAGTGGTGGTGTGCCGTGTTTACCACTGCGTCTGTCCTGTCTCTGTGGGCTTTGTCCTTTTTAGCACTGCCATAAATCTGTTAGCATGCAGGCGCACAGATCCGCCTGTGCACAAGATCATATTACTAGGTCTTTGTGGCCTGCTAAGAATGCAGCTGTCTGAAACCCTTCCATTAAGGGCCGCAAACCAGGGGCTTTTTCGTCCCCCTTTTTTTCGGTCCCCAAATGCCGCTTCTATTTAAAATGAAAACCAAAATACACGTAATAATATGCGTTCAGTTGAGCAAACAGTCCGGTGGTGTTTTTCTTCAAAGCCCACATCTATTTAAAGCCGGGCTTGTTTTTGGACCATATACTGAAAGCGCTCTTTGCACGTTGATTTAGACAAACATCCATTTTGAAATATACATATATATATATCAAACATTTTGTCTAGTTTTTGCGGGTTTTAGAGTGATCGCTGAGCCATGTCCTTTCTGTTCCTCAACAGTGCATTCACCGAGATCTAGCAGCAAGGAACGTTCTTGTCACAGAAGATCACGTCATGAAGATCGCAGATTTTGGTTTGGCGAGAGGAGTGCATCACATCGATTACTACAAGAAAACCACAAATGTAAGCAGCTAAAATGAAGTTCTCTTTGTTGTTTTCCAAAGCTAATTCTTGAAATTCTGACCCTTGTTAATGTAAAGATCTGACATGTCCGCTGCAGTACTAATGCTTTTAAAGACAGATGTTTGGTGTGTCCCTGCTGATTGGCAGGCAGTTTAATGGGAGATAATTGGATAGTTGGGGGAGGATTAGGGAAAGGGTGGACAGCCATGTTTTTTTGTGTGCGCGTGTGGATCAAAAGGAAAACTTTTGGCTCTGCTGTGCTGTAAGTGGCAGCCATGCCCACTGTCTTATTGTGTCTGATTTTAGGGACGTCTGCCAGTCAAATGGATGGCACCAGAGGCCTTGTTTGACAGAGTCTACACACACCAGAGTGATGTGTAAGTCTAATCTTTGCAGCTACGCCAAGCAATCAGCTGGCCAGGAATCCCCAGTGCTGGGAATATCAGTTTGTTCAAATGATTCAGAATGCTATAGAGGCTTCAGGAAAGCACCCGAGTTTAAGCCTGACTTGTCTGATGCAAATGTGTTCCACCAGAACAGAGCAAACCTGACTTCTTTTTTTCTTCCACAGTTGGTCTTTTGGAGTCCTGATGTGGGAGATTTTCACATTGGGAGGTTCGCCATACCCTGGAATCCCAGTAGAGGAGCTTTTCAAGCTGTTAAAAGAAGGCCATCGCATGGACAAACCCTCCAACTGCACACATGAACTGTAAGTACCATTATCATGCTTTTCTAGAGTTTTTTGACAAGCATATAATGTGAAAATTGAGTGGTTAATTATTCAAATGTTTACTTTTTCCAGCTACATGAAGATGAGAGAATGCTGGCATGCAGTTCCTACACAGAGGCCAACCTTCAAACAGCTGGTGGAAGAGCTGGATAGAGTGCTTCTGTCTATTTCAGATGAGGTAAATCCCTTGGCGATATTATTAACAATATTCAACGTGTCCCATTTCCTAAAAAATGATTAAGTCAATCAACGTACTAAACGATTCTTATTTACTTTTGCAGTACCTCGACCTGTCGACCCCTTTCGAACAGTACTCCCCATCTTGTGAGGACACTTCCAGCTCTTTCTCTTCAGACAATGATTCAGTGTTTATCCATGATGCCTTGTCCACCGAGCCATGCCTGCTCGGTTATCACGACATGCGTTCTCGGCTAGACATGAAGACGACGCTACGATAAGGGCTCGTCTGGCAGAGGACTCCAGTTTATGGATATCAAAGTTTGCATTTAAAACACTCACACGATCAGCGGTACGAAGCAGTCACGTGAGGAGCAGACTTTGGCCTTCGATTGCTCTGCGCAAAGAACATTATAATAATGCTTGCCACTAGAAAACCTGGTGACAAAAATGGCTGCCTCAAATAATCAGGTTTCTAATACAGTAACTGGACTGCCTGGTAAAGAAGCTATTCAGTCTCGGTTTCCTGTGTAATGAATGAATGCTGCTTATTATGTATAAATTCCGAAGTGTCTGAGCAGCATAGAAACTGGAGTGTGCTGAAACAACCAGACTCTTTTTTTTGTTTGTTTTGTTGTTTTTTTTTTGTTAAAGGAGAACATTTATTTTGATATAAAATTCTCTCTATATAAAGATTATTCTACTTTTTTTTTTTCTATTTAAAGATTTGTCTTAAATCTCAGGATCTCGCATTGGTAAAAATTGTTGCAGTGGCAGCAACGTGCCTGAATTTTGATTTCCTGTGAATATCTTAAAATATTTTATGTTCATATCATTGAATAAGACAGTTACCTTTTATAAATTATTCTAAAGCATATGAAGTTAAGGTGTTGGGTGAAGAATTTCGACATCACGACATGTTTTTGACATCGTAATTTCTTCACGGCTCATTATACGGGCAAAGCAGATCAGTACGGTTTAGTCGAGTTTATACGTAGACCGTCTGCAAGCACAGCTTGAAGAGCTCGCTTCCCATAACAAAAGCCAGCCCCATTCCACTGCGTCTATACTGTACAGAGAGAAAAGGACTGGATTGAATGTGAAAACCACCCTTAAGGTTGAGAATCCTCCATTGTTTGGCTGTAACCTTTTACCTAGCACAGTTTGTTTGCAGGGTCCAAGAGCAGGCCAAGTTGGACAATAGGCCCATGCAGCTGTAATGGGTGTGACCATAGGACAGGATGATTGGGGGGCTGTGTGAGCCTGCCTACAAATGAGGTGGCCCCTTATTATGGTAATGGATCCAGCTGCCCATCTTTCTCCTCCACTATCTTTTTCATATACAAATGCAAATGGCGCCCTTTCTGTGCAAACTCTGTGGTGTTCTTCAGGGAATGCAAGACCTCACTCGCAAGCTGATAAGGCAGCATTCTCAAGTTAATTTACTCATTGCTTTTAATGCCCAGCCAGAGATGCTCCTCTGAATCCCGCTGGGAATATTCGGCCCTCCATGCGCACATTAGAATGCGTCGACCAGTTCAAATGATTCAGAATGCTATAGAGGCTTCAGGGCCAGTCCTTCTTCTTTTATATGCAGGAGTGAAAAATGTCATTATTTTATCATTGAGCTATGATTGGGACTCAAACTCACCTAATAGGGTGAACAAGCTTGAACGAAAAAATTTCACATCGTCCCTTCACGTGGCCTTAAAAACACCCCGAATTCTTTAGGATGAAGAAAACAGAAGGAAAATAATGAACTGCATGACATTCCATTTATGTACTCTGTATAAAGATTTATAGCAATCGGCAATGTTCTTATGCATTTTCCCTTGAGAGAATTATTTTAGAAATATCTAATTTATTTGTTTATTGTGTTTTATATTAAATAAAGGATAATTTAAAGTACTTGCCTGCGTTAATCGTTTAATTTTTTTTTTTTTAATGTGGATTATGTGCTACAACATGCGACTAAGTGTCTGTTTAAGAGTCTACATCACACAATAGTAGTAGTAGTGTTGCTTAGCTTTACGCCAAGTTTTATTTAGACTATTATTATGTATTTCTATCATTAGTACACTTACACATTTGACGTGCGTGTACAAATCTTAGCTTGGGTTTTATCACTGAAGCACACACTTATCAGCACCACTTAATGTCGAGTGATTTCATATCTGTTATTTACATTCAAAACCAGACACAGCTATCTTAGAAAGCTAGCTTATGTAAATACAGCTTTCTAAATTAAAAAAAAAAAAAAAAAAAAAAAGCGTCCCTGGATTATCTGTCATGTGACAAATCCTAGTGACCATTTCAATGCCACAATGTGTGGGTTAAAACAGTTGTATTAAAAACACTTTTTACTAAAGTGTACAAGAATAAAACAACTTGCAGCCATAACATGGTTTAAAAAAAAAAAAAAAAACCTGGTTGAGGTAACTAGAGAATCCAGAGGAAACCCGCACAGACACAGGGAGAACGTGCAGAAATCCCATGCTCGGGATCGAACCAGGGATTATGGAGCTCTTAGGGAGTCTAGAGAAAATGTAAAGCTTAATATAAACCTATAAATAGACATAATTAGGGGTCAAAACAAGGCAGAGCTTGACTGACCAAAACTAGACCAACAACACACAGTAAATCCTTTCATGGGCTTATTTAAGTCAGGCCAGAGTGGGCTGGACATCCATGGTCAGTCAACGTTGGAATGATTGGTTCTTCATGCAAGATTCAAGCATCAAGCTTGGAGAATGAATGATTCTATAGACTTCAAATCTGATTGGCCAATCCATATATGAATATTAATCACCAATTAAACTGTTTTCAAGCAGTTATATCACCGATAAGTGATTATCATCGAGGGTTTTACTGTCTTCTTGTTGTTCTGTTAGTTGGTAGTGAGCTTCTTGCAAAGCTTTGACGCATGACCACCAAGCTGTTTTTATTCATTTATTAATTAATTAATTTATTTATTTATTCCAGTTTGTTCATGCATTCAGAAATGTCCCTCCAAGAGAACAGCTCATACGGTCATTAGCGTAAGGTTAATAGAGTGTGAAGTTGGTAGGGGAAATGATGCAGCGACTTGTTACAGCACACCTGACTAAAATCAATCTTGTATGCACTCGTAAGGAAGTCTGTGGTCAGAGGAAATCATTTTAGCTATCTACGGTTCACGTGCTGGAAATTGTTCTCACTTGGGCTTTAGTAATGACTTGCAGAGCTCACCGAAACTCTGGTACCGACATCATGCAGTCAAGTATTCCACAAGAACCCAATCTCAACTCGCAGCAGTTCCTAATATTCTCCACGTTTCTCTGTTTGCGTTATTCATATCCTGTTCGAGTGGGTACTACATCAGCGCCCGAGGTTATCTCAAGGATCCAGCGTGTTTATCTGGACTCAACGCGCCAGGGCTGATTATGACATTACATCACATTACATCAGCTGCTCGCGTTTCCCGTTTCCGTTCCAATTAAGATTACGGCATTGTGCTATCAATCATGATCCCATTTCACTGCAAAGCCCCGAAAGCAGGAAGAAATGTAATGTGCAGCTCTTGTGTACACAGCTGATAACGTGCATTGCGGCTCAGATTACATAGGATTTTGCCAGTGGTAAGTCGAAAGAGGACATTGCTCCTGCCTTGGCCTCGGAGAACATTGGGAAATTTAGTTCAGTGTGTTTACTTCCTACGTGGTGCAAGTTAGGGTTACACCATAATCCTAAGCGATATCATGTCTAAATAGAAATATACACGGAAAATGATTGGGAAATCTGGCATGAAAAATGATTTGCTTCATGACCCAGCGATGATAGACATCACAGATTAGCACACAGCCCTTCACAGTCAACATCACTCCAGGAAAATAAGCCCTGTCTCTCAGCGTAATAAACCACAAATTATATTACTTTTGCTCAGACATATATGAATACAGACACTACAACACCTTCATCACCTGCCTGTTCTAGGAAAGTCAACTCATGCGAACTGTGCAGTTAATGTTCAACCGCTTCGTTCAACCATTGGACGAGCCCCACACCGGACAAGAGCACAATGCCTTATCTGTGTGTGTTTTCTCTTTCTCGCCTATCTGTGGATCACAGGAAGTATTTGAACACTTCTCAATAGACAGTTCCTTTGCAGATAATGCCTGGAGCGTGTGGACCCAGGAAGTGTGAAGGGTAAACACCCCCAGTAAAACAGCAGTATTTTATTTTGACCCACAGGTGCGTGAACTGAGAGAGCTGACGCTTTTATGTCAAGCTTTTGCAGCTGCCAAGCTGAGAATAATTCTGAACCATATAACACATGCTTTCAATCTAAACAGGCTTATAATGTAATATTCACAGTAATCCAGAATGTCCTACTATAGGGGGGAAAAAAGTCTTATTCACAATAGAATTGAGAGAACATAATTTTCAGAGAAAAAAAAACAACAACAAAACAAGATATATTGGAAGCTTGTACTTATTTTGACATTATACATAGATTTGTAACTCCTTTGGGAAACACTATCTGTAAATGAAAAAGCAGAGGGTTACGGAATGTCCGCATTTCCCTCCCGGTCCACGATGATTCGAGAGCTAGGAGATAAATATTTCCCAGTTCAGGCCTGCCGTAGTCGAAGCAGGGTGCCTGCTACACACTGGATCACATATCCTAAGGCTAGGCCCAAGGTCACGGACAATAGAACACGCTGAAAGCAGAGAGCAGGGAATCAGGAAGAGGAATCATCCACCCTGCGGGGGAAAAGTAAGAGACTGAGGTGGTAGGGGCAGTGGAGACGAGTGTACGTCACCAGGGATTGCAGTGGCATGGGTATCTTTGTCATCAGCAGGCCCTTTTAACTCCACGGTTCTCTGGGAGGTTATTTATGGTTCCGTAATTTGGGAGCGTAATTGATTTGGCTTGGGATTTCAGGCACAGACGGAGGAGGAAGGGTACGAGTCCGGAATCCGGGGCCCTTCACGGCCTGCTACAATTTCCCAGCCGCCCCAGTTATCATCCCGGTGTTCCTACAGCATGACGTGGTCTGGCGCCTCCACTCCATCCAGCGCAACAAACTGTAACGTTTCTTTTTCTCTTCAACACCCGTTTTCTTCAACGAGCGGGGTGAATAAACGTTTGCGAATGCCGACAGCGCGATATGATCTTGCGTGCAACCCTGAACAAATGAAGCGGTCGTGCGTACATGGGGGAACGGTGACAAGATCCAACCCAAACCTTAGGAAAATGGTTGCTTAGAGTTGACCGTTGAGGAGCCGGCCTTTAGACCGAATCTCCTAACCATCTCCTGTGAGTGTAAATGTTTTAAGAAAGAAAAAAATTAATAAAATAAAATAATAATCATGCACAATATTGTGCCTAAGTAGCGACGCTGTTAGCAAGAGATAATTAGAAAGACATCTGACCTGAAAGGGGGAGGGATGCAGGCACACTTCACCCCTAAACACCGTTTAACACAGGCATTAAGACAAAACAAACAACAAATGTCAGGCAGGAAAGAGTTCCTCTCAAACAGCTGAAAATATACAACTTCCTCTACAGACTATTTTGGCCAGGTGCAGATCTTTAAGGCAAATATATAAATACATTATCTATAAAGTGATAAGTTTAAAGTATAAACTTAAAGTTTCATGCAAGGCTTCTGGGACACATTATGATTTCCTACCACATTGGAATCATTTGCTCTATGCCCACATGTGCATCAAGTGAAAATGTGTGAAGGGTGTAAATCAGGAGGGAGACGTGTGCGTGTGGCGATCAGGAATCTGCTTTGCCTTGCACAAAAAAAAAAAAAAAAAAAAAAAAAAAACCGCCACAAGCTTTTCCACACCATTGCATTCATCTGCTTCCTGACAGCACTGCCGCAGAAGTCAGGACCCGAAAGCAGCTCTTGTGCAACGCTGTTGATCGCAGAACTGCATGTTTCTTCCTCTGATCCACTGAGAAATGCATTGACCAGATTAAAATGAAAACCAATCAGCGAATGAGAATTTACCCACAAACCCACATCCACATTAGAGCACACGCAGGCACGCAAACCCACATCCAGATGTACGCACACACATTATATCACGCAAAACACCTCCCCTCCTTTCACCATCTCAGGTAATTGGCTGTAAGGTATTATCAGCCTAATTATCAAATAAATCCCGCTCTTCCTCTGTGGTGCTGCATTTACGCAAAACAGGAAGGGGGGATTAGTGGGGAACGCTGTGCTCAGATCCGGAGCCCTGCAACTCACTGCAGGAAATCTACTCAGCATTTAGCACACCAGACACATGTCTGCCAGCATACACACACACACACACACACACACACACACACACACTTACTTTGCCTTACTACCTTTCTGAGGCCCTTCCACTGACATAATTATTAATGCACCATATCTAATTCACCTAAATCTAACAATGACCTTAAATTCAGTAACCAAAAGGAAACTTTTTTGCTCTTTTAGTTGTTTTTGTTTTGTTTGATTTTTTTTTTTTTTTTTAAATAAAAGCTGCAGTTGTAAAAAAAAATAAATAAATAAAAAGCAGCAAGATGTCCCCACAAGGACAAAATTGTCCTACGCCTAATTTCCATAAGCACAGGGCATACCAGAATTTCAGGAAATGGGGAGAAAAATAATTATATTTAAACACGATGTTGCATTTCTATTCCTGAGATATACAGATTTGAATGTTTGAGTAATTTATGACCTGAACAGAAATTACCAGAGCGAAACATATCCAAACCGCAGGACACAAATATCACACAGAAACGTCCTCTGTTCTGCTGAGGAGCATAAAAATGAGGTTTGTAAAGTGTACATAACCTCTGGCAAGTGCCGTAATAGTCATGCCAAGAATATACTGTACGTACTTAAGCTGTGGGCGAGCGTGCGTGCAGTTTTTAAGGGTCTTTTTCTAAGTAAATATGAACAGAAGGAGCCATATTACTGCCTCTAAATACACTTAAAAAAAAAAAAAATTTTTTTTTAAGTTTGGCTTATTTTTCTTTTATCCTGCCCTTGCACTGATGAACACATTGCTCATACAGTGTTTGTCTGTCGCAGGCCTGATGATGGACAGGAGCACAGCTATTCGCCGATATTGACCTCGCTAGTGAATGACTCACGACTGAGGAGATGTTGAACATCTGTTGGAAAGTGCATGGGGGCAGCCGCAGTAAGGACTGGTGGACGTGAGGGGTGTGTGTGTGTGTGTGTGTGTGTGTGTGTGTGTGTTGGGGTTCAGTGTGGCTTCTTTTCCTCTTGTAGGCATTATCTCATCCCCTGAACACTCCCGCTCCATCCTCCCCAGGCCGGCTACACGCACAGAAGCATTACTCGCATCTGTCACCCATTAATCGCCAAATTATGGAAGAATTGCGCGTCAAAAGCCATTACCAGCGCTGTGTCCCAGGGGCTTTGGGCTTTCTGTCTCTCTCTCACACGCAGTCTCTCTGTCAAAACGCTTCATTGTCTTTGATTGGGAAAGCTGTATAGGCTCATATTTGTGGGATCCACTGTATATGGGTCAGCACAGAAACCTTAGCTTTCCTCTCTCCTGTTTGTTTTGTTGTGGTTTCTACTGTTATAGTGAAGGAATATGTTCAGTGAGAGGATGGTCTTGACGGGCAAGCTTTAGGTTATAGCAAAAAATGGGTTAGGTTTCAACGTTCAAAGAACCTGAAACACACACACACACACACACACAAAATGAAATCTTCATCTCCCTAAAACCACAAACTTGTACTCTAATTTCCATAAACATATGACTTATTCCATTTTTTACTTAGATAATAAACACCATCCATCAAATACGTATGTTTTCCATTTTCCTGGCTTCCAATCCCATTTCTGTGCATTCTAACTTTTTTTTTTTATTAACGAGATCGAACACCTCCGACTTACCAATTTGGATCGAAAACAAAAACCAATCAACCAGCCTATTAGTCTCGCTTGCTCTTCATACATTAATGGTATTTTAATGCAATAGTGTGGTTGGATTTTATTTAATTTTATACAAATTCACTCTTAAGATATGATCTGAACGCTAACCACGCCCCAACCCCCAATCCTTTACTGTAACTTTTTATACGGAGTGTCTCATGCATTTAGTGTCTCATATCAAGTGTCTCATTTGTTAGAACTGGCAAGCGTGAGACTAGGTTAAAGAAAGAAAAAGAAAAAAAAAAATCCTCATTTCTAATTTCAGGTAAATAAATAAATGCATTTATTTTTTATTTTTAAATGCTTTTTTTAAATTTTAAATACTTTTTAACATTCTTTAACTTTCACTTAAAGTTGGACTATCTGGATCGGAATAACACTTCATATCTCATTTCTCCTATGTCTCTCTCTCTTTTTTTTTTTACTCATAACACACTGATGGCTGTGTTACTTACGGACAGAACTCATACCTCTGTGAAGGATATTTATGTTATGAATACATCAGTGTTCTTGAAATTAGTACTAAATGCACTGGTCTAGATTAATCACCACAAGCCATAAATGAGAGGACATGGCTTACATTACATGTATTTATTTACCTGTGGAATATTCCACTAAGAATTCCAGCTGTCTATTGACTGGATCACAAGTTGTTAATAAAACAAAATCAACAAATAATAGCATTGCAGTAATCTTTTTTTTCCCTCTTCATGTGAACACCATTGTGGCAAGGAATCACAAAGAAAAACAGCTGCCTCACCTAAATAAATAATTTATCAGATCTAACCACACACTCACCGACCACTCTATTAGGAACACCTACACACCTGGTCACTCATGCAATTATCCAGTCAGCCGATCGTGTCGGAGCGACACAACGTTCACATCAGAATGGTATCTTGGTGACTTTGACCGTGGCATGGTTGCTGGTGCCAGACAGGCTGGTTTGAGAATTTCAGAAAGTGCTGATCTCTTATGATTTTCACACAGCAACAGTCTCTAGAGCAGTGGCCACCAACGCTCTTCCTCGAGATCCACCTTCCTGCAGGTTTCATCTCCAACCAAAATCTAATACACCGGTTTTAGTTGATCAAGAACTTCTGAAGGTAATGATTAGATGGTCAGGTGGGCACCATTATGGTTGGAGCTAAAGTCTTCAGGAAGGTAGATCTCCAGGAACAGGGTTAGTGACCACTGCTCTAGAGTTTACACAGAATGGCGCAAAAAAAAAAAAAAAAACATCAGAGGAGAATAAGTTAAAGATATAATGGTCCAAGATATAACTTTAAAAAAAAAACAAAAACGTACAACTTTACAACTGTGGTGAGCAGAAAAGCATCTCTGAATGCACGACATGCCAAACTGAGAGAAGAACCATAGCAAAAGGGGAAAAACAAACAAAAAAAAAAAATAGATTCAAGTACAAAAGTGCTCAAATAGTCTCACAGCTCCAGGGTCCCCGGTTCGATCGAGCTTGGTTGCTGCCTGTGTTCTCCCCATGTACGTGTGGGTTTCCCCTGGGTTCTCTGGTTTCCTCCGATCTCTCAAAAACATGCTGGTAAGGTACTGTAGATTAACTACAATAAATTGCCCCTAGGTGTGAATAAGTGTGCATCCCATGGCATCCCATTCAGGGTGTATTCCCAGACAGTGTTTTGCCCCAGTGATCATGTGATAGAGCACTTACTAAAGATGAATGAATGAATGAATGAACGAACTATGCTGCCTCTGTGCAGGAGGCTGTGGAGGATTAAATTGTACTTGCCCTCCCATATCAGCATAATACCACAGGTACTTTACCCCTTCACTCTCTCAAGTGTTGTGTTGACAGAGAAAACAGCTTGGCAAAATCCATACCAGAGGAACTTTGAGATCCTGTTGCAGGCCTCCCTCTGTGTTCCTAGTGAGGTAGCATAGCCTAACAAAGGCCTTCGATTCAGGTAAGGGATAGCAGTGACCTCACGTCACAGAACTGAGGAGTTGGGAGGGGTGGAAAGGCCGGCCGAGGCTCAAACCAGGCCTTTCACCGCACTTGGGGAAACAAAGACCCACTTATTCTGCCAGCACTGACAGCTGAAAATATCTTTAAGCTTAGGCTGTGGCAATGAGGCTCTGCACGTGTGAGAGAGAGAGAGAGAGAGAGAGAGAGAGAGAGAAGAAGAAGAAGAAGAAGAAGGTGAAGACTCGCTCTAAATTGAATCTTTTTCTAAATTACCCTGAATATTATCATAATTAATTATTATTCTACATATTAGTCTCAGAAACAAGATTTGTTTTGTTCCAAGTTATTAAATGTATCTCTTAGTTGTAAAATGGCAGGCAATCAATGACGAACAATTTATCGAAAAATTCTAGAAAACCACTACAGCAAATGTTCTGTCTTAGTCTGATCTAAACATTCTTACGGTTAATTCAGAAATATTGCTGCCTGTCACCTCCTGTTGTTGGTGGACGGCTGTGTCCAGAGGAACACAAGGCCTCCCATGTGTGACCGTGGCCACAGGCCCAAGCCTCCCTAACCCCTCCAACACAGCTGTTGTTTTCAAGGCTCAGGGCTGCAGGTCAAGACCCGGAGACGAGCACAACAGACTCAATGCAGCCTTTGTCTCTGTACAAGTGGACAGAAAGGTGTGTCTTTTGGCCGAGCATCCCAACACTGGGGCAGGGAACCCCATACTGTGAAAGTCCACAGCGGCCATTTTGAATGAAGTGTCCTTGTGTGATGATCACAGTGGGGGGGGGGGGCGGGGGGCGGGGGGGAAGACACCATCAAAGTTAGGTGATGCGAAATGAAAGCAGAAAAAGCCTGTGGTATACTGTAATATCCAGAATTTTCAGGCAGAATGGTGGGATTTCTAAAGTAATGAACACAAATTCAAATCTATGCACTTGAAATTAACAAAAACTGTTTGTAAAAGAAACAAATCATTTAAGGAACATCTTGGTTGCAAGCCATTGCCTTTTGGAATAATTAGTTGCAGCAAAAATGTGCGATCTGTTTTGGAGATCTGTATCAATTTTCATAACCTTTATTAAGAAACCCCACCATTTACCTTGGACCAATACAGACGAGCATGACCGTGCATGCTTGGAGAAACAAGCAACAGATTGTTTAGCTCATGTATCAGGCATAATCTGTTGTTCTTAAATGATTTAAAATGGTCCACAGTAAAAGAAACCACCTGGCTGAGGACACCGGATTCTCTGCATGCTTTCTTGAATGGACAAACATATTCCAAAACCAAATATGTCTTCTCCCCCCCTCCCCCCCCCCAGTCTGTGCTCACTTGAACAATTACATATTCCTTTTTCCTGCTAGTTTTTTTCTCTCTCCTGTCTTAGCTGGTAGGAGGTAAAATCACTTGGCAAATCACTTCCTGAGGAAATGTCTCCACTGCTAACATAGCTCCTGGAGCGACTGTTATGGTAATCTGGCCGTGTTTAACACTGCAGAATGTCTGTAGCCAGAGCAAGGAAATGCACCATGAAACGCAATAGCTTAGGGCAGGAAGCTGGGATCCAGTGAAGGAAGTGACAGGAAGCAAACATTGCAAACACAGCATGTCTCAGTTCTCCCCCCCTCTCCACATAGCCTGCATCTTTGGCTGGGCCGGACCCAACCCAGTGGGGCAGCAACTTGTTTTCAGTGGGAGTCTCATCTCTCCCAATTTTACAGCTGGACAGAGAGCTTCAATGGAGCCACTGAAGCCACGGCTAGACAATAGAATGTCAGCCAAGCCAGCACACCAATCCAGGATTTCCTGTCTTACGGCACAAAAAAACAACAACTTTGCAGTGTCACTACACAATGAGTGCTTTAGGAAACGAGTGGAGTAGTAGTCGCAATCAGAGTTTCGAGATGTGCTCTGGCTTTGTAGCTATTGTTTATGGCATTCCCATATATCCATAGCCCTTCCTCATTCTCTCCGAGCCATGACTGCAATCGAGCCCAGTGTTATCGATGCACACAGAACAGGAAATAGAGATGGATAGTTCATCCAGCTCTCAAACACAAAGGCCTGGAAAGCTCGCCCACCATATGCTGCTCAACTTGCATGGAAGTTGCCGGACCTCACTGATGGGCCTTAACTTAAATGGGATACTGCGCCAGCCTGCCTTGCTGACCTCCCCTTGGGGTACGTCTTGCCAGCCTTTCGCCCAGATTAACTACCTATTTCAAAGAAGGATCCCGACAGTTTGAAACGGAATACCCTTGTATTCATGCGTGTGTGGAGCCATTCATACCTCCCAGTCTTATCCATCTATTGAGCAAAATCGTATTTAATAGACCCATCCTCTGCATGTCTCTCTAGTAATGTGGACAGCACTTCCTCCTGAATTACTTGTAATCAGTCTATTTTACTGCCAAACGCCCTAGGACCACACGCCATTAAAAACAGACGTCTGAACAGAACCTATTTCCATGCAAATGTATAAAAGCTCGGCTTGACACCATCACAATTCCGCTGTTTTCGAAGTCTCTGCTTAACCACAAGTAATTGGATGCTGCTTTAAACCTCCACAATCGCTGCCAAATAGTCAGACCAAGGGGACCGTATTTGAATTTGTGATTATGTTAACTTTTTTTTTCTTCTTTTTTTTTACAAAAGGGAATTGTGGAAAAGAGCTAATTTATTTTGCGCACATTCTCTATGAATCTCGTCGTCTCTTTTATTCTTGGTCACTCCTTGGTCACAGGACTGCTGGTCACAGCAGTTAACAGTCTCTTGGGCAAATGCCGACATCCTTCCTGCCCATTCTAGCGTTGTCCAATTCCTCTTGCACTTCCCATCACCCCGGGTAGAGGATATAATCTTCTTAAAAGCAGTGCTGTAGGCTGGAGTTGGAGTTGTCTTGAGTCAGATGTTTGGGTGGCTAAGCAGACGGTTGGAACGGTTGTCGGACCGTTCAGGCCCAACTGGTTCAAAAGGCGTCCAACGCAACAATGGCCATTGTGTGTTTGAACAGGGGAAGGCAGTGATTTAAAGCACCAGAGTGAAAGATCTGTCTTCCTTATACCCTTCAAGATCACCTTCAAGATTGTAAGTACAAAAGCACTGCTCGAGTACAAGACACAGCAGGGGCGTGATGTGTGGTGACAGACATTTTGCACCTCAGTTACGACTCTGTACACCAGTTCACTAGATAAATTAGAATAATTTCTAAAAGCAAGGATAGCAGTAAAAACATTACTGGTTAATTCAGACCTATTTTTGGGAGATAATATCACTGTGTGAGTTAGTTAGTGCAGAAGATCTCAAACCTTTTGTGTCCAGAAAACTGTAAAATAAAATCCACAGACCCTTTCAATTTTTTTTATGTCAGATTAACATAAAATCCATCCATCCATTTCCTGTACCGCTTATCCTACACAGGGTCACGGGAAGCCTGGAGCCTATCCCAGGGGACTCGGGGAACAAGGTGGAGGACACCCTGGACGGGGTACCAACCCATCACAGGGCACGATCGCACACGCACTCATACACTACAGATAATTTTGAGATGCCAATCAGACTACAATGCATGTCTTTAGACTCGGGGAGGAAACCGGAGTACCCGGAGGAAACCCCCAAAGCCACCATGCCCCAAATTAACATAATCCAACAATTCAAATATTAGCCTCATTATGTATATAGGTACAATTATATTCTAGCTATTTATTTGAGCCATAGAGCTTTTTATTCCTGAACTTTCCACAGTAAAAACATTAAGTCCAAGGGACCAAGTCGATTATTTAAAGACCTACTTCTCCTGTTTTGTTTTAAGTTACAAAATTTTTCATTGCAAAGTATATTAGCAGCAATAACGAGTGAAATGTAGAATCTTAGAAATAGTTAAATGAATTTCTGCATTTCCTAATAAGAGTTAATGTCAGTGTGCAGTCGAGCTCCACAAGTTTGTGCAAAACCTGACGATCCATGTGAGATCAAATCCACCGGAGGTTCCTCCGAATGTGTGCTTCAGTGGAAGGGAAATTTATCTTCACTGTTACACAAAATTCACAGATCATTTTATGGACTATTGAAATATTAGGCTCATTATTTCTAATGATTGTTTATGACAATAATATAAATGAGATAAATGCAAGTCGCTCTGGATAAGGGCGTCTGCCAAATGCCGTAAATGTAAACGTAAAATTTATAGGCTGATTCGTTATCGAGTTATGGATTAAACTACAACCCTAATTCCAAAACAGTTGGGACGCTGTGTAAAATGTAAATAAAAACAGAATGCAATCATTTGCAAATCTCATAAACCCATATGTTATTCACAATAGAACATAGAAAACATATCAAATGTTTAAACTGTGGAAATGTACCATTTTAAGAAAAAAATAAGGTAATTTTGAATTTGATGGCCGTAACAAAAAAGTTGGGACGGGGGCAACAAAAGTCTGGAAAAGTAAGTGTTATTAAAAAGAAACAAGCAAAAACCAACAGGTCAGTAACATGATTGGGTATAAAAATCTCAGAGAGGCAGAGTCTCTCTGAAGTAAAAATGGGCAAAGGTTCATCAATCTGCGAAAAACTGCATCTACAATTTGTGGAACAATTTCAGAATAATGTTCCTCAACGTAAAATTACGAAGACTTTGAATATCATCATCTACAGTATATATCATATCATCAAAAGATTCTGAGAATCTGGAGAAATCTCTGTGTGCAAGGGACAAGGGTGAAAATCAATATTGCATGCCGGTGATCTTCGGGCCCACAGGCGGCACTGCATTAAAAACAGGCCTGATTCTGTAATGGAAATCACAGCGTGGGCTCAGAAACACCTCCAGAACTCATCGTCTGTGAACACAGTTCACCGTGCCATCCACAAATGCAGGTTAAAGTTCTATCATGCAAAGAAGAAGCCATATGTGAACATGATCCAGAAACGCTGCCATCTTCTCTGGGTCAAAGCTCATTTAAAATGGACTGAGGCAAAGTGGAAAACTGTTCGGTCAGATGAATCGAAATTCTTTTTGGAAACCATGGATGCAGCGTCCTCTAAACTAAAGAGGACTAAAGAGGAGAGAGACCATCCGGCTTTTTATCAGCGCTCAGTTCAAAAGCCTGCATCTCTGATGGTATGGGGGTGCATTAGTGCCTATGGAATGGGCAGCTTGCACATCTGGAAAGGCACCATCAATGCTGAAAGTTATATACAGGTTTTAGAGCATCATCTGCTTCCACCCAGATTCCATCCCATCTTTATTTCTGAGAGACTCCGCCTATCCAAGATACTCTTTTTATACCCAATCATGTTACTGACCTGTTGCCAATTAACCTAATTAGTTGCAAAATGTTCCTCCAGCTGTTTCTTTTTAGCAACACTTACTTTTCCAGCCTTTTGTTGCCCCGTCCCAACTTTTCTGAGTTACCTTATTTTTTCATAAAATGGTACATTTCCTCAGTTTAAACATTTGATATCCTTTCTATGTTCTATTGTGAATAACATATGGGTTTATGAGATTTGCAAATCATTGCATTCTGTTTTTAATCTACATTTTACACAGCGTCCCAACTTTTTTGGAATTGGGGTTGTAATTCAATTCAAGGAAGCAAACAGGGTAATAGCTCAGTGAGCTTTGATAATAGCGGGTTGTGATTTCCAAGAACTGTACCAGAATTTTAAAAACACACATCACGTACCCCCTGGCTATGCTTCATGGACCCCTCTTTGAGAACCACTGACCATTCTTGCTTCCCTTCTTCCTTTTCTTCATCAAGAACAGATGCTCGGAGATGCGATTACATTATTGGATACACATCGCAGACCTTTATCCCAACCTTAAGATCAAACAAGCGGTCTCCGAATGTTATGCTGTTCTCTGCCAAGTGGAGGTGCTGAATCTGGAGAACCACTCGCATAGCTGTAGTACAAGAATCTACCAGATCCCGCTAAACACCCTGAAAGGAGCGTATTGTCCCGGCTTCTTGCAGGACAGCTCTCTTTTAGTCAGCCTGCTTTCATTAGCTTTCCGTGTACAGGCCGTTGCCACAGATCTGCTTCACATTCAACGGATCAAAGCGCAGGGAAAGGACTCTGTAATGCAATAATGTGTGTCCACGGGGGAGCCGTTCTCTGGGAAAGTGCAATAGGTTAGAATATCAGTGAGATTTGCCAGTAGACCGTAACTGTTCACCTGTTGTCTGGTCCAGCTGGGCATTTGCAGAAGCACTCCATCTCTACTTCCTCAGACACTTAAATGCTAGAAATGATATCCATATGTTTTCAAGCCAAAAAAAAAAAAAAAACAGCACTTCCTTAGACAGAAGGTGAATAACTAACTAACAATAATTAATAAGTTGGTATGAACAGACAGGATTAATCCCAGGGAGTTTTTCATTACCTTAAAGCAGGCCTTGTATAGTGGGGTCCAAAATTCTGAGACCACATGGAAAATCTGGGGAAAAACTGGAAAATCAACAAAAACAAAGAAAGGAAATGTTCAGTATGTTGCACAGTCAGTGTTCTAGGACAAATTTGTGATATTCATCATGCTAACTTTGTACAAAAGGTCAGCTTTTCCTCGAGTCTTATCCCTACGAAACTCTGAAGGGTTTGATATTACACGGATCGTTTCAGAGTCCATGTCAGCTCAAGTGATAAAGCAAAATACCAAATACTACCAAATACCACCAAATTTTCACCCAAGCTGTTGTTGATCGTTTTAATTTCTATATTAAATTAAACAAGCAAGATAGACATTTTTTGCTAGTGTCACGAGTCTCAGACTTGTGGACCACACTGTACTGTACTGTACTGTATGTCCTGTAATAAAGAGCTTCTCAAACCTTTTTACAGCCAGGGACCTTTTAAGTGTGCTCCCAATGACATTCAACTATTCAGACATCAGGTTTAATATTTAAATGTGTGCAATAATATTATTTCGGATCAAAGCTATTCAATTTACGTGGCTGGCTATTATCTATAAGAACTCAATAATAATAAATATAATACTTTGATAATGGTGGCTTTGGTGTTTTCCACCAAAAAAGAAAAGAAAAAAAAAGCCGATCCCCAGACCGCACATTGAGAAGCATTGCATCTCCTCTGACTTGCTCATTATGGACAAATTCATACATTTAAAATCTATATCCTGAATTTACAGTACTGTGCAAAAGCTTTAGGCAGCCTATTTTATTTTTTTTTTTACTACAAACTTTGTTATAGATTTTTTTTATTTTATGACGTCTACATTATCAAGCCAGTACAAAAAAAACATTTTAGATTCCCAAACATTAGTTTTCTAGCACAAAATTAAATGTTACAGAAAAGCAGAATATTACGTAAGAGACACTTTTCAGACAGTAAACACAATGAAGGCTGCTGGGATTCGCTGCAAAAGTAAGAAGCGAGTGCGAAAGTCAAAGTGTCCAGAAGAACTGTGTCTGGTTCTGCAAGATGCTCAATAAAACTTACCAGCTCATTTCCTTATAAAACTGCACTAATTGTACCGGATACTATTATTTTTTTTTTTTTTTTGTCACACCAAATATTGACTTTGTTTCATTTACTACTGTTTGCTGCTCTTTACCGTATTTTTTATTTTTTATTTTTTTAATGTAGAAACATTTAATTTCATTATTTTGTAGGCATCTTTGCTCTACAGCATTTCTTTGCATGTGTCTAAAACTTTTGCACCGTACTGTATACATTTCTGTAAAGCTACTTTGGGACGATGTCCATTGTTAAAAGCGCTATACAATTAAAACTGAATTGAATTGAATTATTAGAAAGAAAACTGATAGAATCAATGTTTTTCACGTTACAACAAAATGGCTGCGTGTGTGTTTTCCCTCATAGCTCGTCTGTGCTGCTCTGCGCTGCCTTATCATGTGACAGGGGTCCTGACAGGTGGTTGTTCAAGCTGCTCGTTCACAGGTTGTAGCACTTGCTTCTAGCCCGACTGCTGCGGATTAAATGTGTCCATCTGTCAGAAGAATTAGGAGTAATCTGCAGGAATTTTCAGATTGCACGACGTTTTGATCTGGCGAGAGAAAAGTAATCTGAACCCCAAAGCCACCTGCAGCCATCCCGGACCTCAGGAAGTAGAGCGCATGAGACTTTTCTCCCAGCTCTCGGAGAGGGCTGATCCCTATTTAAAGAGTCACATGCAGATATTTACACTTGCCGGCCACTTTAATAGGAACACCGGCAGCCCTGTTCACTCATGCAGTTATGAAGATCTCAGTGATCTCAGCGACTCTGACCGTGGCACGGTTGATGCCAGACGGGCCGGTTCGAGTATTTCGGAAACGACCGATCTCCTGGTATTTTCACACACAACAGTCTCTGGAGTTTTCAAACAATGGTGCGGAACATTTTTTTTTGCTATCGGAAACGTCTTGTCGATGGGAGAGGTCGGAGGAGAACGGCCAGACTGGTTTGAGCTCACAGGAAGGCCATGGTTACACAAATAAGCACTCTTTACAACCGTGGTGAGCGGAAAAGCATATCAGAATGCACAGACCTTGAGGGGGAGGAGCTACAAAAGCAGAAGACCACGTCGGATTCCACTTCTGTCAGTCAAGAACAGGAATCTGTTACGGATTCTACAGTGGAACAGACTCGCCCAAAAAGGACAGTTAAAGATTGTAAAAAAAAAATGTCAGCTAGTCTGATGAACCTCGATTTCTGCTGCAGGGTCAGAAATTTGTATCAACAGCATGAATTCATGTGTCAACATTTCAGGCTGGTGGTGGTGGTGTAACGGTGTGGGGAATGTCTTCTTGCTACACATTGGGCCTCTTAATATCATTCAAGCATCGTTGAAATTCCACAACATACAGTATCTATGTATCATAGCTGACCACACGCATCCATTTATACTCACAACTTACCCATCCTATAATAGCGTGCAGTAGTAGTCCTTATTAAAAGAGACTTAATTACTAGAAAATGAACTCTAGGAGCTAATAGCGGTGTTCTCTAGGCTTTATTTAGCAATATTCTACTCATTTATGACAGGTTGCACATTTAGGACGAATACCTGAAGTGTTGCTACAAACACTTTGTATTTATCAGGGCAGTTTATATCGTCACAGCAGGAAAATTAGCATTCAGCTAGTTTGTATCAGTTATTATCATGCTAGCTCACATTTGAGAGACTTAGTTAGCCTTAATGATTTCCAGCGGTCATCTTTCTTTTTTACTTCACCCTTTAAGTAAATTTAAGAGTTTATACTTTTATGTTTATGTTTTCGCTTACATAAAGAGTTTGCAGTACCGAGTATTTGTTTAGACGAGGAACAGTACTTTTACACGATTTTAGCACTTATTTATGACACTGTAGATTTAAGAAGAAAACTTGGACAGCTTTGTGTGTCGTTTCATTAAATTATCCATCAAAGCAATACGTGGAAAGCTAGGATACAGGCGCTAACACAATATCGCACAGTCCCCGATTTCCAAAACATCATGAAAACAGCGCTAAAAAAACCATCCACGATTTGTTTGTTCCCTGCTCACTGTTCTCCTGACCTGCTCCAGGCTGTACCTCTGCAGTTCATCGACAGAGTGAAGCGAACCTCAGCCGCCAGGCAAACAAACGTTTGACCTTCCCTTATCTCCGGCTCTGAATTTCACCCCGTGTTTGTTGGACTGCGTCAGCCCAGCATCCGATTCGGGGTTATGAAACAGCACTGGGCCGCGGACATTTGGCAACGCGGAATCTTAGGGGACGTTACGCTTTCAACATAATATGTTTGAGTTGAAACCGAACGTGCAGGTTGTGGCATGTTTGTTTTTAGAGGATAAACATTTCAAAGATATCGCAAAACCTCAAGAGGAAGATTGACTGAATCATGGCTAGCTCAGCCACAGAGCAAAACATATGTGTGGTTCCTTTGTCAGCCTTTGCACATCTAATTTTTTATTTTTTTTATTTTTAGACAGTTTAGTGACTGAAACAGATTTCCTGGAAATCCCCAAAGTTAAACATTTATTTGTACCACCCAAGGCAGGAATAGTTGAATGCATCCGCTTTAATGCTTTCCAACACACGCACTCGAGTTAACATAAACGTATGAAAGAGTGGGTTATTAAACTTCTAAACAAAATGACCTATATCCAGAAGCATTTCTGCTCATTCAGGCAATTCTCAAGTACCCAATAGCAAGGTACTGAATAGCTTGTCACCTGTGATTCCTATTTGGTTTGCGTTCACACGGGCTTTGAGCCGCCTTTGACCTCTGGGCGTCTCCGTCCTAGACATCACCGAACGCGTCCTACACGACAGATGAACCGATCCGATGATTAAAGAAGATATAATAACGCAACCAATACACGTTAAGATCAGATGTTAAAGCGGTCCCTGCTATATTAGGAGGAGCTTGCAATTATTCAAAATTACCACAGATTTTCCTGCAGATTTGGGCCAAGACGCGTCACGTGACGTCATCACAACACGCATTCAGCCAAAGCCGTCGTGCGTCGAACACGAGTACAGCTAAAAGGTCTCGTTTATCAACAAACAGCACTGCGAAAGACAAAACAATTTCATGCGATTGCAAGTAGTTTTTCGCAATAATAAATAAATAAATAAATAAATAAATAAATAAATAAATAAAAAAGCACAAAAAACTCCGAGTTGCATCGCAAATTTTGAAGAAAAAAAAAATGGAGCAAAATCAGCATTTTTGGTCGCCACAATCACAACAAAAAAAGAAAACTCAGCGAAATCCTGTACAAACTGTTAAAGACACGATTTCCATTGTGGTTCAAAGAAAAGAAAAAACACACAGAGTCATGAGAATACACACACGCAAGAGTAACATCACAGCGGTGTGGATTTTCTAAATATGTAAACGCTTTCCTGCTGTGAAAAAAAAAGAACTTATTTTATAACAACAGTGGTGCGAAATGACTTTTTTACTCAACCTGATGGAAAAGTCTAATCTGAAAGACAATTAATATGTTTATTTTTAAATATCTCCAACCCTAAACCTCCATGCATTCGAGCTACAATCATGGATGCCTTTCGTTAGCTCGTCTTTGATGTACGACGTATTCGAAAGTTAAGAAGTGCTGCTTTGTTTACTGTTCACGCTGTGAGCGGCCATCTTGATTTGACGTCACTTGCTGAACTCGGAATCCAGGAGAATGATTTGAGGAGTTCCCGAGTATGACTTGAGGGGGCGTTTTCTATGTTTTTCCCTGGTCGGACATCAGAATGAATCTCGCTGCAGATCTATCAGCAGGTAGTTTTGTGGGTAAAAGCATTGTGGGTAACGTAGGAAACTGTTACCCAAAGTGAAAATAGCAGTTTTTTGTGATGTAAAAAAAATAAATAAAATATATTTTTTAAAAATGAAACCAAGATAAATCATGTCAAACCTTTTTCCAGCCTCACTGTGAAATTCCAACATATAAAAAGTTAGTGAAAAACAACAAACGTTTTAGATCCATCAACTTGTAAGGTCATCTCCTTGTGCACAGCCCACTTCGGGTCACCCAACAGATTTTTAGTTGGATTCAGGTCTGGGCTCTGGCTAGGCCATTCCAAAACATCTTTTGGTTAAGCCATTCCTTTGCTGATTTGGATGTATGCTTTGGGTCATTTTCATGTGTCAGGTGAGCCAGCCTACTAGCACACACCTGAAGGTTTTGCACTAAAATCGACTTGTATTTGTAGCTATTCACGATTCTCTCCACCTTGATAAAAGCCCCAGTTCTGGCTGAGGAAAAGCAGCCCTAAAGCATGATGCTGCCACCACCATGCTTCACCGTGGGTATGGAGTTCTTATGGCAATTTTTTTTTTTTTTTTGGGCACCAAACATACCTTTTGGAATTGGTCTCATCAGACCACAACACATTTTGCCACATGGTTTGGGGTGATTTAGCTCAGCTTGGATGTTTTTTTTTGTGAGAAACGGTTTCCATCTAGCCATCCTACCCCGTAGCCCAGACATGTGAAGAATATGAGAGATTGCGGTCACATGCAGAGAGAAATCAGTACTCGTCAAGATATTCCTGCAGCTCCATAAAGTGATAAAGTGAGTTTTCAACATCAGATATCTCCGAGGGCCAAAATTCCTAACAAATCTATACTTTAACAGACGTGACGGTGAGAATTAGACCTAATAACTATCCCTTTAAACAGTTTGTATTGTAACAGCTAGCTCAAATTTGGGAGAATGTTATCCTTATCTAACATTGTTATCTAATGCTCCCTTTTCTTTCTGCTGCGTGAATCTTTCTTACTTTATCCTTTAATCTTACTTCAAGTAAAAGCCCCTTTAATTCACAGTCAAGATCTTTCTCGCCCATTTAAATCGTAATGAGATTTTCACCCAACTTCAGATTTGGCAAATCCCTGTGATTTACCGAACTTCATTTAGAAGCTGAAAGGAATAAGCCCTGCTTGTAGGGGTAATCTAATGACCGTGAACGTATCCCCTTTCCTCCTGCCAAAACTCATACGTACATACAGTCTGCTACAGCGTGTACAGGAAGGAAAACACCGTTTCGAACACACATTACCCCCAGGGCCTGTCAGTTACAAGAAGTCATAATATAAATAAGTGTATGGAACTTGCTTGTTTTTCCACAAAACCTGACCTGACCATACGGGTTAGAAAAATAACCACTGAAATTAAATCTGACACTTAAGTGGGGCCCAGACATGATCTTTAATAACAAAAGGGTATACGTTTAATATCCTAATCGATCAACTAAGCTTCCTCCGGATGAAAATACACCATAGTTGTATTGGACTAAAGGTTGTACACGGTCCATTCACCTCAAACACTATGACCAACAACTATATTTGCATAGCCATGTCCTAAACAAACACGCTTGCTTGCTAAACCGACGAGCAATGTGGCGCTCCAAAGCTGAGCACACGTTGCAAAGTTTCAACAGGACAAGCCATTTATATATTGGCTTTAACTGTCTTAGCTAGCAATCAAATGTATTCTAATTCACATTAGAGTATTTTGGTAATGAGTGTTAATTTTTTGAAAGATTTTACATTTCTCATTTAGTTCCACCCTTCAAAAGCTACATAAGACATTTAAATATTTCCCAGAAGACAAAATAACAACTTACGCCGATCATCCTGTTCAAAAGTTTACATCCCCCCCCCCGGCTCTTAACGTATCGTGACCGATGCTCACCTTCTTGAGCATCAGTGAATGTTTGCACCTTTTGTAATAGTCGTGTACGAGTCCCTCGGTTGTCCTCGGTGTGAAAAGATGGATCTCAACATCATATAGTCTGCTGCTGGAAAGGGGACAAATATGCAGAAGATGCTGGAAAAGTACGGAATGTGCAGGATTTTTCTGAAGAACGGTGGGCAGTTTAACTGCTCAGGACAAACAAGGGACTCGTGAACGACCATCACAGAACATAAAAACAGTCGCTGATCATCCAGGTAACAACACACAGTATTAAGAATCAAGGGTGTGTAAACTTTTGAACTGGTTCATTTGAGTAAATTCAGTTATTATTGTATCTGTTATGTGAAATAGCTTATTCCGGGCAGGACTAAATAAAACTGCTAACTGTGTCAATATATTCATCACTTTATTGTAATGTTAAGGCGAGTCATTTTTTCCTTGATCTATTCCGAAATATGCAGAGAATATTAGACGAATCAGAACAATTAACACTGTAATTAAATGTTCAACTTTATACTTATCTCTCATTATATATATATATATATATATATATATATATATATATATATATATATATAGGCTAGTTTCAAGCTTGTGTATTCCCAAAGCAAGCCATTTTTCACGACTCAGTCGTGACTCAGCGGAGACAAACCCAGCAAAGTGAACGTAAACGTGGACGCTTATGGAAAAAGTAATGACTGTGTGTTTGTTTGGTTTGAGGAGCACAGGGGGAGTGTGTGTGTGTTGGCTGTATATAGAGCTGGGCCGTTTATACATTGTGGCGCCTCACACACCATGAACCAGGCCACCCTCCTCCCCTCCACCTCGCCTCTCTATGTAAATAGATCTTATCAATGAAAACAGTGAACTCTCCCTCTGCGTTTTTATGAATGGAAGTCTACCTGTGCCAAAAAAAAAAAAAAAGCAGGCTCCGTTCACCTTTATTGCTGAAAAGTAAAGGGATGCACCATTGAGACCTAAGTCGGGGGGTTGGGGTGGGGGGGTGTGGACTGTGAAACCGTTCCAGCGCAGATTAAGAATTACAAGCTTTAATTGGTTTAACGTGTTTTTGTTTGGTTTTTTTTGTTTTTTTTTTGTGGGGACACAATCCACACATTTCGGAAAAGCTATAACATAACTTTGTAATACAAATTTCCGGTTCATTTCTACACCGCCCGGAGGAATATATATCGTCAATCAATAATTTACGTCAAATGCCAAGGGCACCATCTAGAGGACAAAACTGCTTCGGTCACCAAAAAGAGCTATGCGAATTTTACTTCTGAAGAACCACCAAGAAACTTTTTTTTTTTTTTTTTTCCTGGAAACAATTTACTAAACGGAAATGTACGTGTATTAAAAAAAAAAAAAAGAAAAGAAATACACAAAAAGTCATGACACAAAATCTAATATGCGATCCATAAGGCAACAATGCATTTTTTTTTTTTTTTTTTAGCATTTTACACAGCCCTATATGTTAAACAAACATCTCTGAACAGATGTTCCTGTATTACACATTTCTCTTACAATATCGTCAGTTCTGCTGATGAGACAAGCCTTTCACATTGCTAGGAGAGTGTGTTAATATCCTAAATGCTAAACAACAAATGTTATGACATGCATGATACTTGGCCCTTATGATTCTTTTAATTACTGTGTTAAAATAAATGTGTTAGTAAAGGGTTAGTACGCTGCTCAGTCGTTTTTTTATCCACAAATAACTAATTTTTTCTTTTTTTAAATTTATATATATGGTGGAAGATGTAGCACTGAATAAACTGGTAACAAAAAAACAAATTATTAAAACCAGACTATTGAATAACAACATTTGGACCACCTCAAGGTCGGCTGATGTACATGTTTTGCTGAATCGAAGCTGCTGGAGGGTTGGAATCTCAACACGGATGTGTTATACGTCTGCAGGAAGTTCACAATTTTTTTGCAACAGATGTTACTTAGATGTAGGATACCATACATTTTATAATACGCTTATCGTGTTATAGGCAGCGGAGAACTTCGCCCGAGGAATTTTACACCAGAGGAAATTGTACTCGGCGACTCCCGCAACCCTGTAAACTAAAACATGGAATTTTAATTACGACTCCGGTATCCGTACCACCGCTCCACGTTCAGCGTAACCTACAGGAGGACACTATTGAAATGATGTGCGACATTTAATGTCCATAAATAACCTTTATAATCTCTTCAACGGGTCAGATGAACGTCGGATAGGACACGGGCACCACAGAGTAAAATAAAGTTAGTCAGTCTATTAAACTTGAGACGCACAGAGATACAAAAGTCACAGAGCCGTACTGGCGACATCCTTCTTAAAAGCGTGTAGGAAGAAGATCCTGACGCGTGGCCGTGATTTAGGAAGGCGTGTGAACGAGATCATCAAGTCGGAGGAATGAGAAAATTATTGTGGTGAACGTGTGCATTCGGGGTTTTACAGAAATCAAAATCAACACGCGCTTGGGGGAAAATCTGCCGCTGAACCGTATTAGTTAAGATGTATTAGTGTGTTCACATGCACAATTTATTATTAATTACTATTACTATATGCAACGTATAGTTTTAGTATTATT
The DNA here is from genome assembly GCA_023630585.1 of Cranoglanis bouderius. NCBI lineage: Eukaryota > Metazoa > Chordata > Actinopteri > Siluriformes > Cranoglanididae > Cranoglanis > Cranoglanis bouderius. Next base: position 26,360,759 of record CM042541.1, read on the forward strand.
CGATATAAAATAAATAAGCAGAACTCGACAGGGATGCCTCCGTTTCCATCATGTTTAATCCCTTAAACTGTACTTCAAACAGATAGGAAGCTTCTGAATAAAAACTATTTCAGACCTTTGACCTTGACCCTAACTGGATCAATTAAAAAATAAATAAATGAAAAATCTAGGTACGGCACTAATCTAGCGATAATCCCAGACGGATCGGACGGAAAACATAAACGATGACCGTCTCAGCTCTATAATTTAAAACATCAACTCGAGAAAGTAGATGATGCAGTAATAGAAAGATCTTTTCTCAACTGTTCAGTCAAGTCTTATGAATTGCTTTCTATGTTGTGCACAATTTACATTAAAAAAATTAATTAATAAACGTTGCGTTAGGTATGATTAGCGCTCTAATGGTCAATTAGGTGGCCCACCTCCATCCCATTCCCGCCCATGTTCATAAAGCTCCACCCACAGGATTTACAGTGGCTCAGTAATTAATTAGCGTGTCTCTAAAATGACTGACAGGAGTCATACTGAAAACAACAATTGTTTTGTTTTGTCCGTTAGACACAATTTACATTAAAAACAGTCGTTTTAATTAACGATGCATTAGGTAAGATTGGTCCTCCCATTCCCGCCCATGTTCGTAAAGCCCCGCCCACAGGACTTACAGTGGCTCAGTAATTTATCAATGTGTCTACAAAATGACTAAGGACTAAGGAGGAAGCATTTTGGGCCGGAAGTCAGTTTTCCAAATGGGATTTCTCAGCCACATAATACATTCATCCTGAGGTGATTTTTTATTTTTATTTTTTTTAAATCATGTTTTACATACTTTATGTATTTGTAAAGTAAGAAGGGAACAAGAAAAATAAATAAATAAATCGACTACTGCACCTTTAAACAAAGTTGTGCAAAACGACCATTCTCTTCTAGGGAAAGGGTGCATTACTTAATGATAAATTGTGCATGTAAAATTTTAGTATTTATTAATTTATCGTAACTAATATAGATATAGAGCGGCAGCTTTTTCCCTCCAAGCGTGTTGTAATTTCCTTAAAAAAATTAAAAAAAAAAAAAAAAAGGCACGCACACCTTATTAACACGTGGCCGCACTTAATTTTCTTCTTCCCTTGTCGTTGCCGTGCTATTTTTTATTTTTCTTTAAGTGTGGATGTCATCAGCGGAGTCCTGTACGAAATAGGATGGAAACGTATTTACGAGTTATGCAGCAGGTCCTACACTGTACACCGCAACACGTCAGAGTATGCGCCAAGCACGTACAATAATGAAACACGTAACTAAAACACCAAAAATTATATTTAAAAACAAACAAACAAACAAACAAGCAAGCAAGCTATCTACTGCCCTCCATTGGACAAAAAAATAATCACATTATTCACATTAACAAATGGAAACATAAAAAGATCAGGAAACTAAGCTCTCTTCACTCTATTTATAAAAAAAAAAAAATAAAAAAAATAAAAAAAAGATTACTACAAAGCTCAAGAGTAAACGTAAAAGATACAATTTTTTTTTTTTTTTTTTTATTATTAAATAGTTTAGCTCTTGCACAACTCCAGTCTTAGAAGACCAAAGTACTTGGGGGGGGGGGGGGGGGGGATAAGAAGAAAACTGTTGTTGTTGTTTACCCTCCAGGAATAATTTCAGTCATTACACAATGTTGTGTAATGACTACTTATCTAATGCATTACTATACTTTTATTTAAATACTTGTAAAAAAAAAAATTATAATAATGACATAATAATAATAACAGTACGGGGGTTAGAGGTGTTCACTCATCTACCTCTGAGTGAGAACGATACACCATAGAGAATAACGAGCGATGTTTAGAGCAGAATCTGGCGTCGTATGGGGGAGACATTGCCTTCGCTTGAACAGGAGCAGCTCGTCGCAGGGCGCCGACGCCTTACATTCCTCCTGACTCATAGTCCTGCTGTAAACTGCCCCAGTCCTCCTGGACTTCCTGCTGCTGGTTATAGCCATACAGATAGTCCGGCTGTTTTTTCCCCAAGGGGCTCACGGTGGTGTTGCCACCTTCCTTGAGTCGAACGCTGCAAAATAAATAAAAGAGGAAAGTCAGTAGACCCATCTATGATGTGCTACTGAGAATGACGATGCATTAATACCATTTTTTTCCCCACCAAACAATACAAGTACATGTTGTACGATACCGGGTTTTAACGCTCCTGTTATTTAAGCAGTACCGTTATCAGAGGTTTGTGTGTAGATCGTTTGTAAAGACATATCCCAATGAGAACGGCAAACAGTTTAGAAATCAGGATAATGAGTCACGTTAAAGTTACAGTCTCAAGTGATTTAGAGGTGATTTCCATCTTGTATTTTACTAAAACAAGTTGACTATACACACTATGCACGAAAGGGTTAAGTTCATACAGACCCCTCCTATTGTTTCTGCTATACATTGAAGACATTTGGTTTTGAGATCAAAAGATTATGATCAGAATTTCATTAATTTCCTCATATTTACATCTAGATTAGTTAAACAACTTAGAACATGGCACACCTTTTGTTTGAACCCGCCCGTCCCCGTCCCCCACCAGGTGATCAAAAATATTGGAACACACAACCGATAGGTGTTTCTTGCTGCCCGGGTGCGTCCTGTTAAATCGATCGTTTAAAGAATTAATAGCTCTGAATGTCTACTATTGGTTTGACTGCATTTGTTGTTAAAAAAGGATAAACCAACATGAAGACCAGAGAGATGTCTATGGGAGAAAAGCAAGCAGAGAAAAAAGGGAAAAATCAATCAGAGGCATTGCATAAGCATTGGGCATAGCCGATACAACGATTTGGAATGTCCTGAAGAAGAAAGAAAGCACTGGCGTACTAACAACCAGATACGGAACGGGTCAGCCAAGGAAATATAGAGGCCATACCACAAGTTGCAAACCACTCATCTGCAGTAAGAATCAGAAAAGCCCGATTGGAATTTGCAAAGAAATACAGAGATGAGCCACAAAAGTTCTGGAACCAAGATTAACCTCTACCAAAGTGATGGAAAGGCCAAAATGGAAACAAACAACAACTGAAAGAGGCTGCAGTAAAAGCATCACAAATGAAGACACTAACAGTTTGGTGATTCACAGGCTTGATGCAAGGGAAATGAAACCAAATATCAAGTGTTATTTACTTTCCTTTACTTCAAGACTTCTGTTCCTATACTCTTGCTCAACCTAAAAATTGGCTGGTCTGATACAAAAAGCCCTATGTTTTATGTTGTTTAACACGTCTAGATGTAAATACCAGGAAATAAGTGCTGAAATCCTAAACTCTCATCTCATATCCATCTTTTGATCTCAAACCAAAATGCCTTTGGTGTACAGCACAAACAAATGAATAGCCCTTGTGTTCCAATAGTTTTGGATGGGACTGTACAACAGGATTCAGAAGTAACACGACTGCATAGAAGCTTCGTACAAAAAATACATACATATACACACACACACACACACACACACACACACACACACACACACACACACATATATATATATATATATATATATATAAAAAACATGGTGTGACATGCGTAAAGAGAAGCTAAACGGTATGTAACTATAACCAGCCATATATATATATATATATATATATATATATATATATATATATATATATATATATATATATATATTTTTTTTTTTTTTTTTTTTTTTTGGGAAAAAATGATACGTTGAGAGACTTTTCTATCCAACCTATAACAAAATATATAGAAAAGGTGGGAAGAATTAGAAAAACAAATTAGTTGCTTGTTATACTGAGTAACAGTGAGGTTATGAATCAATACAGATATAGATAGATAGATAGATAGATCTCATCCCAAAGTGTTAGAAGTATATTAAAAGTAATTTAACATTATAAATGAAACAATAAGAATAAATATATATTTAAAAAAAAATAATAATAATAATAATACAGTGTAAGAATGAGGTGTGGGTTAGGCGTGATGGTATACGTACTGGTTCTTGTGTTTGGCGCCGCTGATATGAGCCTGGTACTGTTCCACCGAATTGAGCTCGATATTACACATGGTACAGGGGTAGCCTTTTACTGTAGAGGCTGAAGGGGAACACATTAGAAATCACTTCTGCTGTTTCTCACATATAGTTTTTGTTATGTAGGCATGCAACATCACACACACACACACACACACAACAAACATTCAGCTACATAACTGAAGCATAGAAACAGTATAAGCAGTAAAAACATCATGAGCAGGAGTTTGTAAGACAAGAGGAATTTCATTATGATTAGGCCTGTCGTGATAATTACGTTATCGACTTATCGTACGATATACGGACGCGACCCCGATCATTTTTCGCCCGTTGCGTTCACATTCGTGTTTGTTTACATAAGAACGAAGGTCACCGACATTTACAACTAACTCTTTCCATAACAACGCACTAAAACATGGACGACGAATAACTGAAGCGTACTGCAATGTCTGAATATTCTTAAGAATTAAAAGTGCATTGCTCTTTGAAAGGGTGTACTCGTATTTTGTTATATTATCATTATATCAGTGGCACAAAATGGTCTTACAATTGGCTTTATGCACGCTCTCTTCCGCATTCAAAGTCAGCCAGCTAGGTCACATCCGGCACACGTAGCGCCAATAGCAACTATGGCGTTTTTCCACTCGGTCGCTTCGAGATGTACCTACGGTTACGGTCAACGACGCGAGTCGAATTATCCAAACACCGTGTCATACATCGACAACCAAGAAGGAGAAGGGCTTCGAGCTATGCGTTTCAAGCTACATCCGCAATTATGAAGGTAAGATCTGGACGTGTAGTGTCTTTACATGCCCTTAGCATGCATGCTATCTAATGCTAGCGAAGCAAGTATAACGTACCTATGTGTCTGTCTACTATTACGTGTCAATCACGTACAAATTTCTTAACGCCACTGTCAATCTCAGTTTCAAACAAGGAGTCAAGCACAGGAGAGGTAACCATTAGGGCTGAGTGTTACCGATCAATGAGAGAAAAGCCGTCGTCTGATAAAATAAAATTTCGTCGTCTGATCTAAAGAAGAATGCTGAGGCTAGTTAACGCTTAAGTAAATTTGCTAGCTAGTTTCATTTCCAACGACACCTCGTTCGTTCCAACACAGTTATTAAACATCGGCTAAATTCTAGGCTTGTCCAAAACGAGCGGAATAAATATTTGATCATTAAAACTCGTATCTGAACTGTTAATCTGCGATCAGCTTAAAACGTTTGAATACTCGAGTATGTTTAATGACACTCGTGCTCCTTCGTCACCTGGTGCGGGGGAAGGCCCGAAGGTCTCCATCAGTTTCTGCTTGGTCAGATGTTTTTTGTGCTTCTTGCCGCTGTAGTGTTGTTGAGCCATCACTGGGTTGTTAAAGGAAGCCTGACAGATGGTGCAGAAGCGGTTGGGGTCCTCAACAGCGGGGCCTTGTCCTTCTCCGGTCTGTCCATCCAACTTCTTCACCTGACCAACGGTCTGAGGTACAGCTGGGACAGAAACCAGGAAAACACACACTTATGATACACACACTTACACCAGAAGCGTAACCAATCTAAGGATTCTAACAAAATCAGACACGCTCATACCGGGTGACTGTGTTCCGAAGCTTTTTAATCTAATATTCTTGGCGTGAACTTTGCCTTGGTAGTGAGATTGAGCCACCACTGCAGAGGAAAAGCTCATGTTGCACACGGTGCAGGATTTGTATTTGTCCCCTTCATCCTCCAAGACCTCGCCACTCTGCAAGAAACGAGACACGGGATGCTTCAATACTTCAATTCGAATCTTTATTCGAGTCATTTCGTTCATTTGAGTAGAATAAAATTCAAATATAACATTTTCAATAGGCAAATTCCCCCGGGGAATAGGCAAGTTCAACAGGCAAGTTCAGACCCGGGAGGTGAACTGACCGTTTCTGTTTCCCGTACAGAGCCTACTCGGTTTTCACGTTACAAATGAACAAAAGGATGTTGCGCATGTGCAGCCGACAGGAAATGAACAAATAACTCTTTCAGACGACTTGTTATTCCAGATTTCATATAAAAGATTCGTTCAAAATGAATGAATCGTTCACGAGCGACCCATCACTACTTCATTGTAGCTGTCCCAAGTTTGGGGCAGCATGGTACCTGCCCTAATAGGCCTTTGTTAGCCCTTGTGGAAGTCTGCATTTTTGACCACTAGGTGCAATAATAACTCACTGGCGCAAAATTAGGGCTGTGAGCACGCTGTATAACGATTGCGCAACATCTAGAAAGGTGAAAAGTGAAAGGAAAAGTGGCTTTTAATGGGGGTTTTTCGCCCCATTGTAGGGCTCATAAATACGGAAACCCTAAGAGGCTATGCATCATTATTTTTCTCTTTCTTGTTTTCTCACGATCACAATTTAATTGTCTTGTGATCTGGACATAACAAAAGTTGCATTCGTGTGATCATGATTTAATTTTTCTGTGTACTCGACATAACACGTTCGTATTGTTCTGGAGGCAGCAAAAAAGAAAAAGCTGAGCGCGATCCTGCAGCATCACAGACGAACAAGTTCATATTTACTTTGATCAGGGACTTGAGAAGGTGACACCCGTCTCTCTTAACACGCAGAAAGTCCATCTCTACAGCAGGCAGCTGTTAAATTAATGATGCCGATCGAGATGGCGAAGACGGCAACGTGCACGCAACACCAGTCCCCGTTCACAAGGTGCGAGGCTTTCTCGTGATCAAATTACGTTGTGAAAAAAAAAGCTTTTGGTTATGTGAAGATCACGAGAAAACAAGAAAGAAAGAAATAATAATAATGCATTGTCTCTTAGGGCTTCCGTACAAAAAAAAAAATTATATTTCAAAGGAGTTCTGAATGAGGAATTTATGAACATTAAACATTTGTTGAATGAGTGATGTATATGGTAGAGCTCAGTCCAGAATAATGTTTTGAGGTGGAGCAGAGAGCAGGACTACAGGAGGAACAGGACAGCAAATGAACTCTGTAAGGGAAAAAAAAAAAAAAAATGCAATTAATGTTTATTTATAAAACTCTTACTTCAGCATCATGTGATGAGGGTTTGAATCTCTTAGCAAAGGGTTCGTCTTCGTGGGTGTCCATGTAGCGTCGGACTTTGCTTGCATGCTTCTTGCTCTGGAAATGCAAAGGACAACTATGAATCAACTCTATGAATCGACTCTATAAAACGGCTCCATGAATCGAATCGAATCAAATCAAATCCATGAATCGACTCGCGCATTACAGAGGAATCCAGATCGAACCGACTCTTGAACACACACACACACACACATTCGACTCAGATGAAAATGTAAAACGGGTTACCTGGTAATGTGCGAGTTTTTGTGACTCTGAAATGAGGACAGCGTTGCACACTCTACACTGCGACTCAGAAAACAGGTCGCCATTTTCCTGAATCAGTCGGTTCACTGGAACGAAAAAGTGACTTGTTGAATAAAACGATTCAGCAACTCAACAGTCTGAATGGCATTTTTCTTTTTCAATGGACGCAATTTATTCATAAGCAATAAGTCAATTGTTCTTCCTTACTCACGTCTTATTGGGACGTTTAACGGTCGAGACAGGACAAATAGTTTTTTTCAATACTCGAATAACCAAGATGAACCAACATGCCCTCTCCTTAACCATCCAGCGACCTTGTGGTGTCTCTCCGAAACTAGCTAAATGCTAACTGACTAAAATTCTGCACCTAGCTCATGTGGCTAACAAGCTAGCTAGGTTTTAAGCTAAGGCATTAATCTAAGCTACATATACCGACCCACTACCTAACTAACTATTGTGCACGTAACGCATTAATCAATGTGTTATTTGATGCTGAATATATAACATATGAGATTATTTACCCTCCGCTGTCCCCGAAGGTAAATAAGGAAAATCTCCATTCGGTCCTCGAGTCGCCATGTTCAAAAAAGACGGTGCGCTGAACGTTATTTCCCCCACCCGTATTTCGTCTAATCTTACATCCTGCGCTGTTATTGGTTCATCGTCACAAGTAGCGCGCCGTCGTTACTCTTGCGCATGCGCATTTTTGCTTGCAACCCCCCCACACACACAGTAGCCTGATAGATAACACACTTACTCGTTTCATGTTTGACAAAAAATGACTGACAATACTATTCTTTTTTTGTTGTTGTTGTTGTTTTTTTATTTTATTTATTTATTTTACATTTTCTATTGTTATACCAGTTTTTACTGAAGTAGTTATTGAAGAATAAGCCCAAAACTCTTCTCTCACTGGTTCTGACATGGCTGAAATATTACCTCTCACGCTTTAAGTAAAGAAGAACTCCCCCTCCCCCATACCATGTCCCATATAAAGTATCACACTAAATAACACACCACATAGTTTAATTTCTCGGTGTCCTCCCCAAAAAGTCATAACATTAGCTACAAAAAAATGCAAAATTCAAAATGCTATTTAATTCACTCTATAATAAAGCTTCAGATAAAAACAACGAACACTACAAAGTGGTTTAAGACTTTTACATAGATTATTATTGTTGTTGTTGTTGTTGTTATTGTTGTTGTTGTTGTTGTTATTATTATTATTATTATTATTATTATTATTATTATTAACACCTAAAGAAGAATTTAGTCTTTTTACAGATTACCAAAATTATTCTCTTATTATCTTGCAATTTTTATCTAGATGTTATTATAGGATGCATTTTAGGATGTACTGTCATTGTTCATTTTTAGCAATGACTCTGTAGATGAAATATGGACAACATGCAAGAGATAGGATCATCTGTAAAAAACAAACAAACAAACAAACAAACAAACAAACTGTTTGGCTGTCAAATGCCTATTAATACCCATTATAGATCAGTAATTAAATTCAGCTTCATTGTGTCGATATATGACCCCTAAATGCAGATGGCCTCTTCTCAATCCAAGCACTGCAAAACGACAACAACAACAATAAAACAAAACTAAACTAAACTAAATTGTGCAGGGGCAAACACAGAAATTGGCAAATTAACCAACGAGCTCCAAAAAGTCTTGGTTTCACAAACAAAAATAGCTCTGAACTCATATTTCATTTATGTTTTTACATCCCTGTGTTTGTATACTTTTCATTTTCTGCATAATTTTATTCAACTAATTAAAATATACTAATACTGGCAAAACAGCATATTGACATAGTGACAATATGTGAAATTTTATCTAAATGTGTAAACACACTCTAAATATATATATAAAAAAAAATACAGAAAAAATTAGACATAGAATGAGTTTTTACGTTGGAGTATTCCCTACAATATCATAGATTTTCCAAAACAGCACTCTTTTTGTGTGATTTATTATTTTTACCGAACTAAGAACAAACGCCATTTCTGTTGCAAACAAACTGAACATAGAGGACTGTCTTAAACATCTCTGTTTATTCATAATGAATTAGCCACAGATCATGTAAAATGTATTTTATACAATTCTACAATGAAGAAAATAAAAAAGTATGCAAAATATGGAGATTACAAGGGGTCTTGCCATCACTAGTTGGATTCTGTAGCTAGTTATATCCAGAGTTATATGAGGGGTGTGACGAGCAGACGATTTGGATCGATACAGGATTTAAAATGCAATGAGTGAAATGAGTTGACACAAAATCATAAATCGATTAATTCCTATTTTTAAACTGATATGTAAATAGGCTAGTAGGGTGATTTGCCTGTAACTTTGATTCTTTTGAAATAGTCCTATTCTACTTCATCATCATTCGCACATTAACGGTAGGCCTTACCCTAGATTCTGAACAGAGTAGGTCACATCGATCAGAGGATACTAAATCAAATCGTATCATATTGTATTGTAGCAGATTCGCTGGTATTGTCAAATATCGAATTGTCTTAAAAATAGTAATCGTATTGTCTCATAGCAGATTCGGTGGCATAATTAAATATTGAGTCGATGTCTTAAAGGTCAAAACCATATCGTATCGTAGCAGATTGAGTGGTATCGTCATAAAATCAAATCGTCGTCTTAAAAATTCGAAATCATATGGCATTGTAGCAAATTCAGTGGTATCGTCAAATATAAAATTGTTGTCTTAAAAATCTAAATCATATGTTATCGTAGCAGGTTGAGTGATATAATGAAATATTGAGATGTTGCCTTAAAAATCAAAATTATATAGTACTGTGGCAGATTCGGTGGTATCGTCAAATTATCGAATCGTTGGTTTAAGTATCGAAATCGTATCGTATCGTATCGTATGGAGAGATCGCCTGAGAGAGAAAGAGAGAGACAGGGTTGCCAGATCTGCGTAAGAAAAGCAAATAAAACCAAAACTAAATTCGTATTCCTATAAACTTGTTTTAATGTCTTATACAGGAGTAAAATAAATGTAACACTATATATAAATAATATATAGTGTTACATTTCCATATTACTGGATTTAACAGGAAAACCGCCCGTTTTTCATTTCGCCTCAGTGTGTCACGTGACTACAAAATGGCTGCCGCGTTCTACCATACTAGATAGTATGGTAAAATAGTACGATAGAAAACAGGCATCCTGCTTTTTCACATACTATTAAGTACAGAAGTATTCGAGGAAGCCAATGTTTGGGCCCAGAAAGTAGTTGTGTAAAGGTGCACTGCTTGATTAGCCGTTAGTTCGACAGCATAGTTACCTGAAAGAAAGAAAGAAAGAAAGAAGCTAGTTAGCTTCGACAGGACAGGTAGTTAATATTAATTAGCAGCAATATTTTATATTTTATATATATATAAATAAATAAATATATATATATTTTTAGAAAGGTCGACGAGGAGCGTATTCAAAAGTACTCCAGTTAGCCAGCTAATGTTTAAGTATGTCGGTGTAGCTTTCGAGATGTCTAGCAAGCTCGGTTCTCGCTAGTTGAGAAATGCTGAGTGTGAAATAGCTTCTCACACGGTGTATATATAACGTTATGCCTCGGAGAAAACGAACCACGGGTCATAATGAAAGACGCAGAAAAGTTCGTCGCAGAGATAATAATAACGACGAGGAAGAGGAGGAGAACAACAACACACTGGTCATCTCCGACTCGGGAAGTGATGAAGCGGTGCGTGTTTACTTGGCTTAAAAAGTCCAACCGTGCATCTTTATTTACGTCTGAGCATAAGCCTGCGTTATTTGTTTAGCAGAATCTGACAATTGGGTGCTGTTGTTGTTATTATTATATACCACAAGGAAGAAGATTTTGCCTTGAAATTGACCCCAAGAACAGCACGACGCCTAGAGAGAGAAAAGAAGACACATGTGCAAGGTCACAACACTTCCACTTCCACCTCCACACCCGTCACAGACCTTGTCATGAAACATTTCAGGTAAAAGTGTTATCTAAAGTATTATGTTTGTGCCATCAGACATGACTGAGGATGAGATGTTGGATCTGGCTTTGAGACTGAGTAAACAAGAGGCAAACACCGCTACCCAGAGAGACCGAGTGGACGATGACAACATGAGAAAAGCCATCGCAGAAAGCCTTCAGGTAAAATCGTCTATCCAAGTGATGTACACCATAACATTAAAACCACCTGCCTAATATTGTATAGGTCCTGCTTGTCCAGGCATGGACTCCACAAGACCTCTGAAGGTGTGCTGTGGTAACTGGCACCAAGACGTTAGCAGAAAGTCCTGTAAGTCGCGAGGTGGGGCCTCCGTGGATCGGACTTGTTTGTCCGGCACGTCCCACAGACGCTCGATCGGATTGAGATGTGGGGAATTCGGAGGCCGAGTCAACACCTTGAACTCTTTGTCGTGTTCCTCAAACCGTTCCTGAACAATTTTTGCAGTGTGTCAGTGCGCATTATCCTGCTGGAAGAGGCCACTGCTATTAGGGAACACCGTTACCATGAAGGGGTGTACTTGGTCTGCAACGATGTTTAGGTAGGTGGTACGTGTCAAAGTAACATCAACATGAATGCCAGGACCCAAGGTTTCCTAGCAGAACATTGCCCAGAACATCGCACTGCCTCCGCCGGCTCGCCTTCTTCCCATAGTGAATCCTGGTGCCATCTCTTCCCAAGGTAAGCGACGCACACGCAATGTTGTAACAGAAAACGTGATTCATCAGACCAGGCCACCTTCTTCCATTGCTCCATGGTCCAGTTCTGATGCTCATGTGCCCATTGCAGGAGCTTTTGGCAGTGGACAGGGGTCAGCATGGGCTCTCTGACCGGTCTATCATTAACTTTTTCAGCATTTTATGTTACAGTAGCCCTTCTGTGGGATCGGACCAGACGGGCGAGACACACACGCATCGGTGAGCCTTGGGTGCTCATGACCTTGATGCTGGTTCACCGGTTGCCCTTCCTTCGACCAATTGTAGTAGGTACTAACTACTGCATACAAGGAACACCTCACAAGACCTGCCGTTTTGGAGATGCTCTGACCCAGTCGTCTAGCCATCACATTGTGGCCCTTGTCAAAGTCACTCGGATCCTTACGCTTGACCATTTTCCTGCTTCCAACACATCAACTTTGAGAGCTGACTGTTCACTTGCTGCCTAATATATCCCACCCCACTGACAGGTGCTATTGTAAGGAGATACCCTTTCTTGAATTGACCTACACTGAAAACAAATTAAGAATTGAGTTGATTTTTAAAGTTTTGGCAGCCCTGTTAGAGATGTTGGCGTATTCCTTTATATGAAACCTTGGATGTTTTCAAAATTTCCGTTCTGATCTGTGTGGCTTTTGTTGTGTTGAAAAATATCTTTTAAACTTACAACTTACCATTCACGTGAATGCTCTTAACCTCCAGGTCAGCTGCAGTCAAGCTTCAGAAACGAGCTCCAAGCGAGCCAGGTCTGCGGCGAAGCCTCACCAAGACAGGGACACTGTGACAGCACAGGTTCGGTGTAAGCTCTCCTTTCCTAGCAAAGATGGGAAGGACGATGGGAGCGACGCTGAAGTTCCAGCAGCACAAACGAGTGCTTTAACAGGTTTGGAGGGGGTCAGTCCACTACCACCGATGCCTGATCTGTCTCAGAGGACCTCGTCGCAACCTTCACCTCCAAGTCCGGCCCTTCCCTCTGTGCCTTTTCAAGTTAGTCACTTTGCATGGAATTGATGTCTGTTTCATTTATTAGCAAGCTTACCACAGATGGATGGATTCTCAGCTACACCATGCCTGACTAAAATAGGGTTTCAGTAGTGATTTGACCGACTAGTTATTTTCTAGGCCTTAAATCACGATATCTACTTTCTGTTATTTAACAGGAATCCCACTCTTCACGTCTGGCTAAACAGGAGTTTAAAGCACGCTCTCCCAAGGATGAGCCTTCACAGAGCGACTCTCCGCCCGAGAGGTCACCCGTCTACCTCCATCATTGCACAGTAAGACTGAACCAGAACCTGCTGAGCCCCAGCGGATCCTCAAGGAACATCCCATGTACAAACAACAGCTCTCTCAGCTTAACCAGTCCTGACAGGTCCCAAAACAGTCCACCTCCTCCCAAAAGCCCTGTTTTTCCTAAGACTGACTCTAAAAGATGCACTAAATTAACACGGGATAAATTTAGCGATTGCACTGCCCGCACCAGCTTTACAGACAGTGTATGCAAACCTGAAGACACATCTCAAGAATCTTCAAGCCATAAAAGCAGAGATTCCCCAAAACGCCTTCAAGGCAGCAGGAAAGATCAGCCATCGTCACATGTTTCAGTGCCTGAAGATGATAAACAGGTTTGTACAGGAATTTTTTTTATTTCTCCAGGAATCAGGACTTAACTATAAGATACGGAGGGAACATTTCCCTTCTATAAATGTTTCTCCTAACAGGAAGCTTCAAGATATCAACGATTACGCATTTTACTTTAACAAAACCACACTTCTTATTTTATTATCAGTCGTAGTCTCTGTAGTAACTCATGAAACTCATTTACAAGGACTGCTAGAAGAAGCGCATTAATATAAACCTGTGATTCGAACTACGGCTGTCAGTACTGTCAGAGTTATGCTGTTAAAGAATATCAATCGACGACTTCTGACCAATCAGATTTGAGAATTCAACAGCGCTGTTGTCAACATTTAAATATTGACCCTAATATTTGGATTATGTTTGTAAAATAAATCTTTGGGGAGGTATTTGTGAAATTATATGATTATTATTATTATTATTGTATTATTATATTTGTAGAAACATCACAGTGTGCATCTTTACGTTGAGTGGTTTATTTAATTATTTATTTTTTTCAATTCATCATCTCCACAGTTTACTAACTTCTTAATATTTCGCAGGAAGCTGTTAAGGTGAAGGATGAATCCGCTCCGGGAACCGGCTTAAGCACTGTGTCGGGTAGAACGTTCTCTATTCTCTTTCCCTGTGTGTGTGTGTGTGTGTGTGTGTGTGTGTGTGTGTGGTGTTTTCACCATGGCTGCAAAACTGAGCAGTGTCCTGCAGCACGTATGCATCACGCAGAGTGACTGGTTCCTGCCGACAGGGCCTGCCAAGTTATTGGGCTTCCTGTGCGATGGTTCCATACAAACAATGCAACATGAAATAGATCTTGAAATATTTCAACGTCAGATATCTGGTTATTAAATCTGTTCTTTTTGTATTTGGTTGCAGACAGAGCACCAAACTCGGGCGTGTCTTCGCCCGCAGATGCCAAATCTTTGGATGATCTCTCCATCTGCATGGACCTGCATTTGTCAGATGATGATGATGATGAGGAAGAAAACGAAAAGGTATGTATTGTATTCGTGTGTAGGTTTCACAATAGCTTTATAATTATTCCACTTAAAGACAAAACAACAGTAAGAAGGTACATCATATGTTTATGTGTAGCACGTTTAAATTTACAGATTATTCCTCCAAGCCCAGTCTTCCCTCAGGACCGTGCTTCATGCTCAAGCCAGCCGAAGCTCTCGCCAACGCAACCCTGCTGCTCCCCACCTACAGCCATCACCACGCAAGACTCAATTCAGACCAGATCCCTTTCCCAAGCTGAGTCTGAGCAGACAAAAGTTTCTGGACAGTCTGCTGACTCTAGACTCATGCCGCCAATGGAAGGGAAAGAGGGAGGTCTTGTATCGTACTACTGGGGTGTTCCGTTCTGTCCCAAAGGGCAAAGCCCGGATGATTACACACGAGTCATCCTCGCCCAGCTGGAGGTGTACGAGAAGAGCCTGAAAGAGGCCCAGCGACAGCTCCTGCGCAAAGCTGACTGGGGTCTTCCAGTGAGTTCGACCTTTTTATATAGTGTACTTCAAGTGAGAAACCTTGTATTCCTTCTGAATTCTGATATTTGCCTTGAATTCTCACAGGAAATTCAAGTAACACATGTACATAGCGTATATGTGTCAAGCAAACAGGGAAGTCTATCCCTGACCCAGAACTAAATGAAGCAGTTTGATGAGGCGGTAAAAGAAGTGCGACGTTATACGCAAAAATAATTGAAGGAAAAGACAATTTTCTGTACAACGGCCCTCGTTCATTAAGCTGGATTTAGTCGTAAATTGTTCGTACGAGCGTCTACACAAGAAATTCCGGTATTCATGAAAATCCGTTGTAGACTACTCGTTCTCCTGAGTGTGTACCATGAAAATGTACTGCAATTTTTAAAAAAAGAAATAAATATTAATATACATTAACTATTAATGTATATTTAAGTAAATAAAATATACATCCAAACTGAACCAAAAAGTAACACTTCAAATAACAAATAAAAATAGACACATCCAAAATGATTAAAAAAAAACACTTCAAATATCACAACAAAATTTGTCAGTGATAGTTTTTTATTTCACCTCTAGAGGCCGCTTTCGTACTGTATAATGACAGCGGACCCTTCTCAGCCTCTCCCGCAACAGACGCAACCGGGAAAAACTATCAGTTATCGGAATATACTGTCGGGTTTAAATCATGGGCCTCGTTACCTGAGCATCATTAACATACAAACACTTTGCTCTGCAACTAAAGCACACTCATTGTTGTATATTAGGGTTTCACAAAGTATATAAAGTGTCATTTGAATCAATCTGTTTTAAATGGTTTGGTGCTGTTCTTTGTGCAGGTGTTCCCGTGCCCGGTAGAGAGACCACAAGGCAGGAGGCTGAAGCGCCATCGAGCCCCTCTGCTTCTGGAGGAGGAAGAGGAGGAGGAAGACAAGGGGCGAGACAAAGAAGAAAAAGAGAAAAAGAAAAAAGTGGAGAGGAAGGAAAGGGAAGAGTCTCAACCTTGTTCGGAAGAGGAGGACGGTCAGCGTGAAACATACGTCGTCTTGTCCTCTCCTGAGACGCAGGAGGAGCTTGGGGTGTGCAGTGTTCACTTTTATTAGTCCAAAAAAAATAAAATAAAATAAAAATACACCTGATCTGATAAGGCAGCGTTAACTTACCGTTCATCAACGTGGTGTGTGTTCGAGAACATAAAAACACGGCGTACTCGAATTACTACATAGTGAACCAGAGTATACTGTATACTACATATTACTGTGTGCGCTATTCCAAAATGAGGGTGAATGGTATCAGTCAGGGTTCATAACAATGTATAAAGGGTTCATCAACAGGGTATATAAAGATATCTCTGGCTAAATCCTTGGAAATTGGACCAGAATGCTAAATTGGGGTTCATCTTTACTTGTGGTGTACTAAATATTGCTTTTGGCCAAATTGTTATGAATAATATACATGTTCAATGAATCCTTTTGAATTTCTTCGTGTTACTCTCCCTACCACAAGGTGGCTCTCATAATTATTCATTCTGTTCGACTCCAGCAGCGAATTTGAATGTTTTTTTTTTGTTTTTTTTTTTTTTTTACTAGATGTTATTGATTTGGTTTGTTAAATCCACACACGCTTTATTTCTATTCAACAGCGGCGATCACCTTTGCTGTTTGGGAAAAAGGAGTCTACAAATTCAGCCAAACCTTCCAGGTAACGAAAGCATGGTGTCTTTTAGCTAATTAACTAACACCAAATCAGCCTGGCTATTGAACACAGTCATTTGTTTCGTAGTTGTAGGAAGCCAATTTCTCAGGACCTTTCTGAAGACACTCGGAGACAATCCGAGCCTGATGAGCGTGGAGAAGACGTTCAGAATGGAAGCTTTGATGTCGAGAGCGCTGTGTGTCCAGGTATGAAGATATCTAGATACTAGGGATCTAGGCATGGTTTGACTGATTTTGATTCAGGGTATATATTTTTAAATAAAATGACACTATATATAGGTCTCAATAGAATTACCGTAATTATATGGTTTTAAATCAGATTTTTATTCATCATGAAAAAGACTTAAGCTTTCAGATAGAGTCGGTTATTTAAATTCTGTTTGAATTTTCATCATATTTACCCATTCCAAGTTAAAAGGAAAAACGTGAGTAATTAAGATCCCCCTGTTCTAGAGTTAGGTGAAATGTAACCTAGATAGTGAGCAGATATAGTGATTAGGAAGTTTAAGTGAAATGTTTTTAAAAAATCCTGCCTGAAGGAGGTAAAGATGGTGGATATTGGATGTCTGCTGGATGTCTCTGCAGCTGAATTCTGTAAAACATCCAAATATTACAAAAATTCCGGTTTGCCCGAACAATTGTGCTTTTCTGACAGTAATATATACGTTGACATCTCTGCTTCAAGGAAACGTATATTTCACCAACATGGAAATGGTTTTACTTTCTAACTTTTCAAGCTAAAATGTCAAAAGTTAAAACACATGCCTTGTTTTTGACTTTCCATTGACTCTTGACGTTTATGAAGGTGTAATATTACAGTCATGCCCGTGTATTTATATATGATCTGCGTTAACGTTGCCGCACGGTCGCTTAGTCGCTAAAGTGAAGCGTCTTAACAGTCGGCCGTGAGCGAGATCTGTCGGCATTTTCACGAGCAGAACGTTTCATCAAGATGACTTGTTGTTTTACAACATGAACCACAGTATTTTGACAGTGACATATCTTTAATAGTTTGACCTCTGTACATCGCCAAAATGAATTTGAAATGAAGCAAGAAATCAGGCTACTTTCTAACTTTTCTAGCTAATATAACTTTCTAACATGTTACCATGTTTACCTATGAATAAACATCTGTGAGCTTTTTACTGAAATATGTAGAATACTGCTGTCGTTTCCAACTATGTGTGTGGGATACAGTCAGGTCCATAAGTATTTGGACAGCGACACAATTCTTGTAATTTTGCCCCTGTACACCACCACCACAATGGATTTGAAATGAAGCAGTCAAGATGTGATTGAAGTGTAAGACTTTCAGCTTTAATTCAAAGGGGTTTAACAAAAAATATTGCATTAATTACAGCCAAATTTTTACAGAGTCCCTCCATTTTCACAGGCTCAAAATTAATTGGACAATTGCTAATGGACCTGGGTCACTGGTGTTTATTGATGATGTGACTGCTGATAGAAGTAGCAGAATGAATTCTGAAGTGCATAGAGTTATATTTTCTCCTCAGATTCAGTCAAATGCTGCAAAACCGATAGGACGGCGCTCCACATTACAGATGGATAATGACCCAAAACGTACCATGAAAGGAACCCAAGGACTTCCTAAGGCAAATAAATTAAATGTTCTTAAATGTCTGACGACCTCAACCCAGTTCAACTTGCTTTTCACTCACAAACAAGCAGCAACTGAAGGCGGCTGCAGTAAAGGCCTGGCAAAGCATCTCAAGGGAGGAAACTCCGCATTTGGTGATTTCCATGGGTTCTAGATTTCAGACAGTCGTCGACTACAAAGGATTTGCCTCCAAGTATTAAAAATAATTGTTATGTTTGTAATTGTTAGTTTGTCCAATTACTTGTGAACCTGTGAATGGAGGGACTCCATTGACACAAAAATGTCTGTAATTCCTAAATGGTTAATTCAGTATTTTTGTTAAACTCCACAAATTAAAGCTGAAAGTCTTCCACTTCAGTCACATCTTGATTGCGTCATTTCAAATCGATTGTGGTGGTGTACAGAGGCAAAAGTACAAAAACGGTCACCGTCCAAATACCTATGGACCTGACTGTATATTTTGTTGTGTTTGACGTCCGTAACTAATCTAAAGGGTCAATTTGAAAATAAATAAATAAATAAATAAATAAAATATGAAGGAAATTCTGTTGAATGTCATCCAATTAGTAAGAATTAACATTAAAAAAATAATAATTTGCACAAGTATTCCATTGTGTGCCTTTAAAATGAAACTTTCATGATTGAACCATTCTCCTGTCTCACCCCTGTCTTGGAATACAGAAACCCAGATGACTGAAGACAACACACCAGAGCTGATGGTGACCAGTCCTGCACAGGTACATCTCTCAATCCACTTCAACTTCAAAGCAGACTAATAACAACACTATAATAACTATTGTAATGCAGCATTAATAGCTGTATTTACACACAGGCAGGATTTTAAATGAACCCTTTTCAGTAGCCACTAACTATTCTCCTCTTCAGCCGCAGTTGCAGGCAGAGACCGATGTCATGGAGGTGGATGAAGTGATGGAGCCACCAGCTGAAGCTGAGGAGAGGATGGAGCAGGAGCATCCAGGTGAGGAGCAGTCGTGGGGGGAGTCTGTTCCCTCTCAGGTAGAGTGTCCCATGTGCACTCGCCTCTTCTCTCTCAGTAAGATCGAGATGCATGCGGCCTACTGTAACGGCACTTTGGAGGACCAGGACCAGGACAAGCAGGACAACCTTTCACAAGGTCAGCAAGACTTTTCTAGGTTTAACAACAGTACAAAAGTAATTTTTTGTTTAAAACTCAGTGGTTCCCCCTGTATTCAGGGAGTTCTCGACGGAAGAGCGTGAGAAGAACTACGATGGAAGACGATGTGCGGTTTGAGAAGTAAGTAGGTATCATGGTGTCCCTTCACATCATCTGCACGTTCTTAAACTTGCATTTTATGAACGAAGAGCCTCAAATATTTTAACACTTATGGCTATAAACCATCTTTAAGCTTGTGCATCATGTCTCATACTGCGTAATACACAGTCACATGCCCAATTTATTATTTTTTTTATAATCAGGTCTAAATGAATACAGTAGGACAGTAGTTCTCAAGCTCAGTCCTAAAATCTTATCATGATATCATGATTCTCAAAGGCGTTTTCATGATACACGATAAATACTCACTTAGCACTTTATTAGGAACACCTGTACACCTGCTCATTCAGTGAGGGGTGCACAGGTGTGTAATGGAGAATGGCCAGACTGGTTTGAGCTGACAAAACGGCTACAGTGACTCTGATAACTACTCTGTACCATTTTGGTGAGCAGAAAAGCATCTCAGAATGCACAACATGTCGAACCTTGAGGCGGATGGGCTACAGCAGCAGAAGACCAGGTCGGGTTCCCGATTCTGTCAGCCAAGAACAGAACAGCTGAGGCTGCAGTGGGCACAGGCTCAACAATGCTGGACAGTTGAAGACTGGATAAACGTAGCCTGGTCTGATGAATCTGGATTTCAGCTGAGGTGCATAGATGGTAGGGTTAGAATTTGGCACCAACAGCATTAATCCATGGACCCAGCCTGCTTTGTGTCAACAGTCCAGGCTGGTGGAGGTGGTGTAATGGTGTGGGGAGTGTTTTATCGGCACACTTTGGGCTCGTTAATACCAAACAGTCATTACTTGAATGCCACAGACTATTTGAGTATTGTCGCTGACCATGTGCATCCCTTCATGGCCACAATTTACCATCTTCTAATGGCTACTTCAAGCAAGATAATGTTGTTCAGTGGCCTTCCCAGTCACCGGATCTGAATCAAGTAGATCCACCTGTTGGGGATGTGGTAGAACAGGAGATTCGCAGCATGATGAAAGTGCGCCTGAAAAATCTGCAGGAATTGCATGATGCAATCACGTCAACATGGACCACAATCTCAAAGGAAGGTTTCCAACATCTTGTGGAATCCATGCCACGAAGTATTGAGAGCAAAGTGAGGCCCTACCCAGTATTAGTATAGTGTTCCTAATAAAGTGCTCAGTGAGTGTATATCATAAACTAGTGTATACCTACAGAAATGAATTTATTTGTACGTTTTATATTTAAAAAATAGCATTTTATTTATAGAAAATAAATAATTACGCTGTGTTAGCATTAGAGGGGGTAAACCTCAGGGTTACATCTGATACGATAGAATAAGATTTCAAGTCAAAAGGCAACGATTCTATATTTGATAACGTTTCTAACATTTCTCAGTTCACTCACCCATCACTTGATTAGACTTTCACATTTTAGTGCATACTTTTTGAGAGAAAATGACTTTTTCTTATAATAAGGTTCTTATAATAAGGATTGTCATGTTTTTCTGCAATCGTTTTTGAACCATTTTCTTGAGGTGTGCCAATAATTTTGACGTTTACAACATACTAGCATTTATGTGGGATTTAAAAAGTACAATAAAAATACGACGTATGTATTTTTAAAGATCAGTTGTGTTCATGTCTTGTCTGAATAATTAACCAGGTGTTGATGGTTTTTCATCAGATCAGAGCAGCGAGAGAAATGCTTCTTGTGTAATAAGTTGTTCACAAGCAAGGAGTACAGCCATCATGTGGACCAGTGCCTTCAACAGAAAACACACGGACCAAAACAGGTGAACCTTCTGAAATATATATATATATATATATATATATATATATATATATATATATATATATATATATATATAAAACCTACGTTTAAATACTTATACCGGTTTACAGACTATTCAGAGCTTTAACTCCAAAAGTTATGTCAATATTTACACAGGGAAAGTTACTCGTATTCAGAGTCGGGTTACGCACCTGTCGTACAGCTCGGTTCTCTGGGTGAGCTACGCAGATCATGCAGATCACCCACGTGCAGTTCAAACCTCCGAGGTTTTTCTTGGGTGGAAGGTTTTAAACAGGGATTTTCTAACACCGACTTCTAAACACAAGCACTTCCCGTCGAGCCGAAAAAAAAATTATCGGGTTAGAAAAATGCCGAAGCAGCAGATACCGTTATTTACTTTGCTGTCAACTGCAGTACAATATTTTATAACATAAAAGCATGAGCCTATTTAAAAATGTAAAAATGAGAAGATGGCACTGCAAATTTATGTTCAGCAGCAAAACAGAATAGCACTTGATCCAGCACGTCGTGTTATTTTTATTGTTTTCTTTTTTTTTTCTTAAATCTTGACAGTTTTTTCAGCGCACAACTTAAAGTAGCCATGAGAGATAAATTGAGGCCATAAAATCGTAACGTTCACGGGATATAATCTATTTTATTCAACTTTAAATGAATAAATGATCGTATTCATTAAGAAAAAACGGTCCTTGACATAAGCAATTACGATATCCTCGTGCAGGAAAAAATTTTCATGTACTTTAAAGTCATAATACTATTCATTAATTAATGTTGCCATATTTATGTGGTTAATAATGCCCTTAAATGGCATTCCATAGTGTTTTTTTTTTTAAGTGTATTTACAGCCCAAAACATAGATTTATAACGTGATATATTGCAGTTAAATCAAGTTGTACACAGTGGCGCCGGATTAATTAATATAGCTGCTCACTCGAGCTGACGTCATGCAAGAAGAATGCGCTTAACTGCGCATTACTGAGACACGCCTATGTTTTAGGCAGACTTCGTACTGAAATGTCTGAATAGCGTCTGTACACTGTGCCTTTTTTAAAAAGGGAACATGTGGTCGGTCTAATTTAAAAGATACACGTATAGTTTACATGAAAATATTAGGTTTCTCAATCAAAACGTGATTTATTTGTTTATATTACGTTTAATTGAAACTTTAGAAATACTTGTTTGTTAAGTTTAATGTAGGGTGAGTGTGATCAATTCATGTAGTATTAACGTGACATTGTAAAATCTCACACGGATGTAGGTGCCGACCTGAAGAAAGACTGTGCTGTTAAAATCACAACGCCGGGTTCGATCCTCGCCTCGGGAGAGCGCACAGGCTTCGGTTTTGCTCACAGCTATGAAATTAAAGGATCGAATCATGTTGGATGTACAAAAACAAATTGTGTTAATGTAACTCAATTCAAGTGTATTATGGTGAAACTCGATGTATGCGTTTAAATTAAGTAACGGTATCGTTACGTTTAAGGTCTGAGTACCGGCGTGCACAATTTCAGTATTCACTAAGCATGCTTAACCAGTCCCTCCGGGATTTTCGCGATTTTGCGATCGCAGAAATGAACGCGAAATCAGGCAAACTCCGCAATATTCCTTTCAATTTTTCAAAACGATCGCAGATTTTCCGCAGATTTGGGTCGAGACGCGCCATGTGACGCGCATTCAGCCAACGCCCTCTTCGATTCACCTGCGACGGACATGAGTATGGCTAAAAGGTCGCATTTACCAACAAACATCACTGCGAAAGAGCGTGCGAAACAATTTCATTCGATTGCGATTTCGCCAAATTCAAGTAATTTTCCGCAAAAAAAATTTTTTTTTAAGTTTTTTTTTAAAAAGCCGCAGGAAAATCGAGCATTTTTGGCCGCAACACTCACAAAAAAGACTTAACTGAACTCTGAATACGGCTTTTTCTGGAGTATTGATGTTTCGTTCTGCTCTCCCAGCTGAGACTAGCTCCTGTGAGAGACGTGCACAAAATGAACATTCAGATCCAGTTTGCACCATCGTTAGGATTTGTTTGTATTTTTAAAGGGAAATGGCTTGCTGTCTGCCTTGAATCGGACAGAGACGGTGCATCTAGGTACGTACGCTCCACCTGGTGTACATCTTATCCAAGGGTCAGGTAAAACTGAAACCGTGAAAACCTATGATTTTGTCGAAACGTTTCTGTAATAGTTTTGATGCTAAGACCACGTCTGAGCACAATATTCAAACTCGTTTCAGATGACAGTGGAGCTGGACCGTCTAATACCACAATCAGAAACGATCGGTAGGTTCGAAACGGTTCAAACGCGTACAACCGCAGCTTCCCGAGTCTTTTAATATTAACGCTCTGTGTGTTCCTCAGCGGCCTTGCGGACACGTCCGTGACGCCCGGCGACGGCGTGGATTCTCAAGCTCCGGGTTATTACGTCAGCTCGTCTCCTATCAAATCCTTCACTCCCATATCAGAAATCACGGACTGCCTCATAAACTTCCACCAGCAGTACTCGGACAGGACCAGCCACAGACTCGGGAGGAAGAGGAAATTTAAGAGATAGCATGAGAATACTCTCCAAAGCATCGATTATTGCCTTTTTTATTAACACCGAGGCTAATTTCTGTGCCGTTTTTTTTTTTTTTTTTAAATATCATTTCTATGTTGTAATTAATATCATTAAATGATTTAGCAACGTTATTTAAGGTGCCTTGTTATTTTTAATTATTGTAGATATGCTATGTAACATACCATGAGGCAAAACAACAGATAAAGGGTTGATGAAATACTTTTATAACTGATCGTATAAAATCGTCATGAGATGATGTTGCTTGTTTAATCTTACCTTTTCATTTCGATTTGAACTGAACTTTCGTTATGTTCAGAAGAGGCTGCTGATGATGAGTGATGTGTTTTCTTATCAAAATGTTTACGGTGAAAACTAACATTTCTGTCAGATTAGTTATTAAATCTTTAGTCATCTTCGGTAATGGGAGATGGGTGCAGAAAGGTTGACGGTAAACCCGGAGGTGGAAGAAAAATCTGTATTTACTACTCACTGTATTCATAAACATTAGTCATTAGGTGACATTTTAGCATCGGATTTGAAAGATTTAGCACCAGACTGATGAATCAAACAAATCTAAACTCTGACTGAAGGATGAGAACTAATACCCATGACTAATCTGCTTCTACGTACACTTTGTATTCATCACAGCAGTCTGTATTGTAACGGCTCGCTATTAGCATTCAGCTATGTTATGTCAGAGTTATTATCGTGCTAGCTAACATTTGGAAGATTATTACTGAAGAGGATGTATTTGCTTTAATATTTTCCCAGGTAACTCGGTGAAAAGGGGCACTACTAATTTAGCATCAGTAGCTGGAATCGGCGTGTGATTTGAGATAGACGTCTTTTCCTTCTGTGAGTCTTTCTTATACTTTTAAGTCCTTAATTTAAGACTAATATTTTTCACTTTTAATTTAAAGTTGAATAAGTTGAGGCTGTGCTTCTTTTCCCCAGAGTATTTATTCTGATTTTACTTGAGTAATGAATTTGGGTACTTTTACCACTTTTAAGTAAACCTACAACTAAAGACCTTAATGTTGGTGAGCAAACATAAAGTCTTACTTTGAATAACACTGAATATCTTACTCTTTTCTTTTAATGAACTTAGGCCAATATGTTACCAGTGAACCGTCTTGAAGTACAGTCAAAGGTCAATAATATTTGCATTTGAAGGAAAGACACACCTTTAGAAGTTTCACCTTTAGTTTCACAGCACAAGATTCAATGTTACAGAAAAATGTTTGCATGTCAGTAAAGAAAGCAGCGAGTGCGACAGTCGAAGTCTCCAGAAGAACTTATAAAACTGCACACGTTGTACCCGAGACGACTAATTTTTATTTTTATTTTTTAAGCAAAGGGTCCGTTTACTGCTCTTTTTTTTTTTTTAATGTTTGTTTAGTTTTGTTTATTAAAGCCTCGGTTATTTCCGAGAATCCGGTGGACGAATCGAAACCACAACAGTCTCTAGAATTAACACGGAATGGTGCAAAAAAACAAAAAACATCCAGCGAGCGGCAGTTCTGTGGACGGAAACGCCTTGATGAGAGAGGGTCAGAGGAGGACGTCCAGACTGGTCCGAGGAGACGGGAAGGTTACGGTAACTCAAATGATGGCAAAACCTTGAGGCGGACGATCTACAACAGCGGAAGACCACATCGGGTTCCAATCCGGTCAGCCATGAACGGGAATCCGACGCTACGGTGGGCTCAGACTCGCCCAAACTGGACAGTTGAAGTTTGAAAAACAGCCACCTGTTTGTTTTGTTTTGTTTTTTTCTTCCAATTTGCATCTGCAGAATATTTTTGGATGCATTTGAAATCCAGAGAATCCACGCTATCTTTCTGAATACCAGGGTAAACACTTCTGAACACCTTTTGCAATATAAATAAAGAGTTCACAGATTCACTCATTGCTTCAGAGCAATAGCAGACTGGCAGATTTAACAGACACACTTCCTTCTGAAAGAAAAAAAAGAAAGAAAGAAAAAAAATATATATATATATATATTAATTTCGACACCGAAATTTGACTCTTTTGCTCATCAAACCAAAAGCTTAGTACGAGAAGACAGATAGTAAGAGTCTCTGTTCTGTGTGATAGCGACACCCAGCGTCCAAAACCAGGAACTTCAGTTTAACTTCTTCAATGTTTTTTTTTTTTTTCTCTCTCTCTCTCTTTTCTTTTCTTTTTTCTGGCTGTTTTAAAAATGGCGGCGGCCACAGAATAATCCTGCAAACTTTAGCTTAATCAGATCAAGTGGTTTCCAATGCAGCACTGGAGTTACACTACTGTCTAGAAATTATACACACTTTATTAAACACCCAGCACTAAAATGATTTTATTATTAGTGATGTAAGTGTTGTTATTTATACTTATCAGCTTTTCTGTTATGTCATTAGGTTTCTATTCTATTAGAGACCCTGGTGTATACACTGCAAAACATGATGAAGTGAAACACGGGCATGAAAATGTACCTAGTGTTTCCTATTATAAGATCTATGCTAGGTTTTCTTTAAACCAATTTCTTGCTTGAAACAATCTTGTTCTGTTGACGTGATTTTTCAAATTATTTCTTAGAAAGTAGCACAATTATCGGCCAGCAAAATAAGAATATTTAAAGCTTGAAATGTGTAAAAAATATCTAAAACCGGTCTGAATAATATCGCATTTGATTTAGGGTAATCTCATAATAATAAATACTTGATAGATTTGTACATACTCAAGATACTTGCTGAGAAATCTCTTTTTATTTCAGTGTAATTAAAACACACTGATTGTCAAAGCTGGTCAAAAGACAAAAAAGGAACAAAAGTTGCTAGTTATAAACAAACAAACAAACAAGTAAACGCATTTTTATTTGACTCTGCAAAGAGAGGCATGTTTTTAACAGATTATCTAACAGATACGTGTGTTGGAAAGGGAGCAAGGCTAGAAGCATTGGAGCAGGGTTTAAACTGTTTTATCATGGGGTGGACAGGAAGAGAAATGGAGTAGGAGTGATCCTGAAGGAGGAGTTTGTGAAGAATGTTCTGGAGGTAAAGAGAGTGTCAGATAGGTTGATGAGTCTGAAGCTGGAAATTGAAGGTGTGATGTTGAATGTTGTTAGTGCTTACGCTCCACAAGTAGGTTGTGAGCAAGAGGAGAAGGACAGGTTCAGGAGCGAGCTTGAGGAAGTGATGCAGAGTGTTCCCAGAGGTGAGAGAGTGGTGATAGGGGCAGACTTTAATGGACATGTTGGTGAAGGGAATAGTGGTGATGGGCAGGTTTGGTCTTCAGGTAAGGAACCCAGAAGGACAGAGGTTGGTAGACTTTGCTAAAAGTATGGAGATGGCTGTGGTGAACACGTACTTTCAGAAGAGGCAGGAACACAGGGTGACATATAAGAGTGGTGGCAGGAGCACACAGGTGGACTATATCTTATGTAGACACTGTAATCTGATGGAGATTAGCGATTGCAAAGTAGTGGTAGGAGAGAGTGTAGCTAGACAGCATAGGATGGTGGTGTGTAAGATGACTCTGGTGGTGAGGAAGATGAAGAGAGCAAAGGCAGAGCAGAAGACAAAGTGGTGGAAGTTGGAAAGGGAAGAGTGCTGTGTGGTTTTCATTGAGGAGTTGAGACAGGCTTTAGGTGGTCAGGAGGTGCTTCCAGATGACTGGACTACTACAGCCAACGTGATCAGGGAGACAGGTAGGAAGGTGCTAGGTGTGTCATCTGGAAGGAGGAAAGAAGACAAGGAGACTTGGTGGTGGAATGAGGAAGTTCAGGAGAGTATCCAGAGGAAGAGGTTAGCTAGGAAGAAGTGGGACAGTGAGAGGACGGAGGAAAGTAGACAGGAATATAGGGAGATGCAGCGTGAGGTTAAGATAGAGGTGGCAAAGGCCAAACAGAAAGCTTATGAGGACATGTATGCAAGGTTAGATAGTAAGGAAGGTGAGAGGGATTTGTATCGGTTGGCGAGGCAGAGGGATAGAGATGGTAAGGATGTGCAGCAGGTTAGAGTGATTAAAGATAGAGATGGAAATGTGTTGACAGGTGACAGGAGGGTGAGGGAAAGATGGAAGGAGTACTTTGAGGAACTGATGAATGAGGAAAATGACAGAGAGAGAAGAGTAGTAGAGGCAGATATTGTTGAGCAGGAAGTAGAAAGGATTAGCAAGGGTGAAGTTAGGAGAGCTTTGAAAAGGATGAAGAGAGGAAAGGCGGTTGGTCCTGATGACATTCCAGTGGAGGTATGGAAGTGTCTAGGAGAGATGGCAGTAGAGTTTTTAATTAGGTTTCTCAACGAGGTCTTAGAGAGTGAGAGGATGCCTGAGGAATGGAGGAGAAGTGTTTTGGTGCCGATTTTTAAGAACAAGGGAGATGTGCAGAGTTGTGGAAACTACAGAGGTATTAAGCTGATGAGCCATACAATGAAGTTGTGGGAAAGAGTAGTGGAAGCAAGGCTAAGGGGAGAAGTGAGCATTTGTGAGCAGCAGTATGGTTTCATACCAAGAAAGAGCACTACAGATGCAATATTTGCTTTGAGAATGTTGAAGGAGAAGTACAGAGAGGGTCAGAAAGAGCTGCATTGTGTCTTTGTAGATTTAGAGAAAGCGTATGACAGGGTGCCAAGAGAGGAGCTGTGGTATTGTATGAGGAGGTCTGGAGTGGCAGAGAAGTATGTTAGAGTGGTGCAGGATATGTATGAGAGCAGTAGGACAGTGGTAAGGTGTGCGGTAGGTGTGACAGAGGAGTTCACGGTGAAGGTCGGACCGCATCAAGGATCGGCTCTGAACCCCTTCTTGTTTGCGGTGGTGATGGACAGGCTGACAGATGAGGTCAGACAGGAATCTCCATGGACTATGATGTTTGCGGATGACATTGTGATCTGTAGTGAGAGCAGGGAGCAGGTGGAGGAAACTCTAGAGAGGTGGAGGTTTGCTCTGGAGAGAAGAGGAATGAAGGTTAGTCGCAGCAAGACAGAATACATGAGTGTGAATGAGAGGGATCCAAGTGGAACAGTGAGGTTACAGGGAGAAGAGATAAAGAAGGTGCAGGATTTTAAGTACTTAGGGTCAACAGTCCAGAGCAACGGGGAGTGTGGAAAAGAGGTGAAGAAGCGTGTGCAGGCAGGTTGGAATGGGTGGAGAAAAGTGTCAGGTCTGTTGTGTGATAAAAGAGTACCAGCAAGAATGAAAGGAAAGGTGTACAGGACAGTAGTGAGACCAGCGATGTTGTACGGTTTGGAGACAGTTGCACTGAGGAAAAGACAGGAGGAAGAGTTAGAGGTAGCAGAGCTGAAGATGTTGAGGTTCTCTTTGGGAGTGACGAGGATGGATAGGATCAGGAATGAGTACATCAGGGGGACAGCACATGTGAGATGTTTTGGAGACAAAGTTAGAGAGGCCAGGTTGAGAT
This sequence comes from Cranoglanis bouderius, assembly GCA_023630585.1. NCBI lineage: Eukaryota > Metazoa > Chordata > Actinopteri > Siluriformes > Cranoglanididae > Cranoglanis > Cranoglanis bouderius. Next base: position 26,390,311 of record CM042541.1, read on the forward strand.
GGTTTGGACATGTTCAGAGGAGGGAGAAGTGAATATATCGGTAAAAGGATGCCGAGGTTAGAGCTGCCAGGCAGGAGGCCGAGAGGAAGACCAAAGAGGAGGTTTATGGATGTAGTGAAGGAGGACATGAAGGTAGTCGGTCTGAGAGAAGAGGATGCAGGGGATAGGGCTAGATGGAGGCAGATGATTCGCTGTGGCGACCCCTGAAGGGAACAGCCGAAAGGAAAAGAAGATCTAACAGATACGTGTTTTTAATAGATAAAGTAACTATAGATTACTGAGACAGTCAACTTCTTTCTTTTTTTCCCCCTTTTTCTTTCTTTCCTCGACTACCTTTAGAACTCTGGCAGACTGTTAATAAATATTTTGCAACTAATGAAGTGAACGTAACCCATCACAGGATACTTTACAAGATTTCTTCCATGAAATGCTTATATTCAGAAATTAAATATTAATGCCAGCTTAACTGACGTGACAATGGACTCGTAACTTGAAACACAGAAACAATTACGCGTATTTTCTTTTCTTCTCTTTGTTTCATTGTCAAACTTTCCATAAATTAATGGTTTAAAAAAAAATAATAAATGTAAGTTTTTCATCTCTTGATCATGCCACAAGGCTTCTAGCTCTGTTTTCTTAAGGGATTATATATTTTAGATAAATGAAGCTGCATTAAACATTTTTTTTTTTAAAGCTATGAAAAAAAAACCCTTCTCTTTTCATCTATAATAATTAATAATTATTATTATTATCTTTGAAAGACTACTGCAATTTGTTTTGTATATAACTTGTACTTGGATTCTTTACTGTCACATTTTCTGCTAGTTTGTTGTTGATGATGATGATGATGAAGATGTATATGATGTGGTCTGTTCATTCATTTTTAATAGCCTAATTGTCATTTTAATAATAATAATAATAATAATAATAATAATAATAAACTTATACATGATACATATATACATATATTTAGGTCAATTTCACAGTAATAAATCTAAGGTCATGTCTTCAAATCTACCAGATAACAAGAAAACCTCTCTCTCTCTCTCTCTCTCTCTCTCTCTCTCTCATTTCTTACAAACACGTTGTATTACGTTGTGCTTGTTCACGCCTACGTATGGTTATATTTGCCAAAAAACAATGCATATGTCGTCCTTATAGCGTGGCAAGGTCACGTGATCATCAGCTTTACCGCATTTTACGACACTTGCCGAATTAAAGCTTGTCTTCCTCAAAAAAAAAAAAAAAAAAAAAGGAGACGTGCCTAATACCTCCACTTTCTCAGTATAATTAAAGAAATAAAACATTAAACTGTGTGAATTCATGAAAATAATTAACCTCAATGTTGTTATTCGCATGTTGTCGGGTAAAAGTCTTCTGCTGGCCGAATGCTTGTCTTTTTAAATCCACTAGAGGAACATTAATCAAATGGCTTCATGAGAAATATTCTTTATTACAGCCTAATTTGGTTGGAAGTCGAGTTTGGCCCACACCTACACCCTAACCTTTATTGGCACTCAAGAAGAAAGAAAGAAAAAGGCACAAGCTTTTTTGTTGTTGTTGTTGTTGTTGAAAAAAATATTGATTTTTTAATTTATTTTTTTTGCGTTGTAGTGTTTCTATGGCTACATGCAAACCCCTGGGATACAGCACTAAATAATGAGACACTAATGTGAACGACGCTGTATTCTGTGTATATTTTTTAATTCTTTTTTTTTTTTGCCTTGTTATTTGGTGGAAGTAGTACCCGGCTGTGTAACCCGATAGGGGGCAGAGAGAGAGAGAGAGAGAGAGAGAGAGAGCGCGAGCGAGAGAGCGAGAGAGCGAGAAGGGGGGGGGTGAGGGAATGTAGGACTGCAATGGAGCAGAATGCCATACAGGTAATGGAAACTCCAACTTTATATTACATTAAATCAACGTCTTGTGTGATTTTATACCCTAAAATAATTCACCCACCCGAACAGGAATAATTTTAGCTTTATTCTCTGCGCTCGGTTGATTTTTTTTGTCGTGTAATATCTCCTTGTTTTTGAATTCGCCTAAAACGCTGATTTGATTCTCGTCCCATCAAAGCCTTGGACGATTTTTTTTTTTCCTGTTGATTTGAACGGGAAAGTTTTTTCGGTATTGCTTTTTTTTTTTTTTTAAAAGTTACGACAAATTCTTTCTTTTTGTAGCCATTCGGTTTAATACTCATGTGTCACCCCGGTCGCTCTCGGTTCCACATATTCACTGGTATATATATATATATATTTTGCTATTTTCGTTAATGATTAATTTCTTTGTGTGGCGTGTCGGCTACCTAGCTCTTTTTCTACCCCCAACTACCCCCAACCCCCACTACTGCACTTTCTACATTTTTACCCCACAGAAATGTTTCATTATTTCTATCTTCTTTTCTTGCTTTTCTGGTCGCTTTTATTCATATCGAGCTGCTCGGGACATTTCCTCATTTCTCTTTTGAAATAAAATGCCACATTGTTGCAGTCAGGCGGTCGGTTTGTCGTCTGAAGCAAACAAAATTAAACAGGAACTCCACTTTTTTTTTTTTTTTTTCTTTTTCTTTTTTTTTTTTTTAAATGACGTGTTGATAAGGAGATGTTTTAAAGGAAATATATTATCACACTGTAGACTTTGACTGGGTGGTGAAACTCATTTTATTTATGTATTTATTCATTATAAATGTGGCGCTCCATTTTACATAAAAGAAATTGACAGACTTGTATGAACTATTTATTGTCAAACAGAGCCACAATATTGCGAACCAGGCTTTACAAATATACAAAATGGCAGCTGTTTTTAAAAGCATTCAAGAAACAACCAAGTACATTTTGTTCTTCTGGATCGAACTACACCTTAAGAAGTTAAGCAAAATTTACTTAAATATAACTCTTACTTTATAAAGGAAGTTAGTGCCTTTTAACGATTCATACACAAACAGCCTGAGGCGTTTATCTTAGGTATTTTTTTTCCCCCCCTAATCATATTAAATCTACTTGGTGTAACTTTAATCCATGTTGCATAAGAATTTGGAAAATAATCCTCAAAAGAAAAGAAGCACAAAGGTCAACTACCATGGGCTTCTTCTCAGTATCCTTACAGATCACCACCATTTATTTATTTATTTATTTATTTATTTTTGGCTTCTACCAGACCTCCAATGATCTGGGTGTAGTGCAGAAATCACTATACAGAGAAAATGAGAGCCATTATAAAAATATACATTTTATTTTTGGGGCTTGTGACCCAGCCTTAGTTTAATCATGGCCTAGCAGTGTTTTCCATGGTTTAGGAGCTACACATGTGGCCTCTGAAGCTTCGCTCCCATAGGAGAAGCCCAGCAGGGGGGTAATGGAGGCCCCGATGGAGGCAGTGGGGGTAGGAAAGGCCGCCAGTTGCTTACTTCCTTTCTCCTCACTGCTTTGTAAGAAAAATTGGCTCAAGATTGTGGGAAATATTATTTTGCAATGCAACATTTGAGCAATTCTGCATCACATGAGCAGTTAATAGCCTAGGCATAGCTAGCCTATATAGCCTCCAAAGTTCACGTTTATTAGGAATTACTAAAAAAAAGAAAAATGAGAAAGAAATCAAGTTTAGCGAATAAGTAAATAAGTATGGAATTCTCATTTGTTAGCTTTGGGAATTAAAATTTTTCTTGAACTGTATTGGTTTTTACCTCACAGGAAAAACAGGGCAGTTTTCAATCACTTATCTGGGCTGTTCCTAAGTAGCTTAAATGCATCGCGATGTGTTTTCAGCCATGGAAACATTACCAGTGAGAATCCAGACATTTTTTGGTTTACAGGTGACTGAGATCCTGTTTTGTTTTTTGTTTTTTTTTGTTGTTTTTTTAACCCTCATTTAGAAGGTAGTGTTTTCTGTAGAAAAGCGGTAAATAGAGAGACGTACACATTAAATTTGAAGCAGGAGAATGCAGGCTCTTCGTCAGGGGTTAATGATGTTGAGCCGCTTAAAAAAAAAAAAAAAAAGTGCGCTGGTTATTGCAGAAATGTGATCATGTGAGGTTGGTGTGTGTGTTGAGTTTATAAAGTTGACCTTTAAATGTGTTATTTGGCCATGTGGAATGGAAACTTTTGGATTTTTATTACACCAGAACACAGTCGAGTTCTCAGATCAGATGTTGATTAATTTCCTAGAACCTAAAAAAACAAACAAAAAAAAGAATGGAAACCCATAATTGTTGATATGGTGAAGTTTTCTGTAATGAGATGTTTAACATTTATGGAAGGAGTCTCCAGTTTTAGGACTTTATAACCATCATAACCACTTTTCAGACACAGGAAAGTCTTCAGGATTTTGAGGAATTTGAGCTTTACGTTTTTTCGGTAGCATGACGACCTGCATTGTTATCTTGTTAACTGAAAAGAGAAGAGGCTGTTGCAGGAACGCCTGTTTATAGCTGCTGTAAACAGGAATTAACTTGTTTTGCAGACATTCCACAACATGAAATGTAACTGTAAATGGTTAAAAAGATCAATGTGTTCATTAGTAAATCAATAAATAAGTCATTATTGGGGGGGGTCAACTTCGGGGTGGTGACACCATCTCACGACTGCTTTATTGATTGTTTTTCTGTAACCACACACCTCGTCATGTTTTTATTCCTAATTCTGTCTGTATGTTTTCCCCAATTCAGTGGTTAGGCCCACCGTGCTGCCTGCGAGGCTCCTTCGCCTTCTACAAGTCGGTGAGCTACAAGCCCGAGGCTGGTGGCCCCATGAAGGTCTGGAGACTGGGAGAGTTCTACTATGTGCGCTGTGGCCCTCAGGAGCCCGTGTGTATCGCTGAGATCACTCTGCTGTGGGATGATCAGAGACAGCGTCACCCTCTGGCCAGCTGCAGACTCTATTACCTTCCAGAGGACACGCCCAAGGGCAGAACTAAGGAGCACGGAGAGGTAAATAAGTGGGATTTAAAGTGCAGACACTGTATTACTTTACAATTTCCTGATTTTTAAAAACGTGTCAGGGTGAATAAATGGTGAAAACACAATTAAGGGCGAGCCATTGTTTACCCCGAGTCTATCAGTTACATCAGTGCCAGTGTTACACGACGTATTAGAAGTTCAGTCCTCTTTCAACAGTTCGATAATCTGTAACTTTCAATATTTTCAAGTCTATCTGTAAACAGGCTACACCTGATGTTTTATGACTGTAGACGAGTTGACTGGTGGAGATGACTATCAACTGGTAATCTAGTAATCAATAATAATAATAATGATAATAATAACAACTGGCATTTTAATCCAACCAGGAAGTGCTGTTAATATGATGCGCAGTGTTTCAAATCAAATCTGGAAGAAGGGAAAGAATGGAATAAAAAAGCTCGACTAATTGAATATGGTGGTACATTTTTGCCCTGTTGTTCTTAAAATTAAATCTGTAAAGGATCCCGGGTTGCAAAAGAGTTTTAAATTAATTTAACATGTAGGTATTCAAAACAAAAGGTTGTTATAAGCTAAAATTGATAAAATAACCCAGTTTAAGGCCAAAAAAATATATCTTTTCAGGCCATTGAAAATATAAAGGTGACAAAATTATTATTTAGTAATGTATCTGAGTTTATGCTCCTGGAAACAATCAACTTGTACAAAGCAGAAATATAGAATAGTATCATTCATTTTGTATTTGTTTTATACCCGGCGGGGCGGGGGTTGATTTTTTTAAGTCAAACAAAAAGTAACATGTACCAACCTTAGACTACACAATAGACTGATTTTGTGCCATGTTACAAGCCAGACCTCATTAAATACACTATTGCAGTCTGTTACAGAGTCTAGTCTCTGAATGAATCTTGACTTGAAAACCCGTCCCCATAATATTTTACTGGAAAATCATGGCTGCCAGAGCCGCAGCGGTGTGCGTGTGAGACTGAGTCATAGCTTTGGGAATCAGTAGTCAAATTTCTTGCCCACGTTTTACTTAAACTTTTAAAAAGCGAATCCTTCTAAATGCAACAAATATGATGAAATTCTTTTTAAATGACGGATTTGGAGATGTTTCTTTTCTTTTCTTTCTTGAACGTATTTAACTGAAAAAAAGCTGAACGTGTTATAACTATGAAGCTGGAAAACAGATCCAGCTTATTTATACCTATGCAAAGTTTGCATCCACCCAGCTCCAGTGGCTTGTAGTGAACCCGATGCCTCTGAAATACATAGCTTTTGCTGAATATGATCCGTGAACGATTGTGTGCGTTTGTGTGCCAGGATGAAGTCATTGGTGTCTCTAAGAAGGTTGTGGTGCGAGTGGAGCATCTGGTGAAATGGACCTGTCCGGAGCCTCCTCAGTGGAAACAGAACACCAAAAAGATCAGCGAGAAGATCCACGTACTCAATGGTTCCCTGTGTATTACAGATCCACAGGACGTGAAAACCAAGGGTAAGTTCTAGGGCTGTAACAGGATGGCGTATCGTTCGATACAAGGCTCTCCGTTCGATACGTCTGCGTGTTTGTGGTAAGAGATTTGGAGAATATTCTTTCTCTGTGTTGCAGCCTGACTGCTAATGGATATTATTCGCTTTTCTCCAGATGATGTTTCAGGAGTTCAGCACAGGGTTAAGGTGCTCAGTTACCCGCAGTACTGCCGCTTTCGCTCCCTGCAGAAACGGATCCAGAGCCACGCTGGCTGGTCCAGTCCGCCAGACCCTCAACTGCTGGCTTTGGGCTGGATAAAAATGACCCTAAACAACACCCGAATCCTGTTCTGCAGAGACACTTTCAGCCATCCTAGTCTAGGCACCAACGCAAGTTTAACACCCGAGTTTGGTGAGTTTACAGTACAGGCTTGCGTATTTAATGAGCATTTTAAATTTCCAAGAAGTCAAGCAACCTTGTGCAGAGAAATCTGATTCGTTTATTTGTATTTTTGTTGATTAGTTTTCTGTAACAGCAGCTCAGACAGCAGTGCCAACTCTAAAGCAAATCACGGGATGATATTAATGCATTAGTACTAATATGTTGCGTTTCTATAGTAACACTTCACTCGTTCACAGGGTAATCTAAGGCTTAAACAGATTAACAAACGTGTTCTTTAACATGGAAAAATGTCTAATAGTTAATATGATGAAGTTTCCTGTAAGGAGAAGTTCATTTAACATCTATGGAAGGAGTCTCCAGTGTCAGATTTGTGACGGTTTTCTCAGTAACGTGACAAGCTGCTTTTGTTCTATCGTATTAACTTCAATATAGTTTCTCAGACGTTTCATAACATTAAATGTAACTGTAAATGGTTAAAAATTAAGCACGGAGTGCCGTTCATTAATAAATAAATAAATAAATAAATAGATTTGAATCTCTGGGAGATTGCTGTGGTATGAGGGGAATAAAACACTTCGTACCGTGTGGTTATAGGAAAATAATCGACTCTGGGGTGGTAACATTAACTGAGCTTTACGTTGGGCCACACCACACCATCCTGTCACTGATTATTTTCCTATAGCAGCATGCGCCGAGGGTGTTATATCCCTTAATCATTGAGACCGAAGTTTTTTATGGCAAGAAATTCAATTGTTTATTTAATAAATGTTCCAGTGTCACATACACACCCACAGTGGGCTAAATGCAGCCATTTGCAACAAATATTAAGACAAAACTATTGTAGGTAACTTTTTAAAATGGCTGCCTTGTTTGTGTCTCTGTCTCAGGATGCCTCTCTGTAAGCCTGAAGGGACGACCGCGGAAAAGACGGGGCCGAGACGGCGACGGAACCGATCAGCAAAGCCTCAACCATTCCGAGTCATGGAGAGAGAGAAGGAAGGCATGTGTTCAGATATATTTCTATAAAAGTGTAATATTTAAGGCGCACATAACACACACACACATTCTGACAATCGTAGCTAAAGAATTGAGCCTTAAGCATAATAAAATGGATTATAATTGGTGGTTAACGAATGACGGTGCAGGAAAATTTCATAAGCAATGTGGAGATGATTGAGGGAAACTGGCTTCCTCATCCTGAGGAGAAGATCTTTCTGGACCAGCTGTATCTCTTCATGGAGCGTAGAGGATCCCCCATCTGCAAGGTTCCCAACCTGGGCTTCAAAAAGAGTGAGTATTAGCTTCCTGGAATACATGGATGACTTTTTATTTATTTATTTATTTATTTTTAGGCACATCATGCTATTCCTCTTTTGACTTAAGCACATCTTTCGTGCTTATTATTATTATTATTATTATTATTATTATTATTATTATCGTCGTTGTTGTCGTTTTTGCTTAATTCCATCTGCATCGTTAATTCCGTCTGTAATGGTCATTTATTATTTGTCTGCAGTTGATCTATTCCTAATGTACTCGGTTGTCAACAAGCTGGGTGGATACGAAGCGGTAAGTTTTAAATATTATAAAGTGTGTATTGAATCGAATTTTTTCACTGCTTTATTTTAGGGGTGGGAACATTTTTTTTTTTTTTTTTTTAAGCTTCCTATGATTCAGGGTGGCAAAATGTGATTATGAAATGATTCTCGATGCGTCTTGAGACGTATAGAATATTTTAAATAGTCATTAAAACTGTCAGGTTATTATTAATTTAAATGAAGGCTACCAAATTTTATTATTATTATTATTATTATTATTATTATTAAAAATTTGAAATTGGCGCTCCTCTTAGGCTTATTTTACACCAGGCAAGACGCCCTCATGTTAATCAAAGTAGCGTTTACACCGGAAACTGGCAGAGCGGCTGTTGAAAATAAAAAATATTTGTTGTTTGTGTCATTTCAGAGAAATGTGGGTCCTTAAAATGGGGACACTGGCCAAATTTTTTTAGAATCCCTTGCTCATGGGTACAAATAAATCTTTTGTGATGCAACTTTGTAATGTCATTTTGTCCATACTGAATTATATGGAAGCTTGGGCACTTGCTCGAGGGTTCTATGTTGAGCAGGAAGAGCAGAAGACCTGCGTTTTTCCTCCAACGCCGGACGGAAACGTGAAATCTGATTATGGGGATCTGTGCATTGAAGTCTAATCACGTAAAGAAGACCGAATCAAGATGCATCTTAAGAATCGATTTCTTTTTTTTTTCCCCCCTCACCACTACTTTCGTTGTCAGGACTTGGTAAAGCTCACTATATTCTAAGGAAAATGGCAGAAGTGACGTTTACACTCGTGTTGTGCCTACAGGTGACGTCTCGGCGCTTGTGGAAAGTGGTTTACAATGAGCTAGGGGGAAGTCCAGGAAGTACCAGTGCTGCCACATGTACCAGAAGACATTATGAAAAGTGAGTGAGTCCCATTACAGCAACAAGTCAGTGGCACTGCAGTAACGATCCCCAGCTCACACGGTGACACTGGTTTGTTTTGTTCCTCGAATCGCAGGTTGATGCTGCCGTACGAGCAGCACATAAAAGGAGGAAATCAGCAGCCGAGCAAACCCAAAGCTCCAGCAGCCTCGGCTGCGTCTATCAGAAAGCCCGTGCGTGGGAGAGTTCCCAGCGCTCCGAGGAAGAACGGGGTCACTAGTCAGGTAAGGCCTTTTTTTGTTACAAATCACCCTGAAGGAAACGTTCGGGTTTTGAACATGATTTGCGTGATACGGAGAACGCGGAAGAAGTCACAGATATCACAGATATAGATTTTTACAGAGTTTGGAAATAATGGAATCTTGGTTTGGTGGTTTGGAGATTTGTTTGAGATGAATCGCATAATTGTTTGACGTGATCACGATTAATAGTTACATGCCACATAAATAAATGTTTACAGCATTGATTCATATCTAGGCAAAACGTCAAGATCGTATATATATATATATATATGTATATGTGTGTGTGTGTGTGTATATGTGTGTATATATATGTGTGTGTGTGTGTATGTCCCGCCCCTAGAGGCATGTCTTGCGCTACAATAGCAGCTTTATAGCAGCAAATATCATTCATCGGTGTGTTTTTGGGTGTTCCCTTTGCCAAAATGATCGTAATTGATTTATTTTGAACTCACTGTGATACAGTAACAGCCCTATTTCCGAGTACAAAGGAAGGGAGTGTAATTCAGTTCAATTTAAGTTTATTTATATGGCACTTTAAGCAAAGGACATTGTCACAAGCAGCTTTGCAGAGATGTTAATTACTCTGGATACGTTAACTGTGATTATTCTGTCACGGCATAGTCTTTGTTTCAACTTTGCCTCTCATACCTTTACATAGTGCAATATACACACACAACCAGTTTAGCCAGTCTGTGATGTGTCAGCACTGAGAAATGTATTGCTTACATTGATTACAGCAAAAATGTCCAAATCAGACAGATAGTCAGGTAATAGAATATATGATTTTTTTATTTTATTTTTTTTAAGATGGGATTTGGGGAATATTTTTAAAACGCGTCCCTACAAAGTACAGCCATCAAACGTCATCAAGGATTCGAGGAAGTTTATCGTAATTCCAAAACATGGGCTACATGAAAGGAAAGAAACTAAGTACTGAGGTCCCGGTAACAATGACATGGAATAAAAACACGAAATATCTAAAATAAGTGGAGCAATAAAATTTAGCGGAGCAAGAAATAGGTTCTATAAATAACAACAAAATAATACAACCATAGAATTCTCGATTAAACAAAGAGTAATCTTTCTGATTAATGTTATTGCACATGAAAGAGTCTGATGTAGGAGTGTTACTGCACATCAGAAAAGTTTTTGAGTCTGGTGGTTCTGGCCCTAATGCTGCTCAGCCTTCTACCTGAGGGAACAAAGGTAGAATAGAAGATTTCAGCCATACCAACAACCGTGGTGGACCTCTAAGGTTTTTTAAAAATGTAACGCAGATGCAAGTTTCTTTGTATAATATTAATATGAAAATGATGTGGAACTAAATTATGTAGCTGAATTTTTGTGTTCCGCTTTGTTAGGCAGCACCACCAGATGGCGTCAGGGTGCGAAAAAGAGGACGGCCTCCTGGGAAACGGAACGTTAAAGTTTTGGCTCGGGGTAGAGTTGGTAGACCCCCGTCGCACACTAAAAATTCAAGTGAGAAGGTAGTGAGTGAAGTTGCCCAGCCGATCACGGTCATGCAGGAACTAAGGATTTCTCCAGCACCCACAGCCACCACCCACACACCCCAGCAGCACAAAGCTGAGGAAGATGTGAAGATGAAGCAGGAGAACGAACCTTCAACTCCTTGCATATTGCCTGGACAATCTAAGCTGCAGATTGGAAGCTCTCTGGAAGGGTTCAGCCTGACTAAGGGGATGTGTCCCCTGGACTTCTTCAGAGCTCGTTTGGGCCTCAGTGGCGTGAGTGGTCCGGAGAGAACTCAGGAGGCCTCGATCACAAGCCAGACCAAAGCCAGGAGTCCAGAAACACCGGAGAATTTGCAGCACCAATGTTCTGGGTGCAACTCGGCGCACCCTTCTTGGACTGGAGGCCCAAGAGGATGCCTGACTGCCAGACCTCAGCTGCCTCCGCTGAAGATCCTCCCGTTGGACATTGATTGTAGTATTCAGTTGCACAAGTTGATGCACACCCGCCTCGGCTCTGCACATATGGACACGTTCACCAAGCGTCTCTCGGAAGCATTGGCTCAGGATCTTAGCAAGACCAACGGCCATGCCGTGCCCGTTTCTCAGGAGCAGGCTGTGCCTCTCAACCTGAGCAAGAAGCCCACAACCAAGAGGTCTTCAGATGACTTGGATTCCCAGTGTCAAAGAGACTCCGAGGCCAAGCGGTTGAAGATGGAACCCGTAGACCTTCGCCTGACTCTGAAGCAGAACGGAGGTTCTTCGGGACAGACGTCGGTCCAGGAGGAGCCAGCTGATCTGAGTTCTCCACGCAGGGCCAGGGCTCTTCAGGACAGGACTAGCTTAGTCTTGACTGGATCTCAGGATTCCCATTTATCTCCAAAATCTGACCTTAATCCTTCCACAGACTCCGTTTTCCCTTTCAGCGTTGTCTCGTCATCAGGCACTGCTGTGAAATGGCAGGAGAACGATTTGAACCCCGTGGATCTGAAGTTAGGAGAGACCCCTGAGAGAACTGTGGTTAATCAGAACACAGAATCTTGCCCTAAAAGTGAGCAGCTCTCCCAGCGTATTCCTTACAAGGATTCCAACAGGGGGGATTATAAAGTTCCTTCTCTTTTTTCCAAGCCATCACAAAGCTGTTGACCTGCAGGCATGAACGCATGTCTGTCTTAAAAAAAAAAAAAAAAAAAAAAAAAAAAAAATTTTTTTTAAATAAAAATTTTTTAAAAGTATTCCTCACTCCTCTCTGTACGTACCCTCACTGGACACTTTAATAGGAATACTGTTCCTTTGCTCGTTTATACATTTACCCAATCAGCCAATCATGTGGCTGCAGAGCTTCAGTAAATATTCAAATCAAACCGCAGCTTCAAATCATGTCCAGTTTGGGTGAGTCCGAGCACAAGGTGGCCTCAGATTCCCGTTCTCGCCTGACAGGAGCGGAACCCGATACGGTTTTCTGCCGTTGTAGCTCATCCGCCTCAGGATACAGTGTGTTGAGATGCTTTTCTGCTCACCACGGTTGTTCAGAGCGATTATTCGAGTTTCCGTAGCTCGAACCAGTCTGTCCTCTGACCTCTCGAAGTGAGATCACATCCCCCCCCCCCCCCCCCCTCCCCCCCTCCATTCAGATGATTGATGTGAACATTACCTGAAGCTCTTGGCCTGTATCTGCATGGTTGTATGCACTGCGCTGCATTGGCTGATTGTATAATCAATATTAATGAGCAGGGTTCCTATTAAAACGACCAGTTGGGACAGTCTACAACACTACTACTGTACTCCTTATAATCTGTGGTTTTTAACAAAAGACCAACTGTCTTATGCAGTCCGAGAACTTTTAATCTATTTTAGCGTATTATATTATTTTATTGCAGAGCTTGTGCACGGGCCTGGAGCGGCCCCGCCAGCAGAGGTCATTCAGCCTCGTGACTTGGGGAACATTTCGGTTTTGTTCTCTACGTGTACGGTGCTTATTTTGACAACACAGGAATTCTGAATCATATATTTTAAGATGAGTCGCATATGTCACATGGCAAGTCACCAACATGCGCGTTAACTTAAAAAGCCAGTTCCACAGGAATTGGGCGGCTACTGTAGTTTGTTTTGTTTTGTAATTTTACAGTCATAAATATGCTATTTTAAGCTTTATCGTTCTTGCTTTATAAATTGTAAACCGTATTTGTTTTCCATTTTTTTTTGTTTTGTTTTATTTCTCGAGGTGCTGTTGATTTTTACGATTCAGTCGTTTTATACGTTCTCATTTCGCTCTGTTAACCGAAAGCTAACGATGCTGTAAACATTCTTTGTTCTGCATTTGTTATGTTTGGTGGTTGTTAATATTAAACTTGTGCAATTTGTTTTTTTGTTTGTTTGTTTTTTTTGTTGAGGTTTTTAAGGGTCCAGCGAGAGCTTAAATTTTTTTTTTTGTTTGTTTTTTTGAAGGGCATTGATTTATTTTCTATATATATATGTGTGTGTATATAAATATTTTGTTAAATGCTTCAATGTAGACGAATAAGGAGTTGTTCTCGGTCAGCGAGGGCTCGTTTTCGTTATACTCTTCCTGAATGCAAAATTCCTGAACATGTTTACAGAGCAGATGATGCGGAGACATTGGGAGAGTTTCAGAAACAGGTGTGTATTTCTGACCATGCAACAATTTGATATGTGATATGAAATCTCAAGTTTCATATAGATTTTAGAAAAATGATGATGATTATTATTATTATTACAAAAGAACAATATTACTTGGTATATACTTTGCAGATTGGAAAATGCCTGGATCAGTTTATTTTAATAAAAATAAATAAATAAATAAATGCATACTTTATTGACTAAATTATTATTCCAAAATCCATGCAGTTGACCCCACACCCCCCCCCCCCCACACACACCCCGACCTCCCTCCCAGTGGTCTTCACTGACTATTGTTGACACAGTGCTTGCTGGATTTAGCTACTTTCAAATCCATGCTGATGAATGTGGATCATCCAGTCTTGTCTTATTTGTTGTCACCTCAAACATAAAAATTTTCTGAATTCCTGCCACACAATACTGTGGCCTGTCTGATATGAACACTCCTTATATCTGCATTTTTCTTTTTATTTAAACAAAATGAAAAATGAAAAATTCCTTATCTTTTACAAGACATATTTAAAGGAACAGTCGATGAATACCAGAATACCATTACAACACTGAATATTTATAATAAAAATGTCATCTCGGCTTGTTTTGTGTCCTGTGTTACCTGCACTGCGCCTGTTTGGCCACTAGGTGGAGATGTTTTCTCATGAGCGTTTCTCTTTGGTGTTCTCAAAGGCCTTCCTGAACTACATGATACGCATTCCACCATTTTGGAATGAATGTATTTCACTTTTCCGTGCACAAGAGGAAATATTTTTGTAAAATGGCTGTCATTATCGGTTTAATACACATGTATTGGTGATTTACTGACTGGTGTTTGTATTGGGCTGATGAAATCGGCTAGAGCTGAAGACGTATTTCTGTTTTGAATCATTTCTGCACACTTCTGGTCCCTTCATGCAATGTTTTAACAACTTTTCAATAACTGAGCTGTCTGTCAGGTGTGTGTGTGTGTGTGTGTGAGAGAGTGAGACAGAGTGTTTGTTCAGAGAATGTACTCATTTCCGCCCCAGCTTTGTTCAGTATGTAATTGCACGGGTGGGGTGGGGTGGGGTGGGGGGGCTGGTATCAACTTGTCCAAGCCAAACAGCAAAACAAACACACACACACACACACACACACACACACACACACAGGTTAAGCTACAAGCTCAAAACACACTTAAATACAAAATATGTTACATATTTAGCAAGTGAAGATATCTTGGGTAATGGAGAAGTTATCAAATATTTCTCATTATGAGATTTGTATACAACAAATATAAGACCATTAAGATTATTTCATATTTTTATAAATATATTCACTCATTTCAAGCTTTAAAAGTGTTTTAATCTACTAGCAGATCAATTTGCCTCTTTCTAGAAGTAAACATGTCTTAAAAATATATATATATATATATATATATATATTTTGACAATTATCTGCCAATACAATAAAATTTCAAGATTGAAAGGAAAAGTAAAATTATATCTAGAAATAGGATTAATAATCTTATATTCAAGATATTGTCACTTACTAAGATGTCTATTTATTTTTTTATTTATTATTTTTTATTTATGCACGAGTGCTACACATGCACTAATCATTTAATCTGAATGTTTATCTTGCGTCTTTTTAATTATTATTTATTTATGTTATTCTTCATTACAGAATAAATAAATCTCCATGGTTCCAGTAACTAGGCATAATGTCACTGTACTCGTTTAAACATTTTAATACACTGCAAAATATAATTTCTTAGCAAGTGAAAATATCTTGTATAACGGCACATTGATCTAATATTCCTTATCATGAGATTATTCAGTTGGCAGATAATTATTGCTTAAAATAAAAAAATTAAATAAATAAACCTGCCAATAGGATGAGACCAGTTCAAGCTTGAAATTAATACAATGTCTATAAACAGGTTTAATAATCTCAGGTTTGCAATAGATTATGTAATACTATATAAATGTGACCATATTCAAGATATCTGTATTTGCTAAAATGTCATTTTTTTCTTCAATGTAGCTGGATTATATTCATAAAATATATATATATATATATATATTTTTGGCCAAATAAAGCAGTCCATGGCTTCAAAGAGTCTGCGCACTCCTGCAATGGACTATGCATTTGGAAAAAACTCTACATTAGATCTTTTTGCACTGATTAGATTTGAATTAATCCGATCTATGCAAAGCCCACTAACTACAGTAAAAACAATCTACCTGCAGCATCAAAAATCACACTGGAAATCGCACAGAAAACCATAAATCTGGCAACCCATTGTGTAAACACAGCTCTTACGACCCTTAACAGCGTAGTTCTTTGTTACTTTAATGAGTGAAACTCGTGTTTTCGGAAGAAAGAGGAACGTTTTCTGTGGTAGTCCTTGTATTCTCCTTCACCGTGCTCGCCTCACTATACTGAAGAGCAGTAAGAGCACCTGTCTCGGTCTAATCATTAGCCAATCACTGTTTGTTCTCACTGAAGTTTCATTACAGAACAGCGAGAGGTCAAAGAATCAAGGACATTCCCTCCCGAGTGCTGCATTACATTACAGTCAACTGCCACCACAGCTTGGTGTCAAAATAGTACAAAAAATTTTTTAAATAAAAATCACAGCATATATTTCTTGCATGCGATAACGAGCCCCCTGTTGTATTTAAACATGGTGTGAATATGGATGACGGAAAGAGATCAAAACACACTGAAAGTATCGATCGAGAAAATCACTCGTGTAAAAGTAAATATGTTGTTTGGTGGAAAAATACTTTACAAATTCATGTGTTTTACTCGTCTGCAGCTGACGCAGCTGATCCAGAACTGTTCTATAGTTTCAAACAATAACGAAGGGTAATGTTAGCTGGCTAGCGAAATGCTATTGCGGTTTCAGCAGCTTGCTAGGTTCGTAAGCTAGCTAGCTGGCTCATGTTAATTCCTACATGTTTCTAGTGTTTCCTACGTGTTACTTATATGCTATAGCAGTGCTTTGATTTATATAAACACAACAGACGGTTGCTACTGAACATCAAAAGTGGTCATCTTAACTTTAATACAGAGCTTTCATACTGTAAAACATCAAAAGATCTGGTTAGCGAGTCTAGCTCACTCAGCTAGCTAACGGCTTAGCTGTACGCGTTTCCTCAGGCTGCTGTGAAATTTTCCGATATGTCCATGCATAGTTTTCAGAGCGTTATAACGCTGTTTCCTTTAAAACATTTCAAACGGAATATAGCTGATAACGTACGCGTCTGTCTTCACCGTCTCCGACATTGCTGCTAAATCTTTCGTATCTAAAATGTAGACCTTCAGAAGGAAACTACTTTATTTTGATTGGGTCGCAACATCAAATGATTTCAAATTTGCACATAGTGTCTTTTAATTAGCTTAATGATTCTGGGTTAAATCCACCCATCTATCTTTGCTATCTTTGCAGGCAACACGAACTGGATGACTGAGAAGAATGAATTAATGTTAAGCTACTTAATGGGCAGTAGAGTGTCAGGAGCTTTTAGTGGATGAAGCTGAACCCAGTGAGGAGGTGGAGTGGACGATAGTAGGTCACTGCTGTGGAGGCAGGGTTTTCTATCCATAGGGTCATGCACTAATCACCGTGGCTTAGCGTACAGTATATTTGTCTGTGTGAGCATGTAGGCTTTTCTTTTTTAGATGAACTGAAGTGTATCTGCTGACCTACAACCACAGTTTAGGATTTCAGGTCTTTCAGATCTTAGTTTTAGCTGATGTTTTGTCTTTTGCCTGCATGGATCCGTTGTATTATCCCTGTGCCAGAGCATCATCACGTGCTTCAGTTAGCATTCATTTTCCTTTGTGCCTGCCATTCTCTTTCTTTCTTTTTTTTTTTTTAAACAGCATGTGACCAGTGAAATGGGATCATGGCTTGTGTCTCATGCTGTAACTAAAAAACTTAAGACCATTTGGTGGTCGTATTTCGCTTCTCTAGTTTTTCACTGGACCTACAAAGAAGACCGACAACCTGAAATGAGAGCTTACGACCAATTTCAGATCAAAATGCAATTAAAACTTATAGGAAAGGCAAAATAATTTGTTGATATTTTTCATATCTCCCTTAATATGTTGTATAGTCTATATGCAGCTATGCGTTGGTTCGCCTTAATAGAAAAAAAAACAAAACATGATAATCTAAAGTTTCAGGATTCACTTATCCCTTTTTCGCAGTACACTGGCGGTCCATTCCGCCGCGTCTTATCGAAATCGACTTATCGGACATTTTCGATTAGTATAAACAGATGAATTATTTTATCGCTGCGAGTCTGTTATAAGATTAGTCAGGACACTGTTGGGTTTCTGTATGTAGAGTATCGTGACTCTGTGTTTAGCTGCTGGCGAGCTGGCGATGGGAAAGGGGAGGAGTGTGAGCCCCCTGCTGTGCAAACAACTTACACCTCTCCACAATAACACTGGTACAGAGGTAAAATTAGTAGGCTAAACAAAGAAATAAAACAATAAAAAATTAAAAACTGAGTGTCTACTGTCATATGAGCCATTAACCACTACTGTGGACTGTGAAATCACAAATATATTCAATGCTGAACATCGGCCCCCAAAACAGGCAGAAAATCTATTTTTTTGGCCTCCGGTAAAATGAGTTAAGCAAGTCTTTTTGCATGACCTGGCAATTTGCATAACAGTAATTGTGATTAAATTAGCATACTTGTTAGCAGCATCGTGTAAAACTGAAGAAGAAAAATCACCAACCATGCATTTTTCCAATAGACCTTTTCCCTACATTTAACGTAAATCAAAAATGTGTGTAGGCCTATGTAGATTTTTTTGACGGTGCAGTTTGTAATTTTTAGAGCCCTCTGCTGCCTGCAAGGAAAATTGCAACCGCTACATCAAAAAATACCAACAAGATGACATCGTCTCCCCAACTAACTCCGCCCCTTCTGTGAACCTATCTATGCCTCATAAGTCGCCTTTAAAGGGGTGAATTGTAAACACATTTCTGGGTCAGAAAAATGTAAACAGAAGTGTGAAATGAAAAAAAAAAAACTGTATGATAATAATTTGAATCACATTTTTTTTATTGCTTTATTATCATTGTGTGATAATTCCAGATGTTCATTACAGTCTGCACCTTTAAGCGTCTCATCTGCATTACTGATCCACATTTTTACAATTTTGTTACAAGCCTTTTGTTCAGAATCAGTGCACGTTTAAATTTTGGTAGTAGGCCAGTGTGCGTGTGTGTGTGTGTGTGTGTGTGTGTGTGTGTGTGAGAGAGTGAGAGATAATGTATATATGTAGGTATGTATGTATGTGTGTATATACTTAAATACACGTGTGTGTGTGTGTATATATATTTATATATGTATGTATGGATATGTACTGTATGTTTTTATTTTTATTTTTTTTATTATTTCTCAGGGTTTTCTGAGCCTCATTAGGGTTTCTTCTTTACCGTATTGTTGAATGTATGTACATTTCTTTCTAGTTAATTATTTTTGTATTTTTTGTTAATTTGTTCCCAAAGTCTGTATCCAAGCTTTTGCAATAAAAATGTTCATGTTTGTCATGCCAATAAAGCAACCTTTTGACTTGAGAGAGAGAGAGAGAGATAGAGAGAGAGGGATAGAGAGAGAGAGAGATAGAGAGATTGACTGATTAGTTTTTTGTTTAAAAAATAAAAAAAAATAATAAAAATTATCTTCAAAAAGCATGTGGGGGGGGGGTCCTCATGAGGATAGTAATACAAGCGTGTGTGTGTGTGTGTGTGTGTGTGTGTGTGCGCGAGAGAGAGAGAGAGAGAGAGACAGCACTTGGTCTAGCTGGCTCACTCTCTTTGTTTCAGTGCGCAGTATCTTTCTCGGCTCTCGGTTCTCTCCATCCTCACAGTGCTGCTCTGCTCTGGATGACTGCAGAAGCAGCGCCATGGCCGTGAATCTCAGTAAGAACAGACTGGCCCTGCTCACCGCTTACCAGGACGTAATCGACGAGTCCTCACCCACTGACTGGTAAGAGATGATCCGAGGTTGGGTTGTTTTGGGTTTTTTTTTTTTTTTTTTTTTGGGAGGGGGGCTTTTTTTGTTTTTCCTGGCCCGGCCAGGCTGCTCGCTTTATGGCCGCTGAAAGTCGATGGGCTGCGGGGTGATGCTCAGGCTGTAGTCGGTGATCTGGTGATCTGGTGATCTCATGATTATGGGATACGCAACATCCCTGATTAACTCAGTATAGAGGCGAGGTTTAGGTGTTTGATCATCTGAAGCTAAAGAATGACTTGGGGTTTTTTTTTTGGAAGAGGATTTATATGTAGGATGAAAGATTTCACATCTGAGTGGCTGTAAGGGTTTTCACTGCGGTTTGCTCAGCAGCTCGATATTATATAAACTCGTGTGTGTGTATATATAAATAATTATATATCTATAAATGTGAGCTACTGTTATATCTAAGAAGTCCATCGCGGTGGTTTTGTCCCAGCTGCAAGGGCGAGGCGAAATACCCAGAGTCAGTCCTGATCCAGAGTCAGTCCTGATCCAGAGTCAGTCCTGATCCAGAGTCAGTCCTGATCCAGAGTCGCAGTCTATTGTCATTTTCTTTCTTTTCCTTCTCTTAACATGACTTGTACTTGTGTCTGCGCTTCGCTGTTTGTTTCTTTCTTTGTCACGACTGTAACACCGGTCTGGGGCTGTGATCCAATTCTCTTTGTGCTTGTGTGAAAAAGAAAAAAAAAGAAAAAAAGCCCCCCCCCCCCCTACCCCCCCTCCTCTGGTGCAGCTGCAAACTGCCACTGGGGCACATGGTCGATATTACTGAGGTGCTTGATCTTTGTCTGTGCTGTTCTGTGACATGCCTAGAAAAAAATCTCTGCAACTCAAGTCCTAGCTCACTGGGAGGGTAGATACATCAGGGCTAAAAAATAAATAAATAAATAAATAAATAAATCTGCTCCTGGAATCATTTTTTCATCAGAATTCCTTTCCCTGAATCTTGAGAAGTAGCACACGAGCATATTTAACCAGCTAAAGATATCTGTGTCTAGAATCTAGACAAAAATTCCTTCTCAGGAGCTCCATCGCTTCATACGCCGTGTTACACAAAGACTGGATGATCGAACGGGTCCAGGATTGGCAGATTTCAGCAAAATTTCCAGCCCAGCGACACCCAAAAACTTTGGGAAAGGGGAGACGAATTTTTCGTCTTTTTCTCAGTCTTTGTGTGGGGAAAGATATCTGCAGTACGGATTTTTGCCTCTCCTAGTCTTTGCAATACATCTTACAACAGAAATGGTTCTGTGCATCATTAGCCACTGATTTTTATGCAATTATATGATTTCTATCGTATTAAAAAGCGCTGAATGGAAACGCCAGATGCGAATAAAATCCCAATTGAGCCGGATGATTTTTGTGTTCGATAAGAAGACGTGTGCATAAACCACGATGAAACACATTTACCGAATAAATTCCTCGATGCGCATCAAAAAAGTCATGTGACTTTGCCTCGGCTAATCGCCTGATTGGATAACTGGCTCAGAAAAGTATCGATACCTTCCACCAGTTTCCCCGGAGAGTGACGATTTTGTTCTCGTGAACACACGGGATGGAAACGGTGGTTTATTCGCAAATGTTTTATACGATATTCGAATTTTAAATTTTAAATAAAGTTAAATTCACAACTTGGATGGAAACATATAGCTATAGATACACTGTCTGCACTTACGCTTTGCCTTTATTTGCCATAGCCTATGTTTGCAAACACTGATTGTATATAATTCCGATATAATTATTTTGGAACATTTTTAAACTCATTTTTCCACTCATTTTTGTTCCAAAGCTACTCCAACCTGGTGTTAAAACCCCAAATCTGGCAACCCTGAAGAGGTCAGATTTGTAGTGCAAGGGTTTAAGGAATGGAAACTTCCGCACCATGATGACACAACTCATATCATATCATACATCGCATTTGCTAACAGCTTCACATTGCACACTACAGCAGGAGTGCGACTTCAGATATGAAAGAATCTGTATGTATTTTTCAGCTACCGCTAAGATGAACTGCAATTCTAATTAAAATCAATATTTGACCAGCCTTTTTTCCTCTCTCTGAATCTGACCTTTCCCCTGTCTGTTGAAATTATGTATGCCTTGTGGATTTCCTGTTAAGGGAAAAGTGGCAGAGCCGAACTGGGGGTGGAGCTCATTTCTGGGCCAGAAATTACTATATATATATATATATATATATATATATTTAAAGAAGCCTGAAATTAAACCACCGCTGTACACTGTTACAGATCAACATATACATAATAACGTTATAGATGTTTGAATTGTTTGGGGTAACTGATAGGATGCCTATTAAAGCATGCTTTATGGCCTTTAGTAGTTTATTAATGATTTTTCTTTGCCATGGTAGTTCTTTAAAAGTTTTTTTTTTCAGTCCGTACAGGATTTTGCAGATTTTTTATATTTTTTTATGATTGTTGCGACCAACAATGCTTCATTTTGCTGTGGCTTATTTCAAAATTTGCGATGCAGCTTGCAGAGTTTTTTGTGCTTTTTTGTGGAAAGCTACTTGAAGAAGTGGCCAAATCGTAATCGCACGAATTGTTGTGCGTCTTTCGCAGTGTTGTTTGTTGGTGAATGAGACCTTTTAGCTGTACTCGTGTTCGACGCACGTGCATCGAAGGGGGCTTTGACTGAATGCGCGTTGCGATGATGTCACATGGAGCGTCTCGGCCCAAATCTGTGGAAAATCTGCGGTAATTTTGAAAAATTGCAATTGCAAATTGTTTTTTTTTTTTTTTGCAATTTTATTTGCACACAAGAAATAGCATTTTTTTTTTAAAAATGCTCTTATCCAGCGTAGCAGAATGCTATACATTTGTACCTGTAACGCCTGTTAGTTAGTCGGGGCAGGACGCAAGTGTGTAAGATCAGCGTAGGCTTTATTCGGGTAAATCCATTAATCATCATCAACAAGAAACCATGAAACGCTGAAAAACAAGCCTCAGACATAACTTAACGGACAAATTGCACCGGGATTAAGACACATCAGGGAATAAACAAACTAATTATAAACTAACACAAAACACCTAGACATGCAAATGACAAAAAAAAGGGGGGAGACAAGACCAGAAAGTGAGAACAAAGACACATCACAATAAGGGGGGTTTAGTGACAATGCCTTCATACTGATAAATTTGTCTGAGCTACAAATCTTCAAAGATTTTATCTACATAATAATTTACGTCTAAAAAGAACAAATTACTCAGATACACACAGATTTATCAGCTTCATCAGCTCTCACATTGACTGTAAGTGAGCTTCGACTGGTGTTTTTCATATTCTTAGATAATTAAAACAAAAAATTTCATGAGTGTGAGTGTCCTTGACAGGTATTCCTTCCATTCTCCTCATTCTTCTACCTGGCAAGCGTCCCATTCGGCAGTACACTACACCCCAACCACATACACACTCGTGCTCATCAATAATCCTTCACAACCATGAAACATGAATACAAAGGAGATACAGAACCTTATATCAGTTATTGAATATCAAACAAGGAATGTGCTAGATGATCTCTCTGTGCTGTGGAGAAACTTAAGGCTAAGGAGTAGATGAAACGTTGTCTCCTTTTCAAGAGTAATTAATGGTCACGTTTCCCAAGTCTGTGATATCCGCTGCCCAGTTTATATCCTGTTAGAAATTACAGTGTGTAGAAAATGCCTTGATTACAGGAGAAGGTTTAATTGGACTTGCAGTTTTTGTAGGTAGAATAGAGTGCATCAGGGTACGGAGCTTGGACGTGGACAAAAGTATTTGAATATAAATTTGGTATATATATTTGACTTATACACACATTACCTTACATAAAATACATATTTTCTATTGTGTATTTAATAAAATGTACGTTTTTACCAATGTTTTTTTTTTTTTTTTTTCTGTTTTGAACTTGCTAGAGTTAAGTTTTGCCTTTAAAAAACAATTCGTTCAGAATAACGAGTTGCAGTTTTGAGATTAAAAAAAAAATAATTAGAATACAGATTGTATGTAAATTTGGTGAAGCATCCTCGATTCCCAGGGAAAAGTAGACGCTTTCAGAGCGGTCGAACTCGGCGTTTAGCCAATCACGGTTCTCCCTGGCGTGAAGAGACGTTGAATAGAGTTGAGTCAAAACACAAAAAACGAACGAACTCTAAATTTTTGTGTTCTACTGAAATAGCTACATTCCTTTTAAGCGGTTAACTCTGGCTGTTAGCTGCTAACAATTGTAAGCAAGCTAACATTAGCATAGCCTAACTAGGTAGAATGCCACCTGAACAGTTACGCTGGGCATCAAGTGTAGAAAACTTACTATTTGAGTAGAACATAAAGACTTTTTTTATTTGTTAAACTGCTCGGACTGCGTCTGCTTTTCCCTGAGAATTGCGGATGCTTCACTTTGGCATAATTTACATGCGTTTACAGTATTTTTTTGTATTTAGGGTTCTTAAATACACGACAGCAAATAATTATTTAATGTGACGTGTTGATATAACTTCGACATACGGAATTCGTATGCAAGATCTATATCAAGGATGCATAAAATGGGGATTGTACAAATACAAACCGAATCTGTATCTACCCCTACCACCACCACCACCACCACCACCACCATAATCATCATGGCTACCAGTATTATTTATAAATGTTTGGGTTTTTATTTGGCTTGATCTAGAATCCCTAAAATGCTGCATGTTAAACTCTGCACTGGTTGAGATGAATAATAAAGTGGTTTTGAGAACTTGGAGTTGGAGTTGACAACACAGGCACTGATTGGTAATACCACATGATCTAGCACACATTTTTTTCCACCACTGAATGATACACTAATCAGTATTAAACCAGATGTCTATATAAGGCACAAACATGCCTATTGCTGGACTTACCGAATGAACCAATGTGGTCAGAGAGATTCTGAAGAAAAAAACCCAAAAACAATAAAGCCCTTCTCTTTACTAGATTAATCTTTCTTTCTTCTACTTTCTAATTAAAAAGATATGCAGTATTCACAAGTTCTGGTCTGAATAAAAATAGGACATGTGAGTAAGATGGACATGGAGACACTGTGAGAAGCATCCTTGTGTAAACCATATAGGACTTTCACTCTGGCTCCAGAACAATGGCTACCCTCTTGGAAATAAAGCCTCATTTCTTTCTTCAGAGCCAAGCTGGAAATCTGATGGGCTGGAACCTTTGTCCCTCTTGCCTCGGTCTTCTGAACGATACACAAATAGAGCTGGAGAATAAAAAAAATTCCGTCTGCACAGGGATCCCCAGAGACGTCTCTCCTGTTTGCTCTCGTCTGCCAAGAAACGTCCGAGAAACCGGCGAGAGCTCTGTGAATTCTCACATGGTGTGCCACTCTGTTAAGCGTAACCATTTTCTGTTTGAGAGCGAGATTATGATAGCACCTTGGGGAGTTTTAACCTCAAAGTCCAGTCCAGTGGTCTAATTCCTGCATTCCTCCTGGATGAGGTTTTAACCATGTTCACGTTTCCTGTGATTGATTCCCGGTTTATCGTAGTGGGGGGGTGTGTGTGGGGGGGTTATAAACATCTTGCTCCTTTTCCTTTGGAATGTGTACTCCTACATATTCATACAGGACTGAAATTTAGGCCAACTGCTTCAGGGAAGGCAAAAAATGAGTTGGCAGCTGTTAGTAATGTACACCCGTGATGTATTTTGAGAAGATGAAGCGACACAATTGACGGGAAGACATGCTTCTTCACACATAACCGAGCACTGTGTGGGTGTGTGCTCTTTTGGCCTCTCTTCTCATGGACTCAAGTCTGTCTGTCAAAGATAGCTGATACACTGGATGACTGGATAGAAACAGAAGAAATGAAGAGCTAAAATGATTGAGGGGGATCATTGCCTCGCTCTTGAACTCTGGCACTACTGGGGAGAAAATATGTCCACCTTCCAGGTGTGAGAAGATCCAGACAACATTGGGTTTGTAAATAAATCCTGAGTATCATCTATTTCCAGATTTCAGTGCTGCTGCTGTTCCTACTGAAAAACAAACTCATGCTAACGTGCAATGACGTCCGGTCGTGATATGAGATGGGGACGGCTAAAATCAAATCAGATCGAAGCAACAGCTGTCAGGGTTGCGCTATGCATTATATCACGATGTCTCATCTCAAAGTTCATAACGATCCCCTGGATTCATGCCATGTTTCCTCAGAACAACAAACAAAGATTTAACTGTTGTTTCCACAAAAAAACCCCCCTAAAATTACAGTTCTGTCCTTTTGTGTTATTTATACCTGGATTGGAAAATGTGTGCTTAGTCTGTTTACTCTTAGTTTCTTCTCCAAAAAAACCCATAAATAACCCACCTCTTTCACGTTCATGTCCGTGATTGTATTACACGTGTGCTTTTTCAATCACAGCTGATGACGTGCTACGGAAAATCTAATCTAAATCTAAAGATCTAGTCGGTGTTTCGCTCGGTGTCAAAGAAAAAAAAAAAAAGAAAATCGGACAAAACGTTCACTGATTGGTTGCGTGAATCTACAGTCTGGGTTTGAAAGAAATCAGCCCCAGTGTTGCTTCTTCTTCATACAATTCTTCTTACAACCATTGGTGGCGCTGTTGCACTCGGTTCCACAAACATCCAAAATAAGTTGCCGTTTGTTAACAGCACTCAGATTAACAGTAAGCTGATGTGGATGTTTAAAATGAAACCTTATATTAATGACTTTTTATATTTGAAAGATGGAGGATTAGCTTTGCTAGCACATTTATACCAGTGCATTTTGTATCCCATTCTGAGTTGAATGGACTTTTCATAGCATCTAGCATCTATTATCTTAAAACAAAGGAACAAAGGATGAGATCTCTTTCTCGTCGGTGAGTTTTTTGAGGTTCATTAAGGCAGGACATCCTCTCCCCTGTCCAACTCAAGCTCTGAAGTGATGAAACATAAGGAGAAAGGTTTTCCTAAATGGCCATTTGGAGGAATTGAGGCAAACTGATGTATATTTTTTTTCTCCCTCAAATGCTATCCCTAGCATGCTTACCATTCCTGGATGGATCAGAACATCTGGTGGCGCCCACCTCCAATGCTAATCCACCCTGATGTTGATGAGGCTTCTTGCTAACATCTGGTTGCAGCGATAAGCCATCACGTGGCCACGCTAACATGTTGTGATAATGACGACTCTACTTATAGGCACATGTGGGCATCAGAAAAAACACATTTAAGAAGGTAGTTTAACAACAGGTCATTTGATCATTTTGAACGTTGCTATCGGCTACTGATAAACACAAAACAAACGTATTCTTTCTGTCATGCTGATCGAGAGAAAATTCCAAAATGTACCAAAGGTACATTATCGCTCCGGTTGTCAGAAATGGCGCAAGCTGTTTACGGTCCTATTTAAGAGCATTCTTCTTTCCAAAGGACTAGATCATTTCTTTCTCTGAAAAAAAAAAGAAAACAGCCAGAAATCTTGGCTTCTGCTTGAAAAGCTAAGGGGTCAGCCAGAGTGCTGCTGGACTTCTGTAACTATTCACGCTGGGTTTCGTGGCCCTCACTACAATCTGTCCTGCTGCAATTTCCCTTCAGGAAACTCTCCTGCTAAAATAAGTTTTCCATTTTTTCCCCCTAGGTGCCAAGTCTTGACATCTTCCTTCTCTGCTTTCCCCCTTAAATGGAAAGACATTGTGCACTTCGGGAGTAGACAGACATATAAACCCTGCGTACACACTAGCGTGTCGCTTGTAGTTTGTCTCTTGTGGGTTTGGAGCGAGTGCTACTGTTGTTTTTTTTTTTTTGCTTGCTACTGTGAACTTTTCATCAATTTGGTGCTTTGTGCATTACTGAATCCATATTTTTGAGCTAACGTTGCCACCTCACAGCTCTAGGTTTTGATCCTGATCTCAGGTGGGATTCCTCTGAGGCTCTCCAGTTTCTCAACGTTCTCCAGCCTTCCAAAAACATGCCTGTAGCTGGATTGGCTGCTCTTAATTGCCCCTAGGCGTAAATGCGTGTGTGAATGTGTTTGTATGTTGTGTGTATGGTGCTCTATGGTGTACTTGTTTCCCATCCTGGATGGTTGTTGTGTCTTAGGTTGCCCTCCAGTTTCTTTCTAATGGAATACAGCTGGCTCCTTTACTGCAGGGTACCACAGGAGCTGAAAAAGAGGCATGGTTCACATTACGCGTTGAGCCACCGTGAGCCACCACGCATGAGCGATCAGTACAAACAGATTATATAGGCTATAAATAGGCGCTACCCACAATGCTATGCTTCACAGTGAGCCTTCTCAAAGTCAAAAATTCAATTATGCCGTTGATGCATCTCGAGAACTTGACTTTCCAAGTAATTCATCATGCTCAAACATTCCAAGTACTTGAACATTTGATCGATGTGGGCAACAGATCTGATGTCTTAATGTTGGGGTTTTTTTTCTCTTGTAAGGACGCCTCCGTTATGTGCTTTAATTTCAACTGCCAGCAGCAGATTGGGACTCAGCCCAGACTGATTGTAGAAATTATTAGTGTTTATGTGTTTCTCTACATGTTATCTGGCGTTATCTCTGCATAAAAGAAAGTTCATTTGCCCAAAACAGAAAAGCCTGTAAATCAGTGGTTTGCTAATGCTATACCTTAATTTAAAGAACACATGCGGTGTATTTAAATTATAAGAAGGACACAGAATATTAAAATCAGTCTCTCTGTTGTTTTTTTTTATCTGTGTACATTTTCAGTGATGCCGCTGTTCTTTAAAAAAGTATTACATTTCAGGCAAGTCTGTAAATGAAAGCTTCTTTTGGAAATCTCTTATAAAATTCATATTAGGATTGTGTGATATAGATTTTTCCCTGCTCGTGACTTAACAGTTAAAAAGAATCATGATAAAAGATTAAAACGAGCATTTCTATCATTTTAGGTTTAGTCGGGGAGGAAGTAATAATATTACCAGCCGTGAAGTAACGGCAGCGGCGTTCACAAAAACTCTGGATGCTGGATGGTGGATTTTTAGTTTTAAAAATTGTATTTAAAAAAAAACAACATACAAAAACCTTTTCCACATCGGTTGTCTAATGTCCAACATTTTCACTGTTGATCTGCTGCTCAAAGTGTTTGACTGTGTCTGAGCATTTCTAATTATCATCACCGTTAATATTATTTAAAGTGTTGGCTTTGACATTTTGTTGTTGGCCTATTTAATTGTTTTAGGTCCTGTTCCTTTCAAGACAGAATACATGTGTGTGAATGAGAGGGATCCAAGTGGAACAGTGAGGTTACGGGGAGAAGAGATAAAGAAGGTGCAGGATTTTAAGTACTTAGGGTCAACAGTCCAGAGCAACGGGGAGTGTGGAAAAGAGGTGAAGAAGCGTGTGCAGGCAGGTTGGAATGGGTGGAGAAAAGTGTCAGGTCTGTTGTGTGATAAAAGAGTACCAGCAAGAATGAAAGGAAAGGTGTACAGGACAGTAGTGAGACCAGCGATGTTGTATGGTTTGGAGACAGTTGCACTGAGGAAAAGACAGGAGGAAGAGTTAGAGGTAGCAGAGCTGAAGATGTTGAGGTTCTCTTTGGGAGTGACGAGGATGGATAGGATCGGGAATGAGTACATCAGGGGGACAGCACATGTGAGATGTTTTGGAGACAAAGTTAGAGAGGCCAGGTTGAGATGGTTTGGACATGTTCAGAGGAGGGAGAAGTGAATATATCGGTAAAAGGATGCTGAGGTTAGAGCTGCCAGGCAGGAGGCCGAGAGGAAGACCAAAGAGGAGGTTTATGGATGTAGTGAAGGAGGACATGAAGGTAGTCGGTCTGAGAGAAGAGGATGCAGGGGATAGGGCTAGATGGAGGCAGATGATTCGCTGTGGCGACCCCTGAAGGGAACAGCCGAAAGGAAAAGAAGAAGAGATCCTGTTCCTTTCATTTTTTCCTTTTTCATTGGCATCCCTAATAAATATAATAACCGATGTTACTAGATACTTATCGAATGTTAGCTAACTCGAACATATAGTGATAGATTTCACTGCACATTAATGAAAAAACATTCTCTATTTACCGTGACAGGAAGTGAGAGCACCTTGCGAGTCCAGTCGAGAGAGTGTGGGATGGGGGCGGAGCTTGCGGGTGGCGTCAGTTAATACCAGGGAGTTCAAAACACCTGCGCAAATCATTCCAGATTCATATGTCGATTGGCTAATCCCCCGTTTTATTGAGGAGAATAGTTTTGTGATATTTATGAGTGATAACTCGTACTAGCATACTCTGATTTTAAATTTGCAGAGCTCCTACTGCGCAAAATGCGTACAGGTTCGCATTATAGAATATAATATAATATAGTTGTAAATATCCACTGGTGTGTTTTGTATGCACAGGGTTGTTTTAGGTCAGCTCTTTTACGGACAAGGTGTCTTTGTGGTACCGTCGCACCAAAGCCTCTGAAGTCCATCTGGCTGCCTGCTCAGCCTCACTCCCATCTGGAATATAACGCCATTCGTGCTGATTAATTCTCAATCCCAGGACCTGTAGAGTTTGCTCTCAGCTGATGCAGGAGGATTTAGAGATCAGAGCATACACTCCAAACCATGCTTCTGCCACATCCGACTGATTTCTTTTTCTAGCCTGTTCTTTAATTCAGTTTGGTGCCATTCATTTGGATCAGCGATTTCTCTCTGTCTGGATACTGAAAAGTAAGGACTACAATATGTAAAATATTTTGTGACTTGAGTCCAAGTCACGCTTAAGTCACATAAAATAGACTTCAGACTTGCAGCACGTATTTTATGACTCCTGACTTGACTTGGACTCGTCAACAGTAACGGTTCCCGTATAAAGACCCATATAAATTATATAAAGTTCCCATATACTCCTCATGTAGATTCTGTTGACTTCTGTGGACTCTAGGGTAAAGACTCGAGACTTGCCATGGACTCTAGGGTAAAGACTCGAGACTTGCCTTGGACTCTAGGGTAAAGACTCGAGACTTGCCTTGGACTCTAGGGTAAAGACTCGAGACTTGCCTTGGACTCTAGGGTAAAGACTCGAGACTTGCCTTGGACTCTAGGGTAAAGACTGGAGACTTGCCTTGGACTCTAGGGTAAAGACTCGAGACTTGCCTTGGACTCTAGGGTAAAGACTCGAGACTTGCCTTGGGCTCCAGGGTAAAGACTCGAGACTTGCCTTGGACTCTAGGGTAAAGACTCGAGACTTGCCTTGGACTCTAGGGTAAAGACTCGAGACTTGCCTTGGACTCTAGGGTAAAGACTCGAGACTTGCCTTGGACTCTAGGGTAAAGACTCGAGACTTGCCTTGGACTCTAGGGTAAAGACTCGAGACTTGACTTGGACTTGCATTTTATTACTTGTGAACATCTCTGGCATGAAACCACATATAAACCCTATACCCTAAATGTACTTATTCTACATTTCACTGTAACATGACTGTTTGTGTTTTTCACTCACACACACAATGATTACACATAGACTCATGAGTTGCGTCATGACTTTGGTATGAGTTTCACTTCCATGGCATTCAGTACAGTCCTGCAGACAGTAATTAAGTATATATTCAATCACATTTTTTCCATGGATTGTCTTACATCCGTCTTTGTAATTTAAGACTCTGATTTACCAATTAGTCTTATTACATCAAAGGCACGATTTGACAAATTTAACATGGATGTACTCAAATTAATATTCGTCAACCATCAGTGTATCAGTATTCTTTAAATCCTCCAAGCACTGCAATCTGAATAGCAGAGTATTGCTGCCTAAGGGTCGTCACTGTGTGTGTGTGTGTGTGTGTGTGTGTGTGTGTATGACATTCCATATGGAGAGTCTTGTAAAATACACACTTGATATTTGCCGTGTAATTTAGCCCTCTTTGAACCTGCTGGGATTTGGCCAACTTTACTAAAACCATATATGCTCGCAGGGTTTCTTTTTATTTTTCAGATCTAAAGCTTTGTAACCACTGAAACATTAGCTTTTTAATGGCACACTGACATTCTTGTAATCATTTACTGCATGATTCATGCTAGAACTTTCCAAAGTAGATCCACACACAGGTTATTTCTCCTTCAGGCAAGGAGCCAAACTATTCACAGTGAAATGGTGTGTGTGTTTGTGTGTGTTTGTAAATATGGAAGAACAGAATTAAAGCATCAGTAGGAAAATTGGCAGAAATATCCAACGTGCTAAAAATGTTACAGTGCTTGTGTGCTAAGCTGAGTCAAGTGGCGGTATTAAAAGCAAAATCACGTTAACAGGATTGATTACAGGTTCCTTTAACAGAGGAGGAACTCAGGAACGGCGGGGCATCTGCAGTATCTGATCGATTCTGGATGTGGCTCTGTTTCTGGCCTTGTGTATAGTGTAGTTTATTGTAGGTATTGTATTAAGAAAGAGTGTAGTGGTGGTGGTGGCGGTGGTGGTGGTGGTGCTTGAGGAAGAAAGTGAATGTTGGAGTAAAAAGTGGAGATTTAGTGATAAATGATTTGGAAATGGAGCTGGCATGATGTACCAGAAGGGCAGGAGTGATTCGGGAAGGGAGGGTGAGATTCTCTTCACCCAGGCTGCAGTGTGCTGAGGTAAGCATGCAGCAGAAGCATACAGAACCATAATGGGGTGTGCAACTGGGGATTGGTGGTTAAGCTTTTATTCCAGCCTGGTCAGGCATTCTGGGTAATTTCTCTAATCCACCCTTTCTGCCTGGATACAAAGATGAGTTTGACCAGACATTTTACCCAAGAATCTTTGCGCTCGCCCTCTTCTGACTCGTCCTTGTTTTTACTGTCTCTTGTATCGGATATACAACCTAAACCCCTGGTGTAACGTAACATCATCGATGCTTTGTCCCGCGGTTCGATAGAAAGGCTTTTAGAAAAGGGATGGAGGGCAGAAGTACAGACTGCACCGGGCCTCGTCATTCTTGGCAAGGACTCCGTCTTTCTGCTCTGGAGGGGGCTGCCGGACTGCTGCAGTGGAATTTTAATACCCTACGGACATCAATCAGGTTGAATGAAGCCAGCCTCGTTCATCCTGTGTTTCCTGTGTGCTCTGCTGACGTCTGTCTTTCTGGACACGCATGTAAAGGATTAATATTTGGCAGCAAGACCTTTTCAAGCCGATGTAGATGATGTTCCAGCATGTGATAGATCAAATACCTAACAGTCAAATTTCAGTTATTCCCTATCTCATGATTTTTTTGTTGTTCTGATATGATATGTTTGATATGATATGAAATAACCTAATATTTAGATGATTGCCTAATGCCATATTCACTCCCATAAAACAATAATAACAACCCTGTATGGTATTGGCCCACCTACAGGAGTGCTTGGACCCCTTGCATGTAACGCTTTCCCAGCCGTTCATTTAAAAAAAAAAAAAGACAAAACCAGGAAGCAGTCCAAAATCCAAAAAACAAGGAACAGGAAGCAGAGCACAAAACAACAAAGCCTTTTTAATCGTATGCAGACCTAATGGGTTCTTCTCTTTCCTTAACTGCGGTTCCTCATTTAGTTTCCGTTGCATTTTAACTCCTTCCTTGTGACCATGAAGAAATGATGGCAAGGGTGAGATGCACAGACTGAGGAACTGACGACATATGTATGTGTGTGTGTGTGTATATATGTGTATATATATATATATATATATATATATATATATATATATATATATATATATATATATATATATATATATATATATATATATATATAGTTTTAGGCTCCCTATTTTTTTAGTACAAACTTTGTTATAGATTTTTTATTTTATGACGTCTACACGATCAAGTCAGTCCAAAAAACACTTTAGATTCCCAAACATTAGTTTTCTAGCACACAATTAAATGATACAGAAAAATGTTTGTATGTCATTAAAGAAAGCAGCGTATTACATAAGAGACACTTTTCAGACAAAATAAAACACAATGAAGGCTGCTGGGTTTCGCTGCAGAAATAAGAAGCGAGTGCGAAAGTCAAAGTGTCCAGAAGAACTGTGTCTGGTTCTGCAAGATGCTCAATAAAACTTACCAGCTCATTTCCTTATAAATAAAACTGCACTAATTGTACCTGAGACTATTTTTATTTTTTTGTCACACCAAATATTGACCTCGTTTCATTTACTACTGTTTACTGCTCTTTACTGTATTTTTTTAAATGTAGAAACATTTAATTTCATTATTGTGAAGGCATCTTTGCTCTACAGCATTTCTTTGCATGTGCCTAAAAAAAAAAATATATATATATATATATATATGCCTAATCAGCCGTGGTGTCACGTTAAAGCGACAGAACGTATTGACGGCGCTCCAGAATGGTTACCTGAACAGAAACTAATGATCATTTTTCCAGGAACAGAAACACAGTCTTAATGTAATTGTCCTAAACGGTTCCTATTAAAATATCTGCTATGGTCATTTAATACACATATTTTTTCATTCCCACTAGTTTATTACTTCCAAACTTCAATGTTTTCAGAGCAAAATCATCTCAGACGTGATTTCGTTCAGCGTATCATTTTAACACACGCTATGCAGCACATGCTATGACATTACATATCGTTAGCTTCAGTTCACAGATGAAAAATCAACGTAAATTAAACGTAGTATAAACATTTGCTAGACATAAAACCGTACAATGTATGCAAAGTATGCATTAGAAAGATTAGAAAGAACTAGCCTGGTTGTTTCGTGCTGCACAGCATTAGCTAGCATTCTGACTAACATTAACTAGCTAAGTTTGTATTCAAGTATTCAAACACACAAAAAAATAAAAAATACTTCAATTATTTTATATTTACAATTGGTAGAGACAAACATGTGCAAATTTCTTGCTTTATTATAGCCTCAATTTAACACCTGAAAGCAAGAATAGTCTATTTAAATAAAAAGACACAAAAATTCACTGTTTTCTTTTTCTTTTTTGGAACATTGCAAAAACAGTTCGGACCCAGCAGTGGCATTTGATAAACTTTTAATCTTGATATTTATACTACAATTTTTTTTTGTTAAACTCTTCTTCTATTACATTCAACCTACTTATACCACAGCATCGTTGAATTCTCGACTCTGATTGGTCAGAGGGTGTTGATTAATTTTCTATTTTCTAACAGCACGGTTTCACAGGTTTATGTTAATGTATTTGTTCTAATATGTTATTGTTGCTATAGTAACAACTCACCCAGCAAGTTGTATGGCAGGTCTGAAAACGGATAACGACGGCCCAGTTTTATGTGAAGGCACGTTTATTTAGAATTAGTATTTGGAAGGAGTCTCCAGTGTCGGCGCTTTGTAAAGTAAAGCTTTAACTTTTTGTAAAGTTTTTCAACATCTTTTACCGGTTTCTCTGTAAAAGCTGCAGGGTTTTATCGTTTTATTTACTTCAAGACAGACGTAAAGAGGCTGATGCGGGAACGACTGTTTATAGCTGCTATAACGTGGATAATAAAAGAAACCAACTTGTTTTACTGATGTTCCACAACTAACTAAAAAGCAATAAATTCGCGTTGGCAAATTCTTGTGGTATAAAAGGAGTAAAACATTTCAGGACATGCTGTTATTGGAAATTGATTGGTAATACATCATATAGTTTTACTATAACAACATGTCCTGAAGTGTTTTATTGCTTACATAGGGACTATGTAA
The DNA here is from genome assembly GCA_023630585.1 of Cranoglanis bouderius. Classification (NCBI taxonomy): domain Eukaryota; kingdom Metazoa; phylum Chordata; class Actinopteri; order Siluriformes; family Cranoglanididae; genus Cranoglanis; species Cranoglanis bouderius. The sequence continues at coordinate 26,425,565 of CM042541.1, forward strand.
GGGAACTTCTTACTTCTTAACTTCTTAGTCTTAACTATTTTGGATTTTTTAACAAGCCAAAAGTAGGAGGCTCACAAACCTTTACACCACCTTATCATATTCCTCAGGGACGATTTGCAGGCTGCTCGGGGCGAGCGTTCTGCATGAGGTTTAACCCCCCCCCCCCCCCCCAATTGGAGGAGAATTGTTTTGCAAGAATGTTGTCAATGCGGGACTGTGATCTCTGCAGTGTGTTAGAGAGAATCGTTCTGACGGACGCTCCTCTGTGCTGCGGACTTGTCAGAGATTTTAATGCTGCAGGAGAACGTCTCTGAGAGCTGCGTCTGAGCTGCAGTCTTTTACACTGCAGAGCTAAAGCAGTCGTGTATTGCAGGAGAATGTAGAGTTGTTGACGTTTAGTTTCTTTAAACCGAGTTCTATCAGTTATATATCAAGGCATTGGACTGCTAAGCTAGGAAGGCTTCTTGAAATGAATTATGCCCGTGACAGACATAATTTAGCAGAGGCCATGATGAAAAGCCTTGCTTGGCAGGCATCTTGGAAACTTTGCATCCCCACATATTTTCTGCATTTTTTCCCCTTTCCCTGTGTTTTTGCACTTAGCTACACACTCATACATGCTGCATGTTTGAATTTATGAACTGCCATTTTTTATTTTCTCTGTTCGACCAGCTTTGGCGTACAATATAGGCAGCGATTGCAGAGAATGTCACATGCTGAGAGAATCAATTATTTCATCATTTTCTTGTCTCTTGTTTTATACTTGCATCATGAACTTGAATTTCACTTTAGTGTGTATACATTACAGCACCATTTCCAGGCGCGATACAAGGACTAGAGCGCAAATGCATAACATTAAGCATGTCATTATGATGTTCTTAGATGTTGTGCTTCATACGTTGTGCGTCTGGCGATAGACCTGATAGCCGCCTCTATCTCCTTCAGCCTGGCAAGCGTCCATCTTGTGTCGTGTGATTCGTATACAAACAAAACCCCTGTTTTTAGATCAAATTCATCTGCTACACTACTGCGCCTGTGACCAAGAAACAAATCTGTGCCAGGATCCTGTAGAAGAAGGCTGCTGAGTCAAACACTCGCACCTACTCCCCCAGGACAGACCATGCCCGCGGTTGCTACCCAGTGTCTTCAGAGATGTTAATTTTTTTTTCTCTATGGTTGTCATCCATATGTACACCAGTCTGTATTTTTTTATTAGCCCGCTAATACACATAGGTTTCCACCACAAGCCAGTTTGTCTGAGGGTTCGACATGCTGTTTTCTGCCTAAGACAGATGGCTAGTCAGTATTCAGCGTGAAATGGCGGACCAAATTTTGTTTGTTTGTCATATGCGCTGTGTCGTTTCAGTTGCTGACACTGGGGAAATTCATAGCGAGCATTTGGCTTGAGGTTCCACTTGTAACTCTATCTGAATATAAGGTCCACGTACTGTATATAGGGCTAATGATTCAAGTACATGTCCAGCAAGAATGTTTCTAAAGAAAACGCTTTGTGCAATTCCCCTGAACGGTAGGACTTCCGAGGCTCTTACATGCAGTGTTGGGGCGTGGCTAGCTACAAGTAGCGACACTACTAGCTTAACTACATTTTCACTAACTTTTAGTAACAAGCTACTTTTTCACCAAGTGGTGGTGCAGTGTGACAGAACACTACACTGCCTTTTCCATTTTCACACAACCAGTTCAACATTACCTTTTGAATCAAGTAAATCGCGATATGCAATCTGTTCCTGTACCTGTCCAAACCAAATTCCGTACTTCTGATTAGCATAGAGCGATCTCAGCTAGCGCAGACCTGTATAGAGAATAAAAGCATTGCTCTATAGCTAAAAAACGATGGACTGTTGAACATCTATGGCCATATTTATGAGCGTGAAAGATTCACACAGCTACTGATATAAACTTAGCATGACCGCTGACTTAGCCTAATAGCTAGAGTCAGGCGATATGAAATAACAAGATGTGATGACAAGCATTATTATTCATATTGCAGCAAACACCAAAATGTAGTTATTGAACCAAGATTCCAGAAACAAACTGAACCAAGAGTGTAAATTTGCTTCTAATTGCTTCTTAAAACAGAAATGGAAAAGAAAAATCTGTTTGTTATGGCATATCTTGAACATAGCATGCACATTTTTAAAAATTTGTGTAATAAAGAAAGTAGCTGAACAATAAAACAAGAATGTCTCGGATTATTTTCCTCAGTTTGCTTGACAAAATAGCTTCAGTGTTGGTAGCTACTTCCCAGATAGCATACATTTCTGGGCCTCATCTGGGCCAGCTACGGTACATATGGCTCAGTTCTGGCAATGGCAAAGGTCATATGGGCCATATCTGGCCCTCACACAACAAGCCAGTGTTAGGCTTGTTTTGTCTGGGCCCACATCTGGCCCAGAAGCCAGCCACACTCAGGTTGAGTGATTGCCGTCATTCCATACGGTATGTGGGCCAGATGTCATTTGCTATCTGGGTTGTTCCTTGTAGCTTGTAGTCTAGCTAGCCACTTTATTAAAGGGTTGTTTGGCTGTAGCTTAGCTATTTTATATTATGAGTAGTTTGTTGTGTGATATGTTACAATTACAAAGTCTATAAATGGTAACCAGTGGAGCAGTGGGTCCATGCTTTCAGGGGCTAGTTAAGAGTAAAACATGCTAATTTCATACTTCCACAACGTAATGCTAATTGTGGTCTTTTATGAAGACAGAAGACATCGAAAATGTCTATAATTTATAATTATATATAATGTACATAAGTTCTATTAATTGATATTTGATCATATTTGAACATTTAGTTAATAAAACTGACAGATTTCCGTCAGGAAGGCTACGATGAGTAGTAACCTGATCGTTGAAGCCACAGTGTAGTAGACGAGTCTTTTGTGATTTATGATGTTTCACTTAATTAAACCTTCTGTGAAAGCCGTGACCTTATTTGGGGTCTTGTAAATACTTAAAACAGCGAGTGAACAGATGTATCGTGTACCAGAATCGTGAGCAGTGAGGGGGTAGGTGGGCTGACCAGGTTGCTGTGTTCTTTGTCTTTGTCTCTGTCTTTTTACCACATCTGCCAGGTCTGCTTCATTGAATCTGAATTGATGAAGCTGGAGTGACCCTTGCTGACCTCAGCTTAACTCACTCATGAGGATGCACTCGACTTGTCTGACCACCTAACTGAAAAGACCGTGATAGCACTACTTATTGTAACTACCCACAATACACCATTCAGTGTTCTAGAACTGATAACCTTAAAATGGCCGGCAATTAAATCATTTCAGGTTTAAGGAGAGTAGAGGAGGGTGTAATAATATTACCAGCTGTGTAGTCGGGAACTGCTTGGTGGCAGTGGCGATTGTGAAGCCTCTGCTGGATGGGTCATTCTTGGATCATTTCATTCTTTTGAAGGCATTTTTGCATGTGCCTAAAACGTTTGCACAGTACCGTACATGAATAGATTGCATTTCATTAATTCATTAATAAACTCAAAACATCCTCCATTTACCGCGATAGAAAGCGAGATCGCCCCGCGAGTCCAATCGAGAGCTTATGAGATGGCGCGGAGGGGGCGGGGCTTCCAGATGGGGTCAGTTAATATCGGAGAACACCTGCTCAAATTATTCCAGATTCATATGTCGATTGGATCCTTTCTAGTATGTTTTGCGGGATGACTCAGATTGAGGTTAGCAGGTCTGGTGATAAAATATAACCAGAGTGAATGTTACTGGATATTGTGGCAGTGTAGAGGTGATTAAATCATTATATCTAGATAGCACTATGGCTTCATTAGTGGAATGACTGTTAGACAGTGAAAATCTGATGATCTTGTAAGGACTTGTAGAGAAAATTTTTCATCCTTATCCTCTTCAGTCATTTGTTGGGGGCTAATGATTCATCTTAAGGCTATTTTAATGTGTATGCATGTAACATCCGGCAAGGCTATTTCTGAATTGTCGACCTCAAAACCGTCTACAAGACACCATAGATTTCTTTCTTAAAGTATATTTCCGGAAGGATGCTGGTTGTAAGCATCATCAAATGAACACGCCACTCACTGATTACCTCTTCACACTTCCCTCGAGTGTTGCTGTTTGCAGACACAGTAGTGGGTAGCGCTGGTGAGAGCAATTGAGCAAGCAAATTGTGTTCCACAGACCATAAGTAGTGCCGCTATAGCTGCTTTTCATCACATCTCAAACCCCCCCGCTAAAGATAACACGACACCCCGTCTCACACCCTGTCAAACCATCCTTCCGTCGCTTTTCTGACCACGATCGTCATCGGTGCAGAAAGTTGAACACACTCGCGTTGACTCCTTGCTGTGATTATTGTTGATCGCTTGGTTAAATAAGGCCTAGAACAGATCGTTCCGTGTGTTATTCTTCTGGCCATTTCTCATGGCTCGTGTCCATCGGTGAATTGTTGCCGAGTCTGCCATTCTGCACTGAAAGACTTGGCAGATTCTGCTTGTACAAGAAGCCTGCAGTCTGCCTGCAAGACATTTTGGGCCAAGTTCTGTGCAGATATTGCGTCCTCCAGAGTTAATGGAATCTCTGGAGGAGATTTAACCATTCACGTCTCTTTCTTAAACATGTAATATGCATTATTATAATGTGTACGTATATTATGTAATAACACTATCTGTATCTGTTTAATGCTCTGTATGTTCCAGAAGCCCTGAACTGATGTGTTATTTTGAGTTTCATTATTTCAGGATATTATCTTGTTGTTTTGACTTAGTAGCCCTTTATTTTGACATAGTAACTGATTACGCTGGCATAGTAGCTCGTTAATTTGACATAGTAACTAGTAATTATTTCAAGATATTGTCGCGCTTTTTTGACTTACCAAGTCATAATAATGAGATAATATCTTACGACAAAATTTTAGCTGAAATACTAAAGTCAAAATAATGAACAAAAAACCAAAACAGTGGTTCACGGCTTTTGTTGTGTCTCTGTAACTCTGTAAGTGTATCTTGCAGTGTGGTCTTTGTTTGTCCTACGAGCGAGCAGTCAGATATGAAGTAAAAAAACGTCACATTGTGCAACTTTTCTGCTGCATTCTGCCTTTGAATTAAATAACGCAGCGAACGCTGTAAAACCGATGTGCCGAGTCATTAGACTGTCCAGTGTTTGTATGTGGGACACGACTTTAGATGCCTCCAGTCCTACTGAAATCGGTTGTAAAGCTGTCGGCTGATTTGCTTTCAGTTTGCAGACTGTATGATCCTGTAGAATCCCTGTCCATTTAATACTGTAGTTATTTACACATCATCAGGACAGTACTGTGTTGGGTTTATTTTCTGATTTTATTTTCTATATTACCAAAGTAATAAGGGTTAAAGCTTGGCGATGTAACAATATAATATTGATATTGTGATAAATTATGTCACAGTGTGCTTTTCTGAGATAGGGTGGATATTGTGATCGTTTTATTACATTTGTAATTTTTAAAAATCATTACAGACTGACTGGTAATTTGATTTTAAAATTGTGTAGTTAATTTATAAAACTGTAAAATGTTCAAATTAGTTGTGCTTTTCAGTGATTAAATATTTGTAATTTTGTATATATAAAAAAAAACGTATTTTTAAATATTAAAAATACTTAATACAATTATTTAAACTATCATCAAACAGTATTTTTAGATACCCTCACTAATAAAGACTTATTTCTATTCAGACCAATGTTTATCGGTTGTCTACTGCACTTCATTTTCTGGTTTAACTTAATTATATTTTACTCTTTTCATGTTTATATCTGGTTATTTTTTTTTTTTTAGATTTTGCAGATTATTGCTTTTATATATTTTTTATTAGTTTTATTAATTCTTTGCTGTCTGATTATTTATTTATTTATTTATTTTATTTTTTTTGCTGGCCGTTAGCAAGCCTAGATATCATGGTACATATGCGTATCGTAAAAAATGATAGTGATATGATCTTTTTGTCGTGAATAGCTAGTGTGGAGGCAGTGACGTTTCCTACATGCTGACTACTGACTACTGACGTTCTAACAAACGGGCTTAAAAAATGCATGTTGTTGCCAAATTAATTGAAGATGACAAAGAGTAATCGCTCGTGTTTAATACCCAGAGCTTGGGAGAATCCTTTCGGCAGGGTTTTTTCAGTCATTTCAGTGCATCGTTTAAGCTGAGGTTCGTGAGGTGTCACGTGGGCTCTGAGTGTAACATTTGAGAACGACCGTTCCGAATGTTCCCTGGGGACGTGCTGTATGAAGACGGTTTGAGGTGGAAATTGGGCAGTTGCAGAGCAATTACTGTTTGATAGCGTTTGTCAAAGCTGCTTGAAATTGGGTGACTCGAGAGGAGCATTTGACCTCAGCCAGAGATGAAGTGATTACCCCGAAATGAAGGCTGGTGTTAAAGCTGTCTGATCTGATAGCCTGGAGTGGTGACGGGTATCAGGAGAGGAGTGAGAGGAGAGAGGGTTTATGATGAGACGCCGACTCATCCTCATTAGAAGTGGAAGATGAAAAATGCTTGAAAAATGTTTTTTTTTTTTTCCACTTGTGCATTTTGTGATTTGATTGTCTGTGATCAGGGAAGTGCTTTGGCTGAGATGCAGATTTGCAATTAAAAAAAAAAAAAAAAATGCTCCTGTGTATAATTATTTTTACATTTACACCTAATCATTTAGCAGAAGCTCGTATTCAGCGAGAATTATTAAACGTGCAAACAGCTGAAAGCGCCTAGCGCATCTTAGAGGTATAAGCCGATGACACTGTCTGTATCTGTTTAGTGCTCAGAATATTCGTATCTGTATTCAGATTTAAACCCTAACTGGGCGTGGACTGCTTCATATATCATATATGAAGCTCACACCTTCATGAAAGTAAAAACCTCCAGCTCCAACTTTTTTTTTGCATTTCGTAGGATTCTGATGCACAACTCTAGTCTTAACAAAAAAACAAAAACGAAAAAAAAAAAACCCTCCTCCTATTCGTATCTATATCCGTATCAAATAACGTATTTGTATCCATTTACATTCCTAACACACCTGCAGAGATCCGTCAGATGCTAGTTTGTTCCCACAAGATTGGTCTAGGTGAGTACCGAAATACAGTTTGTGCTTAAACAAGACAAATAAATGAAGTGAATGGAGGGAAAAATAAAAGTGTTATCCAAGATACTGTCTCAAAAAGTAATTTCTTTAGACCTTCGTGAAAGAAACAGAGGCACAGGGACGTTCTGTGGGTGTGTAGGTAGAAGCGAGCGCATACGTTATGAACATATTTAGGCCCTAGATAGGGACATGTCAGGCACCTTGAGGTTGAAGACCTGAGTTGGTGTGCGGGTGTATAGTTTTGAACCGAGGGCGTTAATAACGTGGTGTATAGACGTTTGAACCCTGGAATGCAAAGCTAGTCATGAGTTTGAGTCTCGCTGCAACAGGAAGCCAGTGGAGTGATCTCAGTGGGAGGGTCACATGAAAGAACATTGGGAGGTTATGAACCAGACAAGCAGCAGAGTTCTGAATGGTTTGTAGCCGGGATATTGCGTATAAAGATAGACGAACAAGCAGAGAGATGCAGTAAGCAAATCTAGAAATAACTAGAGCTTGTATAAGATGTTGAGTAGTCAGAAAAGGTCATGTTCTTCTGATGTTGCGTAGGAAAAAAATCTTCAGGATCTGGTGTTTGATTAAGTAAGATAAGTCCATCTTTTAGAATCACACCAGGATTCTTAGCCATGCATGCGAGATTGACTGTAAGGGTGTCAATCGGGATTGATGTCCCACATGGTAGGTTCTTCGGTAGGTACATCAGTTCAGTTTTGTCAAGGTTGAGCTTCTGATGATTGATCTTCCTTCATGGAGAGAGATCAGAAAGGTAGTTGGATATCTTCTGGGAGACTTGGGCCAAGAGACATGAACACTGAGCTGAATGATTTAATATACAAGGTGAGCAACTTTGGACCAAGTACTGACCCATGAGGGACTCCTGGAGTGAGGCTGTGAGGTGATGAAATGGAACCTCTCGAAGTTATGTGGTACAACCGACCTGTAGATATGATGAGAACCAATTCAGAGTGTAGCTCCCAATGCTCTGGTGATTCATAATGTCAAAGGCATCAAACAAGTCAAGGAGGATGAGGGCAGTGACTGCAAGAAGGGTGGTTAAAGGGTTGCCTTGTAATCAGACTGGTTGGCATCCAGGAGGTCAGTTCGGTGAAGGCATGACAACGGTTGTTCAAGCACTACACCATCCAGTGATTTGAATAGGAACGGATGGAGGGTAACAGGTCTGTAGTTAGAGGAAGAAGATAGGAAACGGACTGCTCGAAAGTGATCCACTGATCATAGCAGTGACATACTGTACGATGCAGGGTTGCTGGAGGTTATCTAAAGAAGTTTGAATGGTACTGGGTCAAACAAGCAGGTTGTTGGACAGTTTCCAGCACAGCTGGATGGATGCCAGAATGTCAGACCGGTAAGATGTGTCTTTTTACACGGCACCAACTTTATTCTACAACACAGCAGTCTACAGTTAATGGCTCTTTGTACTCAATACTTGCCAAAGTTCCTTTAAGGTTCTTCGAGAGTCTGTTAAGTTGAATGGACACATTGCCATTTGGAACAGCGAACAGAAGTGCACTGGTTGTGCTCTCACTTGTTGGCTAAATGTCACTCTGCAAGAGCTCGTCTCGGAGGCCTTCGCTGGTCATATGGAGCAGGCCGTGTCCTGAAAGCTTTCTCACCTCCTTTCTGGAACTCAATACAGTCTCCTCTAAAGAGGAGGAGAACACAAAGTCTCTGTAAACCACTACTTGCTTACATGCCTGCACTGCAGGAGGGGAAACAGAGACCACAATGGTTCCAGTGAGAGCGAGAAGCAAAATAAAAAGCAAAAACATGTTGGTTTTCCTTCCCCACATTCCTCTAATGTGTTCTAAAGTAATGCATGCACAAAATACCTGTTTGGGGAAATTCAAAGAGAATTTTCATTTCTCAAAGACTTTTCTGCATGAAGCCAAATAATTCTGAAGCATTCTGATGTGCAGATTGTAGTACTTTAGGGCTCGAGATGGCTTTTTTTTTTGCTTTGGAAGGATGAATAGTGAGGATATAACACTGTAGAATCTTAGTCCATGGAAAACTTTTTGCTTTGTGATTTTTATTCAGTTGGTTTCTGCATTGTCAGCTACTTAAAGGTTGACCAGCCCTCCTTCTCAAGGCTCTAATTGAGAGTGGTGGTGTTGTTATGAATGTTATGGTGACCAGACTTTACCCAGAAATTACGCACAAGAAGTACAGAGCTGTCCATGTGGATGTCATTTTTTTTCCTGTTCAAGTCCACAGAGGAAGTAGAGTTTGAAGCAAACTCTAGATGTTACCATGTCACTGATTTCTACCTTAAATGTTTAACCAACTTTAACCAGATGACTTGATCTGATTAGGATGAACAGCTACACTCTTTGTACCAATTCTGTTGAGGATATTTCAGCAGTGTTTGAAGACATTTGAATATTATTTAAAGGAGAATATGCATCCGGATATGCTGTGCAGTACCGTAATATTGCATCATCTTATCACACGCTGTTATGGCCCCCCAGGCAACCACAATGCAGTGTGTGTATTGAAGCAAGTGCTTAGGCAATGACATCACACAAAGCCACATTACACAGACCATCCTTGGTCCTTTGGGAAGGACAAATGAGTGAAGTGTGGAAAATAAAATGACCCACATTTCTGATGTCATGAACTTGGGGAGTCGTTATGGTGAATACATCACGGTTTCACTGTGGTTTCTGAGTGCAAGACTTGGGCCACTTCGGTCTGTGCCTTCTTCAGAGCTACATTTTGAAAAGAGTCACTTAATTTTGTAGATAGTTTGGTGCAAGGCCAGGTTATCCCTCTTCCTGGAATCGCTGTGACCTTTCCAGTTATTGCAGCATCTAGCATTTAGCCATTTAAGTTGATTAAAGTTGAAAGATGGTCAGTTATTCCTGCAGTAGAAAATGTAAACGTCAAATCAACGGCATCCATTCGGTACCATTTAATTTGTAATGATTAAAAACGTTTTTAAAAAAATACATCACTATACCAGCGATATCTCAGAAAAGTGTACCATTTATCACAATATCGATATTATATCGATATATCGCCCAGCCCTAATGCACTCCCCTAGTCTCAACCAGATGTCCTGTGAACCTGTCTGGCAAACTTTCGCATCTGTATTTATTTTTAATAATGTATTTGTGTTTGATTACACTTTGAATGTAGAGGTAGTCCACCGTGAATCCAGTCAGGCAATAAAAAGCTGCTAGCTGATCTAAGGAACGCGGAAATCAATCCCTTTGAAAGGATGTAGTATCAGATGCAATCTAGTCCTGCGTAATTGGGTTGAACATCAGTGTGAGTTCTGAGAACCAGAACATTGTGTTTTGCCGGTTTGCGGAGCTTGCTGGGAGCTTTAACCGTCTCAAAACCTGATTATCCTCACTCTGCAATGGGAATAATTTCATATGAAGTCTTCCACGTAGATTTCACGGCTGGAGTCTGAACTTGCCTAGGCGAATAAGTGGTCACACTTTAGTTTTTTGACAGGCCCTTGGCAACGGGTGCAGAGGCACGGTTTTGTTTGCGGCTCTCTTCCCCAGACTTTATTTACAGCTGACCATCTGCTGCTGGCATGGCTGCGCCATATTGTGTATGTTCAGCGGTCAGTTCTAGTGAGGTCATTGAGGCTGGAGAAGGAACATCTACACTGTCTCCTGGTGGTAGAAATGCTTAGTGCAGTGTGAAACAAACTCTACAAATGAGGGATTTGTTGCAGTTAGTGTGTACAGCTTGCACAGGAATGGATATTATGTTGGGAATACTACCTACTGTATGTCTGAAACTGCCCCAGTGGCATATCGTTCCCAAATTATAAATCCAGTACGGAGTGATAAAGCTATGTTATGTGAGAAGTGGAAAAAAGGAAGTAAATGATAATCAAGATTTAAATCATGGTATAGTGGATGCAACCTAAAATTCTCTGCATATAAACAAGTTTTTTTTTTCCCCAGAAGAGGATAATGGACCATGAATGCACCAAACTGAACGAACTGAAGTAAGGTTGCTACCGATGAAGACAGTAGTTCTTGTTAGCCCTCTCGTAATATTGCACAGTGAGGGTGCAGAGAGACTGTACATAAGTAGATGTACGGGTACTGTGTCAAAATCTTAATTAACTGTAGAAGTATGGAGGCAAAAATATGCTTTAGTGAAAGTCAAGTAGAAAGGTATCTATATGTAAACATACTCAAGTATTCAAGAGTAAAAAACAAATATGAAAAGAGCTAACCACAGGTACATCATGACTGACCCTGGATGACTAGCTAGTATAACTAGCTAGCTAACTCAGACTAGAATTTGGCTTGCTTGTTAGCTCATGTTGATTAAACCTTTTGGAATGAATGCTAAGGCACATTAGCAATGAAAACAAATTTGAACTAACTAGCAACTTTAACAAGTTAATGTAAAAAAAAAAAAAAAAAAAACTTAACTAGCTAGCTAATTTAACATGCTAATGTACAACGTGTAACTAGCTAGCTAATTTGCCATGCTAATGTACAAAGCATAACTAGCTAGCTAATTTAACTAGCTAAATTACAAATCTTAAAAAACAAATTTAGCTGTGATGGCAAATTGTAAAGGCTGATATTTCATTTTTTAATTTTTACGGAGGTAAATGAGACACATCGTCATTTATGAATCAATAACCGCTTTTGAGATTTGCACTTGAGTACTTTGAAGGTCAAAATGAAGACATCAGAGGTGGAAAGTATGTTGTTTTTCTCTTGGAAAGTTGTATGTATTTAATTTTATCTTGATTAAAGTAGAAATTCTCCAAAATAGTACCTAGAAGAAGTACAATTACTCAAGTATTTTCCATTCCTGATAGCAGAACGTTATAATCAAAATAGTTAAAACACTCAGCAACCAGCACTAATGACATTTGATTCTCTTTTAATTCTCAATTCACCTTCAGCATGAAGATTTTTTCACTCTGCAAACCAGTGATAATCCCTGACTCTGAGTTTTATTTGAGCACTGTAACTATAGTCAAATATCGGGTTTTACTGGAACAACTTGCATCCTTGTATTTGCCAAGCAAATGGAAAATGAACATTCAGAATTCCTCCTCAACGATTGCTGCGGTCATTAGTGCTGGAAAGGCTACGAGAAGTCTTCGGAGATAACTATTTTCCATCTGCTGAATGCGAAAAGAAGAGCCGTGTACAATTCGGCGCATAGCGAAGTCAGAACAGGACCAGGGGGACTGAAATAGCTCGGATGACTGATTCCGCTAGTGATGTGACAGGAAGGCTGAGAAAAAACAGGAGCTGGAAATAGAAATGGTGCGATCTTCACACGACTGGAGAATGAGCTTCAGCCTGCTTTGTCAATTCGCGAGGTTAAGATTTCACCTTGTGTAGTCTTCCTGCATCGAAATTTTAATTTGGACTTCAATGGAGTATATAATGTATGTAAGCCAACAGGCGGTTACTCTACAGACACACACGGTTAGCCTTTCATTCAGCTTCATGCACAATTTGGTTAATAAGGATGGTGCTGCTGCCTGTAGAATTATAATTCAGGTTTGCCAGAATGTATTTTTGCAGTCCTTTTCGGTCCTTTCAAGCAGGCAGCATCCATCCTGGGTTTCCCATAGAATTTTTTTCTCTCTTTTTATAGCCACAGCTGCAGTGATCTGAAAAGGCTCAAGGCTAGAATTAGATATTCATCTCCATCCATATGACTCCACATAAGTGTCACGATATGAACGGTTTCAAGTGGATTGCTTTTTTTTTTATTTCTCCTTTCTTTCCTTTCTAAATCGATTTATTCAGAGTGTGAGCTCCGCAAACAGCCGCGGAACTTGAAACCCTAATTATAGAAAGCCTTGTAGAGTGAATTTATTTTTAAGTACATCCTGTAGATAAATGAGAAAGGCATGTCTCTGTGTGTGCAGTCTAATAAGCTTGGCTGTCAGAATTATAGCGTGACTTAGCATTTGCTGCAGCATTCGAGTGCCTAGAACGTTCTTATGCAACACTGGATGTTGCGTTTATGTCACCAGAGGTAATCTGGTTCCCGTGAGACAGACTGTGACCCGTCTGTGTGTGTGGGATGTCTACGCTTAATTATATACACTCGCCGGCCACTTTAACAGGAATACGTGCGCATCTTAACGTGATTAGCCGATGTAGCGGCATCGCACTGCATGAAATCGTGCAGATACAGGTCAAGAGCTTCAGTTAATGTTCATATCGAACATCGTGAACAGAAAACAATCCAGTTCTGCGGACTTGTTGATGAGAGAGGTCAGAGGAGACTCTGGCCAGACTGGTCTGAACTGACTTGTAGCTCAAATAACCACCCTTTACAGCCGTGGTGAGCAGAAAAGCATCTCAGAACGCATAACACGTCGCACAACAACGTTGCACTCCAATGAACTCAACTAGATTCTCTGTGAAACTTTCTGGCAAGCTTTCTTAAAATAAATAAATAAATAAATAAATAGTTCACTTCTTGTTTTTGTATTTGTATCCATTTAGAACACGTTATCTGTTCAATCTGAATAGTAAATTTATATTAGGTTCCCATCCCTAAGTGTTACACATCCCACACACAGACAGACATATTGCTTTTCCTGAAGGCCACAGATGTTCCAACTGCTCACTCTGACCTGCAGTCTCTGGAGACCCTGAAAAAAAGGCTAAGATGTTCTTTCAGTTGTGAAAGTAGATATCCACCAAGACTCCTCTCAACTGTGCTCACCTGGGACTCCAACCCCCTTCTGCCCACTCACCAGTCGCTCTCGGACAACGAAGTTGCTCGCCCTGCAGTGTGTAATCACCACAATTAGAAGTAATCACTCCTTAACCTTGTCCAACATTGCTTGAGATAATGACTATGAGTACCTCAGCATGGGAGGTGTGTACGTGCAATCATGGCTCTATTTATTGACACCAAATGCATTTGCATGGTCTTGAGTCTTTTTATTTATTTATTTTTTTGCTTGCTCGAGACAGCTCTTGCTAAGACTTTGCTGTAGCCATGACTATATATGGGTACTTTCCCAGCTCCAGGCTTAGTTCCCTGAACACTCTTACTCATCACACATTCCCAGACTGAAGAAATGCTTTTCGACACTCCCCATCCCTCCATCCAACCATTCCCTGAAAACTGTGCACCAGATGCTTGCTGACAAAGGAAAGGGAAGTGATTTCATTTTGTGTCTGAAAGGCCCAAGGGTGACGTAATCTGACCAGAGCGACCCTCCCTCTTTCACCTCCGACCGTGACAAAAGGCTTTGTGTTCACTGGATCCATGAAATGTTTTTTCTCACAGGGCAGGGAGAAGCACTGATTAGCCTTGGAGAGACATTAGGACATATTACAGTCATAAGGCTTAGCAATCTCCCCTAGCCTGATTCTGATTACATTAGCATTTGCATTTTTTGTTTTTCTTTCTTCAGGCATATTTATGAACTTGAGCTTTGAATTCGAGTCATGCTTCATGATATAAACAGTACATCATACATAAGGAATAAAAAATGTCATGTTTGTGGAAGTTCCGCAGAACAATTTAGTTCCTGTTATCACTTGCGTCACAGCAGCTATAACAGTCGTTCCCTTACCAGCCTCTCTTTTTTCTTTCTCTTGAAGTTTATAAGACAAAAAAAAAACCCCGCAGCTTGTCACGTTACCAGGAAACCGCAAAAGCGAAACTCCTCTGTCCTGAAGATGTCAGAAAACTTACTGCTTTACCTCTGACTGTTACAAAGCTTCTGACACTGGATATTCCTTCCAGAAATGCTAGATGAACCTACAAGTCCATGTGTAGGTTGAAATGAACACCTACTGACCAATCAGAATCGAGAATCCAGCAGCACTGTATTGTGCATTATTTTTAGGAATGCCTCATTTGTGAGACTATTGCTCAATGGATATTGTTACTTCCAAGCTTTAGAAATTCTTGTTATCAGAAGCCAACAGGATTTCGCAGAATTCTTTTGTGATTGTCCCGGCCAAAAATGCTTGATTTTGCTGCGGCTTTTTTTAAATTTGCGATGCGGTTTGCTGAGTCTCGTGCTTTTTTGTGGAAAACTGCTTGAATTGGCGAAATTGCAGTTTTGTTTTTCGCAGTGATGTTTGTTGAAAAATAAAACCTTTTAGCTGTACTCATGTTCGACACGTGAATCAAAGAGGGCTTTGGCTGAATGCGCGTTTTGATGACGTCACGTGACGCGTCTTGGGCCAGAATCTGTGGTAATTTTGAAAAATGGCAAGCTCCTCCGTATATTGTGGAGTTTTGTTGATTTGATGTTAATTTCTGAGATCGCAAAATCACGAAATCCTGGAGGGACTGCAGTAATGCAGTACGTAAAAAAAAAAAAAAAAAGCAAAGAATGTACTGTATAGCTGTAATGTGATGTGATGCAATCCAGGAGAAGTTCAACCTGGCTCTGAGAGCTGCAAAAGCTGAACACATAAGAATCTTTGTCTTGGCGTGTTTCGCTGGTGTAAAGCAGTGAAGAAATGTGACAGGCGAGAATTTTGAGTTGAAATAATGTCCACGTCTGGCATGTGTCACAAATAAAGTAACATAAGGGGCTGCCTCTGTTCTACTTTCCGACACGAGAACTCGTGTAAGCTTGTAATTCTTGCTCTGAGCATATGCTTGTTGAATTCAGATTTTTTCCAGAATCAGACAATCTAACGCCTGCCAGTGGTTCTTTATGTCAGGAAGTTTGGGTCTCCATTTTATCACGTAGTCTGAATTCCATTCAGACAGCTCTGAGATGTTATAGCAGTCCAATCCCTCTCAGACAAAAGCTGGAAAGCGTCTGTTTGGATTTACACCCCTGTGTTCGACACGTCCGAAACCCTCTGCACGTTCTTCCAATCCAGGTTTCCACTCCTCTACAGGGATCCTCAAGTTATTACAGTAATGTAAAGCAAATAATCTTTGGTTTGTTGATGATCTTCTGTGAAGGATTACCTGTAATGGAGATGAAGATTTGGAGTTGGGAAGTTGGAAGCTGACGAAAGTGTGTGGCTTTGAATTATATACGGGGGTAAGATTTGCCCTAAAAACATATAATTCCAAATGACAGGTTTTGAGAGTTAAAAAATACCAGAACTCTAAATATAACTCAAATTCAAATCGGAAATACAGATTGTATGTACATTAGGCCAAAGGTGAAGCATCCAGGATTCCCAGGGAAAAGTAGTGATCAGAGTGACGCCCAACGTAATTATTTAGGTAACGTTCTAGCTAGTTCGACTTTTTTAGGTAACGTTCTAAGTAGTTAGATTTTTAGGTAACGTTCTAGGTAGTTAGACTTTTTTAGGTAACGTTCTAGGTAGTTAGATTTTAGTTACCATTCTAGGCAGTTTGACTTTTTTAGGTAACGTTCTAGGTAGTTAGATTTTTAGGTAACGTTCTAGGTAGTTATATTTTTTGGTAATGTTCTAGGTAGTTAGATTTTAGGTACCATTCTATGTAAGATTTTTAGGTAACATTCTAGGTAGTTAGACTTTTTAGGTAACAAACTAGGTAGTTAGACTTTTTAGGTAACGTTCTAGGTAGTTAGATTTTAGGTACCATTCTAGGCAGTTTGACTTTTTTTGGTAATGTTCTAGGTAGTTAGATTTTAGGTACCATTCTAGGTAGTTAGACTTTTTTGGTAATGTTCTAGCTAGTTATATTTTTAGGTAACGTTCTAGGTAGTTAGACTTTTTTAGGTAACGTTCCATGTAAGACTTTTAGTTAACGTTGTAGCTAGTTAGACATTTTAGGTAACGTTCTAGGTAGGTAGATTTTTAGGTACCATTTTGTGTAAGATTTTTAGGTAATGTTCTAGGTAGTTAGATTTTTAGGTAACGTTCTAGGTAGTTAGATTTTTAGGTAACGTTCTAGGTAGGTAGATTTTTAGGTAACGTTCTAGGTAGTTAGATTTCTTTAGGTAACATTTTCTAGTTAGACTTTTTAGGTAACGTTCCATGTAAGACTTTTAGTTAACGTTCTAGCTAGTTAGACATTTTAGGTAACGTTTTAGGTAGGTAGATTTTAGGTACCATTCTATGTAAGATTTTTAGGTAATGTTCTAGGTAGTTAGACTTTTTGGGTAACGTTCTAGATAGGTACATTTTTAGGTAATGTTCTAGCTAGTTAGACTTTTTAGGTAACGTTCTAGGTAGTTAGATTTTTAGGTAACATTCTAGCTAGTTAGACCTGCAATTGTTAGCTAGCTGAAGTTAGGTGCTCAATAGGAATTTAGCTATTAAAGCAGAACATAAAAATGTCCACTCTGAAAGCATCTACTTTTTCTTGGGAAATCCCTGTTGCTTAAATTTTGCCCTAATCTACATAAAAACATTTTAAAAAAATTTTTAATCGCAAAACCATAACCCGAAATCTTAGCATGAGCAAGTTCAACATACAGGTAAATTATACATTGGCAAAAAATGTACATTTACTATATACGCCACAGAAAATGCGATGTGAATAGAAAAAAAACAAAATTCATATTCAGATACGTTTGTCAGCTTGTCCACCTTAAGCATGGCAAGGAAAGTTACAGCTGATCAGCCATAGATGTGTTCTTGAATAATCTTGAATATTCACAATCGAATTCACATCATCGCAGGCATCGCAGCATTTCAACGTTCAACGCTGCATATGGTTTTGTGTAGCCACAGTTGGCTGAGTCCCCAGCTTCTGAAATCCTTGTCATTGCATGTAATTGCATCAGAACCATTTTAGGTACAGTGGTGTGAAAGAACACTGTTCCCTCATGTATACAGTGTGGAAACAGGCAGAGAGGGTGGGGGGTGGGGTGGTCTCCGTTGCCATGACAGCAGGGAGGTACATGCTCATCAATAGGTGCGTGTGAGCCGAGTCTGTGCTTCTGTGTGGTCCGCGAAAAACAAAGTAATGGAAGCCTGTCAAACTCTGAGCTGAGAGAATGGGTTCACTGTGATGCGTTTTTTAAAATGGCCTCTCGGTCTTTCAGCTTAAAGGATGGGAAGGATGGCGATGGTTGGGGTGGGTGGGGGTCTGGATTCCTACCCCTTTTGGGGTTTTCTAAAGGATGGGGGGTGTGATCACCATTCTGAGCTGCTCTTGTGTGCATAATGCACTCAGTGTGTCCCCATTGAGTACTTACTATTCCAGGAAATGTAGCCAAACCTGTGCAGAAGAGCAGGAGCCAGGAGCTGATAAAGCAGCAAAACAACTGTCATACCCATACGGATATAAACAGACTTATATATATACACACACACACACACACACACACACACACACACACCCACACACTGGACTTACAAAGCCAAAGCTGACCTGCTAATGTTGGCAAAGAGGGCAGTGGTTCATGTTGAAAATAGGCCAAACTTCTCAGGACACTCCACTGATCTCAGGAGGCAGCGCTGCGCATGTTAATTAATTACTTCAGGTTTTTGCTGCGACAGTATTTTATGTCTAAGCAGGAGGTATGCCTGAGCTTGTAAATATAATTTATGTAGAATAACAATTCTGATTTATTTACCAGTAATATATAATTATAACATAAGACCCTAGATTTTGTGATTAGCAAACTAGATTACTAGCTTGGAGGCACCGTGGCTTAGTGGTTAACACGGTTGCCTCACTCCTCCGGCGTTGGGGGTAGGAATCCCTCCTTCGCCCTGTGTGTGCGGAGGTTGCATGCTCTCCCCGAGTCCAAAGACATGCGCTGTAGGCCGATTGGCATTTCCAGATTGTCTATAGTGTGTCAGTGTGTGAGAAAAATGTGGAGGAAGGATTGGTTGAGGAGATTCAGGCAGTGAGGATTGTCTGTTCTGCCAAGAGAACTGGAGGTACAGTGTAGCGTCTTTTTATACTGTGCGTCTCCAGGAATTATGTCGTATTTGTTTTTATTTTTGCCGTTCCTAACAACCATTTAGGTATGACATGCTAAATAATCAATTCTTTAAAAAAATTACAGATATTATTATGCATACATTTTGCTCTCACTCTCCCACACAGATAGACGGATGATAAACTGGATTCAGGGATCTGCTGCGCGTCAGAGCAGTCGATTTGATTTCCTCTCGGACTCTTATTGTCTGTTTCGCGACGCTGTTTTTGCTACCAGTCGCAGAGAGGTTCACACTACGAGATTCATGGCAGAGAAAATCAAACATGCTTGAAAATATTGTGATCGCTCGCTGGATGAGAAAATTATTGAGCAGCTGGCCAACTATGAGTATAATATAAGAATAAGAAGGATTTTGTTCATTAGTAACATTTGCAAAGCTAGCTAGGGTTTAAAGTTTTTAATTCTCATGTACTTAAAATACTAAGCCTACAGTCAGCTCCGAAATGATCGGCACCCTTGCTAAAGATGTGTAAAAAAAAAAAAAAAAAAAAAAAGAAAGAAAAGTTCTGTGGTGAATTAGCCTAATCTCACCCTGAAAATATGAGAGAATTCGAACCTTTCTGGAAATAAATTTGTTCTAAGAAAATAAAAACATATATTATTATATTATACAATACACTATGCATTTAGTGCCCTATGCAACAGCACTGAATCTTCTCCTATAATAATGAATGAGATTAGAGAATACAGAGCAAGACCACGCCTCAATACAGAATCTCTCCAGATCCTCGGTCCAGATCCTCGCTCCAGATCCTTGGTCCTCTCTTTTTTTTTCTTGCTGATCGCAGGATTTTATCAAAAACATCCATTTCACACATAATCTCTTGCTGTAATTTTAGCTGACGCGTATTCAGTGGGTTAACCCCACCCCTCCCAAGAGCGAGGCCCTATAAGACCGCCCCTTTCGCCCACCCTATGAGATGACCCCGAAAGCAGGAAAGTGGGACAGATGTTTTTGTATGCTGGGCTTTTGAAGCGCTTGTGCATCCGTCCTCTGGTGATGCATTCATGCTCTTACGAGGCACGCACACGCACACACACACACACACACACACACACACACACACACACACACACACACACACACACACACACACACACACACACTCTGCACCCTGTCGTGTGTGTTTGTATGGACCGCTTTGGAACATCACAGTGGAAGAATCATAGCGAGTTGTGTGAACACACTCCCGTGTGCTGTTAGATAGATTGACAGACAGATAGACAGACACCCCCGGTTTGGCATCGCCGTGGTAACGGTAGGGCTGCTGTTGGTTACCCTGGTGACAGGCCATCAGGGATGGAGAAGAGGGCTTGTCCTGACATGTGATGCAAGTGAGCAGCA
Source organism: Cranoglanis bouderius (assembly GCA_023630585.1). Classification (NCBI taxonomy): domain Eukaryota; kingdom Metazoa; phylum Chordata; class Actinopteri; order Siluriformes; family Cranoglanididae; genus Cranoglanis; species Cranoglanis bouderius. The sequence continues at coordinate 26,445,865 of CM042541.1, forward strand.
GGAAGGAAGGGAGACAGGGAATTGTGTGTGTGTGTGTGTGTGTGTGTGTGTGTGTGGCCCCCTGTGGTGATTCTGGCATAGATCCTCTCCCAGCAGGCTAACGGGACACTCCGGCGCATGGAAGCAGATGTCCATTGTAGTGTTTCGAATGCTTACATTGATTTATGTTTAGTCGTCCCCCGTCCCCCTTTCCTATTTCTCTGTTGTTGTTGTTTTTTCATGGCAGAAGGCGGAGCTTCCCATCATGAATGAGTCGATGATTTTTGGCTTGCACCACTGAACAGGTTTATTTATTTATTTATTTTTAGCGCAGACGAATCGTCCTGAATTATTAACATCTCAATTAATATTTGGGGATTTGGGGATAACCAGCGGGGTTGAGAGAGTTCCAGTCATGCGGAGCGATGCAATAATTAGAGAAGTGCTTAAATACGTTGTGCTTTCGGGGCTCTCGCTGTCTTTGCTCAAATGCTAGAATTGTACTATCTAGTAAACTGATCAACGTATAACAGCTGTTCCTCTCTCTCCGAATTTTAAGGCTGCTTTTGTCATGATTTGTGCTACAGACAGCTGTCAGTGTCGGTGTTGTGTGAGGGTTCAAAGAACCAGATACCTCCCATACCTCCTTGTTCTATCTCTGTCTCTTTGTTTGTCTCTGTGGTGCCCTTCTCGGGCACAATCAATACTTCCTGTCCCATGCCCTTTCCCTTGTCCCTATCAGACCATTTTAATTTTAGAACACGCTTTCTTGTGAAAAATCGTGTCCTGACAGCAAATAATGTTTACACCTTGGCTGGGATATCCATCATATAAGAAAATTTGATAGATGAAGCTAAAAAAAAACAGATTTTAAATAAAATATTACATCCTAAACCTCTTTTTTAAAAAAATAAAATAAAATAAATAAATAAATAGAAGCTATATGTTGTGCTAAGTGCTTAGCTATACAGTATAGTAGAAACCTGTTGATAAATACTGTTTACTTGTGCTCTCGTATTATTTATGGGGCAGTCTGGGACGGTAAAATTTTCCAACATTTTCTACTTCTCTCTTTTACATGTATCTCAAGCACAAGTATATTTTAAATTCTGGTTACCCAGAAATTTGCATTTAAAGATTAAAGATTGCCTTCCAAATACATCACGGACATTTCGACAGGCGATGTCTGATTACAAACTGAATTTATTAGGCATTTCTATACGACACGTAGCTATCCAACTCGTCTGACATTCATTGAGTCACCTGGCCAGCGAGGTTTTAAACATCTTAAGGCAGATTGACTGTTTTTACTGCTGTATTTTTTAATCTGGCTTCTTTCCCAATGTGATCTTTGCAAGCCTAGGCGACATTATGTAAGGAACAATAAAGAATAACACACTTCAGGTCGTGCTGTTACATAAAAAATAATCCGCACCGAGGTGGTATGATATGTTACCGTTACCACCCCTGGAGACTCCTTCTATATACAGTATGTTGCACAAACATCTCCTTATATTAAAACTTCACCATATCAACAATTATTCATTTTTCTTTATTAAATAAGAACACAATTTAAAAAAAAATATATATATATATATATATCTCTGTTTATTTTTAGGTTTTGAATCCGTGTGTCTGAATTTTTTCCAGCCACATCAACATCCGACGGGTTTTCCCAGACCGCCACTTGTTTAATAATGCTCTAATTAATGTGCTGTGCGGGATTGTGTGTGTGCGGGGGTGTTTATCCGGCGTTCCTGATTACATCAGCTCATGTCTGCTTTAAAATATTCACAACAGTACCTGTTGGAATCCAGAAAATTAGCATATTTTATTCTGTTAAAAACAGTAAACATGAAAAACCTCTCTCCTTCCTCAGGTTTGTGGGAGCAGTATATCAGACTCCACCGTCACGAGGTGGTGTAATGATTCTGCTGAGTGCCTCGGTGCTTCTCAGCACCATTTCATAAAAGTCAGCACTCTGCCTCACTCTTATGTCTTTATTACTCTTTTCTCCTATGTCTTTCTCGTGTTTTTTTCTCTCTATCTCTAAGCAGAACTTTTTAAAGTATGCCTTATTGTCATGTACAATAACAAATTTCTTTTCTTTTTTCTTTTTTACCCAGTAATATATTAGAAAATGTATCATAAGACCCAATAAAAGGCTTTCATCGGGAACAAGCCGATTAGCTAACTGCTTTTATGGCTCCGTCATGTTTTCTTCTGTCAGCTTGGCGTCGTTATTCGAACAGCTGGCCGACAGCCATGATGAACCACGTTCCAGCTTCTGTACTCGTTTCATACAACTACTCCACACATTCAGTCTCTCCTCTCCTTTTGAAACACATGCTAGTGTTTCCTTTAATTATCCCCTGCTTCTAGTCTTCTAGTCACTTAGTCTCTAAGTGAATCTCTCTTACGCTACATCATCAAAAGCACGCATGAGCGATGCACAGATTTCTACAACTACCCCTCTCTGCAGAACCAAAAGTTCAGGAGGTGGAGTCAGACCTGATCCGGCTCCTCCTACCCGCGCAGGATTGTGTATTTCGGGCTTTGTTAAGGGTGCGTACAAATGATCTGCGTTTTGCGTTTCACTCACCAAGGTAGAAGGGTTACTACGCTTGAAAACATTCTTCATTCCCTGAGCTAGCTGCATGTTTCTACAGTCCCCTCCGAAACTATCGGAACGGCAAGGCCAATTCATTTTTTTTGTTGTTGTTGTAGACTGAAGACATTTGGGTTTGAGATCAAAAGATGGATATGAGAAGAGAGTTTAGAATTTCAGCTTTTATTTCCTAGTATTTATATGTAGACGTGTTAAACAACATAGAACATAGCACATTTTGTATCAGACAAATACAAAGTGATGGAAAGGCCAAAGTGTGGAGAAAGAAAGGATCTGCTCATGATCCAAAACATACAAGTTCATCTGTGAAACATGGTGGAGGTAGTGTCATGGCTTGGGCTCACGTGGCTGCTTCTGGAACAGGCTCACTAATCTTTATTGATGATTGAACTCATGATGGTAGCAGCAGAATGAATTCAGGACTTTTTTGTCTGCCAGTTTACGGAGAAATGCATTCAGATGAATCAGGAGGAACTTCATCATGCAGCAAGACAACGATCCAAAACAAGACTTATCTGTTCCTATACTTTACTATACTATACTCTCCTAACAATTGGGTGGTTTGATACAAAAGGTTCTATGTTTTATGTTGTTGAACACATCTAGGTGTAAATACCAGGAAATAAAAGCTGAAATCCTAAACTCATATCCATCTTTTGATCTCAAACCCAAATGTCTTTGGTGTACAGCACAAACAAATGAATCGACCTTGCCGTTCCAATAGTTCCGGAGGGGACGGTAAATCTCAAATTTAAAAAAATACGGCTCTGCCCTTGGTCGTCCTTTGGAGAAGACACGGAGGCAGGAAAATGAGTGATTGTTTTGCCACGCTGCACTTTTATTTTTCCAGAGTGTCATGGTATGTTTTGAAGGTTATATTAAACAGCTCTGTTCCTTCAATGTAACTAGCGAGTCACGCCTTTGCATAGTAAAATACAATGGCTTATCTTATTGGTTACGCTGTGAAAAGTTTAGCATAAACTGGATCAAAGTTAATTTGTTGCTATGTTTTTGGGTTTTTTTGGGGGTTTTTGGGTTTTTTCCTCCCACTCAGCGTGGTGGCATTACCACAATCACTATAGCTTTCTTTTCCTCTTTTTCTTTCACTAATGCAGTATTCCACCGGTGGCAGGAATCGAGTCAGGAATGATAGACCTGACTCCAGGACAGTTTGGTCATTGGCACCTCACTGAACTCACCAGTTCATTATTTTATTAGATGTGTTCGAAAAGCGAAATCTCCAAACCGTCCTGGACTTCAAGTCTCCAAGACAGGAAATGATGCCCTTAGTATCAGTACTGTTTTTATTTGTTTTGTTTTTTTGAGGAATAGTGAACCGAAACCAAATCGACTTCCTCCTTAAGATGTATGCTGCAACACCACATGACTACATGGTGAAACGTTCGATATTCAGTGGAATATGATATTTGTTAGGGGTAGGCGAAATGACATCATCATATCACAATTCTTTAAGATATTGTATAATATTTAAGATTTTAAAAATATATATGTTTATAAAAATTAAACAATTAATAAATATTTAACACTGAAAAGATTTTTTTTTTAAATTTGATTTAAAAAAAAAATTTTTTAAAGAAATGTTACCATTTAAAATATTTAGTTATAATTAAATCATTCAAATAAATAAATAAATGCATGTATCAAGTTACCCAAAAGGTCAAGGACATGGTATTGCCGCCTTGCACTTCATTTCCCATCAGCCCCATCAGACTACAACAGATCACATGACCTTGTCACATGCCTTCGTAATCACACTCACCTGTTTTGTGTTTCACCCTTAATTAGTGTCTCTATTTAAACCCTGAGTTTCCTTGGTGTTCTTTTGTTTAACTTATGAATTGTTTTGATTTGGTTTGTTTTTAATTTATTAAAACGCCTGCGCTTGCATTTGTTGTGATCTCAATGTTATTTTTTCTAATTTCTGTCTATAATTATTTCAACACTATAGTTATGCTAATAATCAATTTTATTCACTGTGTTAACTTTATTTGAATTTGCCTTTGATTCATTTTATTTCGTATGCACTTTAAGGCTTATTTCTTTGTTGGGGTGGCGGTCTTGGGTGGGCCAAGATGCTAATCCAGATCTATAGAAAATGCCATAATGTGGCGTCCTTATCTGCGTAGAATCCCCACTGGACGTTCGTTTATCGTTAGGCTACGTCTTATGACGTGCACTAGTGTTATGAATGCAATATCGGTAATGGTAGCTGATAACGAAAGGACGAAATCCAATGTTATGCCTCCAAATAATGTGATTAGTGGGACTAGGCAAAAGTTTGTGTCATGACATCACACTCAATGGGAAACCTGTCTTATTGGGGTGGCCACTAGGATGGCCTAGCATGAAGCATAGACACACCTCTTCACCACTTGGCTAATGGATGAAAGTCTTAAAAAATGCTTGAAGTCTGTTTTCAAAGTTTAAAATGTATTTTTAGATTGAAAATGAACAACATTTCCATCTAGGTATGTTTGCATTGTGGGTATTGTGTGTATTGCGTGTCCAGTGAGCCTGCAGTGCCTCGATGGAGTCTATATTAATCATAGCACTCTACTTAAAGCATATTGGCAGGTAGTACATCTATAAGTGTAAAATGATTACCAGTTCGCCAAGATTACTCTATTACATCCGCCTGGCAGTTCAATTTAAATTGGCTAAAAGAAATTGAAATTGCAGGCTGCGGTTATAGTAAGAGCAAGATCGACATCTTGACATTCAAAATAGGTGCCGAATACTATAAATCGTAGTCGTAATATTAATGTAAAGAAATCGGAAGTGACGACTCCATGAGCTGTAAAGCTGCACTATTTATTTATTTATTTATTTATTGACACCGTAGGTCACATCCTAGTGACAAAAAAAAAAACCACATGACCAGCATGTGACCTGTAACGATGTGACCCGTGCAGAACACCCCGTGTAAACAGACGCTGTGTTTGACGTTGCTGTGTGAGAGAACCACAGCTTGGAAAGACAGCACACATTAAAATGTGCAACTAGAGAAAATTTCACCATAGCTGCTGTTTCCAGATCTCTCTGATTTTCCTCCAAGCTAACAGCGTCACCAACAAATCCAATTAATGCGCAAACATTTCCTTACATGGACCTGGGAAAAAAAGAGACGAAGTTTTCTTGTTCCGTCTGGGTCAGCTTTCTTTTAATTTAATCACAGATTCAGAGATTTTTTGATTTCCGAGGTTCCTCTAGGGGAAGGGAAGTAATTTTGCTGACTTGTGCTGTTTTTTTATATATATATATATATATATATATATACACACACACACACACACACACACTCGTTTCAATGTGGCAGTGAATTAGTGTCTGATGGCGGTGTGTGTGTGTGTGTATGTATGTGTGTGTGTGTGTATGTATGTGTGTGTAGGTTGCCTTGCAAGGCATAGCTGTTTAAAAGGAAAAATAAGGGGAAAAAATGTCTATGTATTCATTAGATTTCTATTCTCAGCATTAGACAACGTCTTTTATAGATATATATATATTTTCAAACAAGTACAGTTAATAAACTTCATTTCAGTCTTATATTCATGCAGCACCAGCGTGAAGGCTCGTGTAAGTGACCTTGAGGGTTGACTGTTAATTAACGACATCGGTTGTGTTTGTCTCCCTGTTGGTTCTATGGTTACATGTGCTTTTAGCGTAATGATCAATTCGCTGAGCGCCACTCCCCATGATTGAAATGGGACTTCTTTTTACAAAGTCATACGTGACATAGTTTGAGCTTTAACCTTGGAACATTACATGATATACACCAAAATTGGGGGAAAAAAATTATATATATATATATAAGCAGCAGTGGCGGATTCCTCCTCAAGATTGTGGACCGTTTCAAAATTGACATGATAGAGAAATATATTTTTGTAGTTTTCCACAGATGATCATTCCAAGACAAACGCCGCCATCTAGCGGACGATAAAGATATTGTTAAACATAATATAACAGATATTATCAAAGTTATTCCTTTAATGTCATTGTTTTTGGAGATATGAGGTTGCCGTCGCACCTGGAAACATACTTTTTTGTTCCCCATGAGAAAAAAGGCGTGTGTACCAATTTTCAGACATTTTGGACTTATGGGGCGGAGGAAAATTCACATAGACTTTGGGCGTGGACTGTAGCGCCATATACGGGCGCATGTGGGCTATTTGTGGTGTGGGAGTTACTCGTGGCCTGTATTATCAATGTGCCAAATTTCAAAACTTTTTACCATTCAGATCTTGAGTTATTGGGCACTTTAGGGAAATAAGGTGAATAATAATAATAAGAATAAGAAGTAGAATACTAACAACAACAACAATAGGTTTCCTCCTGACGGTGGAATCCTAATAACACGTGTTTGGGTCAGATTCCCGTTCTTGGCTGACAGGAGCGGAGTGAGGCCCGATGTGGTGATCTGCTGTTGTAGCTCATCCGCCTTAAGGTTTAACATTTTGAGATGCTTTTCTGCTCACCACGGTTGTAAAGAGCGGTTATTTGAGTTACCGTAGCCTTCCTGTCAGCTCGAAGCAGTCTGGCCGTTCTCCTCTGACCCTCTCTCATCAGCACTGGATGGTTTTTTATTTTTTTTGCACCATTCAGTATAAACTCTATAGGCTTTTGTGCATGAAAATGTCTCAGGAGATCAGCAGTTTCCAAAATACACACAAACCACCCTGTCTGGCACCAAGAACCACGCCACAGTCAAAGTCACAAACATCACATTCTTCCCTCCTATTATGTTTCACGTGAACATGAACGGAATTTCAATTTCATGTATTGTGCTGCTTCCACGTGATTGGCTCATGCATGAATGACCAGTTGTTCCTATTAAAGTGGTATATAGTGAGTGCGAGTGTGTACTACCTCTCAGACGAGACGCACTTACTTAGTCATGCGCTCAAGCACAAAACAAGCCTGGTTTCTCATTAATACGAGTCATATCTCACATGTGGTTTTGGTTTGCGAGGCTGTAGGCGATACTTGGGAAATGTTCGATGGCTTTGGGTTCCTGGAAAAAACCTATCGCGTTCTCACATATGTTTTTGAGGCTGACGGGACACAGCAAGCCTCTTGGTGACAATCGGATTAGTAGATGACGCTTGGGCAAGTGGCGCGGATGACGTGATCATAAATGAATCCCGGACGAGGCGGTAAACGGAAGTCATTTTTTCAAGCTGCCAGTCTGATTGCTTTGGCTTTGTGACTCCTGTTTACTTGCACCTCGTGTATCCACGGTGTAATTAACAACGAGGAAAGACACCGGGCAGTACTTATGTTCTCCGTACACAGCCCACAGCCCGCTTCCTTCTTCTTTTATTTTGAGTCCTTGGAGCTTTGGAGACTACAGACTATTTAGCATGTTAGCATCATTCCCACACTGGAGCACAATGGCGGAGGCCCCCCGCTCGCTGCCCTGTGCATACCACTCTCCGAGCTCACCGATGTTCTGAGCTGCATTTCTAGGTCAGGGGAGGCTTTTATGAATAGTAAAGAGTCTGCTTCAAAAGAGAATTATTTATATCACTCCGGCAGAAAACTCTGCCTCTGCTAGTCCCTCTGTATTTCTGTCACTCACCGAGTTAAAATATAAATAGTGAAATATATTGATATATAATAATTAATGTGTCACACTCTGAACAGCTCACTCGAGCACAAAAGCCTTGTTTCTCATTAACACAAGACTTTTTTTTTATTTTTTACATGTGCTTCGAAACCCGCTGTTTTCTTTATCCTAAGGAGTGGAAAATACTTGAGTCCTTGTATGCCATTACTGTACATGAGTACTATTTTTGTATAATACCACTGTGTTATTGAAATTGAATATTCCTACTCTTACTCAAGTACATTTACAAGAGAAATAAAACATACTTTTTACTACAATTTAATTTTGACCTTCAAAGTACTTATTACAAATCGCTAACACCACGAAATGTTTCTTTTTTCCCCCCTATATATTTTTTTTCTTTCTTAGATGTGTTTTTGTATAGTTTTGTTTTTTGTTGGAGTTATCGGTTCGTACAGGATGCAAAAAATGAAATATCGACCTTCATAATTTGCCGTCAAATCTAAAGAAATATGTTAACTTTGAGTTTTGTAAATTAGCTCATTAAATTAGCTTGTTAAACATTATAAATTCGCTCGTCTTATTAGCTAGCTAGTTTTGTAAAGCTAGTAAGGTTTTTTAAAATGAGGTTGTTAAAGTAGCTAGCTACTATAATATTTAGCTAGCTAGTAAAGTATTGTATATTAGCTTGTTAAACTATCAAGCTAGTTAAAAGTTGTGAATTAGCTAGCTAGTTAAATATTGTAAATCAGCTAACTAGTTTTAGTCGCTATGATGTTGTAAATTAGCTTATTAAATTAGCAAGCTAGTTAAGTATTTTAAATTAGCTTGTGAAATATGGTAAATTAGCTAGCTAGTAAAGTTTTGTAAATTAGCTTGTAAAATTAGCTAGCTAGTTAAACATTGTAGATTAGCTAGCTAGTTAAATTTCGTAAATTAGGTCGTTTAAAGTAGCTAGCGACTATAATATTGTAAATTAGCTTGTTGAATTATCTAGTGAGTTAGGTCAAAAGGGTTATTAAACATTAGCTAACCATTACACCGAGTTAGCAGAATATTTACTTTAAGACTCATTGTTTAGCAAACTAGCTAGTTATGCAGGATCAAGCATGATCAACTTGTGCTCAGCTCTTTTCTTCTTCTTCTTCTTCTTCAAAAAAAAAAAAAAAAGTATTTACTCCTTACTCTTGAAGACTTACATTTAAATGTAGATACTTTTTATTTATTTATTTTTTCTTTTACTCAAGTAGATTTCTTGGCAAAGTACTTTTTCCACCGTAACCATTTTTTTTACCCAATAGCCTTATTTTTATACACCTATTCACCTATAAATTTACATAAACCTTTCACTCACTCTTTCCCCAGCATGTTCTCATGTGCTTGGTTTTCTTTTTCATCTGTTTGTGCTTGCTGGATTCTGGCCAAGGCGACAGGCTGGGAATAAGCTAAGGTTGAGTCAGGCCAAGGGCTTGATGGGAACACTTATATTTGGTTTGCGAGTGAGATTTCCCCTCGGGGCCGTGGCTGCTGATCATTAACAGGTTATAGGAGAAACAGCCAGAGCGAGGTGAGGCAAGAAGAACGGATCGATTCAGTACCGGGGGGGTTAGACACGGCAAAGGTCTACAGCTCTATCCTAAGGCTGGATAGAGTGCCTTGATGCATTTGCTTGCATGTATTGGCAAGTGATCCAGTTGGTAATTAGTAATGAGAAAGAAACTAAGGATTCCATTGGTTGGTTGAAGTGAACAGTTGATCAGCGATGTGATGTACGACACTGAGAAGACGTTTGTTAATCTTCATTACTTATAAATAAATCTCTAACCAGATTTAGCAACTACTGCCCATGAGAATGAGGTATCTATATAAAATACATGAGGAAATGAGGAAAGAGCTGCCTCCAGTCGTGGCTGACCTTCAAGTGCCGTTGAAATCACATTTGGTGTAACTGTCCCTTAGTGTGACATCAGTATGATACTATATCCTAAATTTCTCCTTGTGGATCAATAAAGTACATCCATCCATCCATCCATCCATCCATGTAGAACTAGTTGAGATATTCTCTTTTTTTAGTGATATAGTTATATAGATTCCTGTACCAGTCAATTAAATGCTCTGTAGGTGGTATATGTCCCGCCCACAGGGGTGTGTTTTGCAGTAGCGGCTCATTATCGGTAAACATGGTGTGTTTTCAGCTGTGCGTCATCCTGCATACTTTTCTCTTTCCCAGCCCTCGCTTGGTTGGCATTAATTCATTTTGAAGAGGGTGGAATTACATTTTCGAAACAGGCCTAGAACACCACACTGTAATTCAGAAACTGTGTTTACTTACACGTGACACGTTATATATCGCTAGCAGCATATTTATGCGTATTTATCCTGCAGTCATGTCAGCATCATAAACCTGCTTTGAGCAGTAACATGATGCCGCTACACACTCTGAATCGTGTAGAATTTATGCAGTCAGTAAACCCAGAGGAGTTGGGGATCCGTCATCCGTAATACTTCCTACCAGTGCATTAGACCTTCTGTTCTTGCGTTTGTTGTGCTGCGTAGCATAGCACCACACTCCTACGCCTCACAGCAATGAGAGAATGAGATCCACAAAAAAAAAAAAACCCATCAAAGCGGTGCTGTATCTAGGCTATATCGAATCTGTCGTACTTCTGTCAAATATATTTCTGTCACAGTGCTATGTACACACACTGTAGTGTCCATACATGTGCACATCCTACAGTACAAACAGCAATTCTTTATATTGTTTCTCCCACGTGGCAGACAGTAATGCCATCTTTTCCCCTCTGGGTTAACAACATCCTTGACCTAAAACGAACTGTTTTTGCCCTCGGTGGAGAGGACTTTTCATTCTGCCTCTCTGAAGCGAGACGTGTCTGAGCTTTAGAGAGAATGTAAGAATGCTGGACCACTTGTGCTTGGAAATGAACTGAAGATAATTTGTTATTTAACTAAAGCTGCACAAAATATCATTGGTTAATTGTTGTTATGACATAATAATAATAATAATAATAATAATAATAATAATCACTAAAACCCGTGAAAACCTCATAAGCCCGGTAAAAACATGTACAAGCCGGTTTACTAACAGAGTCTTTGGAGGATTGTGCCTTTCCCATGAATAACATACGACGTTTTGTCTGTTTCGCGTGTTTGCCTTAATAGATTTGCAACCTGGGGCATTTACAGGGTAACAGAGTGAAGTCAATCCAAATAGATTTAATTAATTTAGCACTGGAAGTGTGACTCACTGATTACTGAGAGAAGCACTTCACAAGCGACAACTGTGGGTGCAAATTTATAATGCTCATGGGCAGGTATTAAATTTGTAAAAGCCTGTTTCTGCCGTTTGTAGGCAAAATAAAACCCAAATCCTCAAAGTTATGCCTCAGTCTCTCAGAATAGACAGTTTCTGACTGTTCGAAATGATGACTTTAATATCGCTGTGGTGACCGTTTTACTTTCAAGATTAAATATTAAACACCTACGCACATCTGATACCCACAACAGCCTACCGTATATAACGTCAGTCTTCTTATAAGTTTGAAGTTGACGTTATATTCGACGTGTTACGCATACACGTGGCTAGTGTAGACTCCCGGGGGTCTCATCGAGATCTGAACATTCCAGAGAACAATTAAAGGATATATTATCTCCACCCTCGACATTTACACAATTTATCCGATTGCACATGCAAATAAGCACTGTATTCGTCATCGTAGTAAATCAGGGCTTCAGTCGGGACCTTCCGTGGTATGTTGTGAGCATTGTGAACAATCTTAGTCGTTCCAGATTTCACCAGGAACCATACAATTTGATTATAACATTGATCAGTGTGCTTATAATACATTCCAAGACACCAGAGAACACTATACTTCCTATTCTGTCCGTACTGCCCCGTTTATAAACCAGTATTCGATGCTTTCCTTTATTTTATAATCTTACAGTAACTAACCGTCTCTCAATCTGTCTTTGTGCTCTCCAGGGCCTTGTACACGTACGAAGATGAAAGCAACGATCTGGTGCTGGCATCATCAGGAGGTAGGTCATATTCAGCCGTAATTTACCCTAATGTACTTCTGCCACATCTTCGATTGCAATAAATCTGTCATGGTGACGGATAACGCTCATTTTCTACATGACAATTAGCATAATTACTGCTGGCATTAAATATCTGTTTCGGCAGAGTGATGCGCGAGAGCCTCGTTCGATGATTGTTGTCTATTGTTAATAACCGAACAGAGTTTGGAGAATCATATTCAGCGTGACTGCCGTTTTCACTGCAAACTGCCATCTCATTATCTGGGTTATGGCTTATCAGATCGAACTACTGTACGTAGAGTATCTCTCTGTGCTCAATAAGCCTGGAATTTATCAGTGCAGTGGAACAGGGTGATGTGACGAGATCTGAGGCCACCTTTCCGAATGTATTGTTGTCGGCAGAGGACTCTGAGGTTCGAGTGCGATTGCAGCACAATTGAAGCCCATTCATTATTTTGAATGGGAGCCAAGAACAGATGCTTGTGTTATGCAGTTGGGGGTAATTATATTATTCTACCTGCTTCATATTATTAGCAAGAAATAACACATAATGGTCCACGCTGCTATTGGAAAATAATCCACAGTAAGGTGGAGTGATACGGCCTGATGCTAAGCGGAGTTACTGTTACCACCCTGAAGTGGATTCATTTCGTAAAACAGCACGGTCCGAGGTGTGTTATTCCACTTATACGACAGCACTTTGCCAACGATTACAATATTTAATTTAACGCCAAGCTTTTTAACCTTTTATAGTTACATTTAATGTCATGGAGCGTCCACGAGACAGGTTAGGTCCTCTTATCGCTTACATTATAGCGGCTAAAAGCACTCTTTCTCTCAGCCTCTTTTTTTTTCTTTTTTCTTTTCTATCTTGAAGTTAATAAGACAGAAAGATCACAGGTTGTCATGTTAGAAACCACAAAGTGCAAACTCCTCGGTCTGTCAGGAAGCTTACAAGAAACTGTAAGTGATTTAATACTATATATGGAGCTACTGTCAGAGCTGCGCTGTTACAGAAAATTAATCAACACCCTTCAAAGTCGAGAATTCAATCACGCTGTGGTATAATCACTTTTACTCATTAGTGATAGCAAAGGGACTGGGACTCGTCCTTATCCTTTTTAGCCTGAGCTGCGGGAGAGGCCTGCGTGTGTTAGACGTGTGTGTGTGTGTGTGTGTGCGCCTCCAAGTCTTCTGCCAGAAGCCTAGGTCTGACTGTCTGGTTCTGATTTAGCTTTTAAGCTTTCAGTACAACTGACAGGAAGTGAGTCACTAACCCAACTGTCTGCTCCACTAATTAACTCTGCGGATCCTTCGGCTTCGGAGGTTGCTCGCACACTTAGACGGACAGCTTCCTGACACACACTTAACCTCGTCTCGGATTATAATGCGCTCTTAGCGTGGCTCTTCTATGATGTTTGTCTTTTATCATAGGACTAAAGTTAATTCCTCTCCAGAAAGCGGATAATGTAGAAGCTTTTGCAGATTTCGGGTGGAACTAAGGCTAACGGTTAAAAGCGATAATCACGGTTATTATTTTTTAATATAGAGATTACGGCCAATTCAGTAACAAAAATGGTTTTATTGCATTTTTTCCTAAGGGTTCTTTAGGATAGATTTTTCTCTTTCTTTCTTTCACGTTGTTCATAATAAGTATACGGTGCTGTCAAACCAAGTAGTGAGTCATCAGTGAGAATATGTTTAGTAAATATTTACTGAAATACCTTGTTACTAAATTACTCAATATCAATAATCAGTAATATCAATGTAAATTACTCAATATCAATAAATGGAGACAAAACTGATTCTGACTCGGGTATTAAAATATGTATATTACATCATACCAATGATATGATATACCATCAGTTCTTCTCTTGCTAGCTTGGTGATGTTAGCAGTTAGCTCGAATTTGTAGTACTCAGATGATTTAAATATGTGAAGTTGTACTATTCAAGATCTCCAATAAAAGCAGTAGCACAACACCATGCGTTTGTATCACATAAACTGCAGAAAGTGAGAATGAACGTTTTAGATCCATAATCAAGCATCCTAGCAGGAATTACATCATTCTTTATGTAACCCCCTTGGACACACAGCTAAACCAAATCCCAAACGGCCTCTTATTTATGATCACAGTTGGCGATTTAATTTCCCTTAAGCACAAAAAATAAATAAATCAGGGTATAGAAAATGCAGACTGACAGAACCCTTTGCTGTCAATAAACAAATGAGAAGTAGGAAAAGTTTTTAGGTATTCTAGTCATGCTAATCACGTGATCACTGCACATTTCTGCCAGCCTATAGAATAGCACTTGATGCAGCGCATTCCTTGCTAGAAGTAACCTAATATCGTGTGTCGTCAGTGTCAGAAAGTGTGAATGCAGAAATGCAGAAGAGAAAGAACAGGTCATGAAAAACAATTGTACTTTATTTATTTATTTATTTTAAATTAAAAATGAATATCAAGTATGTCAGGTGTAAGTTAGGAGTAGAAGGGGCTGTTGAGAACAATGGACCAGCAGTACAGTTTTATTTTTCGCAAGATCAGGGTTCTTCGAGTCTGGCCCTCGAGGTCCACTGTCCTGCAGAGTTTAGCTCCAACCCTAATCCAACACACCTGAACAAGCTAACCAAGGTCTTCAGGATTACTAGAAAATGACAGGCAGGTGAGTTTGGAGGTTGGAGCTAAACTCTGCAGATTTGAAGAACCCTGTTATAGATCATGCATCTCTGTTGCCAATATCAAACGTAGTAACATTTTAGACCTCACTGACAAGCATAAGCTATTCAATCATAAACGTAATTGCTGTAAAATACCGTTCGTTTTTATTATCTGTTATGTTTATGTTACACCTGTTCATTTCTCAAAAGGCATGTCGGCTTTCCCCCGGATTTCTACTAGCCTAATTCTGAATACGTCCTATACATAGAACCTAACATGATGCCGTTCTTCAGCCCACGTACACGGCGCACTAAATTCCCAAATGAACGGCAGTCGAGAAAAACTACAGCTGGACGAACAAAGCCTGAAGTACAAAATACTCTCCATTAAAACTACTCTGTCGAGTACAAATTATCTTTAAAATGACTGAAGTAAATGTAACAGACAGAAATGACACAATACCACTGTTTCTTTATTGATACCGATATCGAAACTGAACCCCATCCGATATTGTTTTCTTTAAAAACTACCAAGCTTTTAAAATGATTTTTTAACCGAAGCACTTCACAGTCAAACTTTTCCAAACAAAAAAAAACAAAACATATAATAAATAGAATAAAATCAATCTTAACCAAAGAAAAAGCCAGTCTCTTTTATATGTAAACATTTCCAGTTTCAAAAATAAATAATATTCTTTTCCAAATCCAATTCCAATCTTTATTTATTATTTGTTACAGGATCTGATATCCGATATCTGATATGTTTGCTCGGATACCAGATCTACCATGCTGTTGGATCAGATTGGTGTCTCTATTAACGGAGTAAATGTACCATGTTATTACTCTCTTCCAATAAATGGATCGCTTGTGATTTAATGCATCAATTAAAAAAAATAACATCTACCATTATCCAATTAGCTAACTTTAGCTAAGTGCACCGATATCGCTGTCGTTCCTGTTTAATTAATTGAGGAAGCCAAAATCGTAATCGCAATTAAAACCGGATTAATTGTGCAGCTCTAATTAGAGCTGATAGGATTTTCATTCTGCGAAAGACAACACATTACCGTTATCACTTGGATGTAGCTGCTGGCTCGTTTTGTTATCAAGCAGCATGATTGTGTTTAGGCTTTTAAAAAGTATTTAAGTCTTTTCACGAGTACATGTCTTTCTTTCTGCCCTTGAATCACAGACGGCGGCCTGGCTGAAATCATGGTCACCTTCGATAACGGCCGCATCATGTACGGCTTCTGCAGCCTGAAGGAGCCGACGGCCGCCCTGCCTCGCTACGTCCTCATCAACTGGGTGAGTCAGGCCGCTGGGAAGCGAAGTGTAGCTGCGGAGTGGCGTTTGCTCTTCAGAGAACGTGTCGGTGTTCTGTTGCCCTGGGCTGATGGCTCATTTTAAGTGACAGTGTGTTTTATAAGCACAAGCAGGAGAGGAATAAGCATCATTTCAACCCACCATGTCTCGTGGGCTGCTGTAGTTCTTAAATCTGACATGCTGAGCGCGGTATTTTTTTCCCCCACATTTATTACAGTCATTAGGAGGGTTCTCTCGGTATGCCGCCGTAATCAGTTTGTATTGCATGAGTAATGTTCCTTTTGAATGGGCACCGATCATATTGTTAAAAAAATATAAATAACACTCTCGGTGCACTCCAGGTGAATTGTTACGTTCCGCTTGGCGAAAATGAGCAGCCTTGTTTAACGACTGAATTGAGAAAATGGTATTCATCTCAGGGTTTTGTAAAGGCTGTGGGTGGTTAAAAGAAAAAAAAAAGAGAAAAAAAAGGCCCTTTGAGAGCTCCAATCTGCTGCCTGTGATGTTCATCAGTAATTTTCCTCACTTTTATGCAGCTGCTTGAGTGTGTGATTGTGATCCCTGAGGACTGGCTTCCTGTGTTTTTAACGACAATAATTATGATGTATGTTCAGGTTGGGGAGGACGTCCCTGATGCCAGGAAATGTGCCTGTGCCAGCCATGTCGCCACCATCGCGGAGTTTTTCCAGGTGGGTCTCACTAAGGTAAAGTAACCTCTTTTCTACCTCTGATACAGGTAACGTCATGCCATGTCTATGTGAAGTGCATGATTGTACAGTACTTAAAGGAGCAGTTTGTAAATTTTAAAGCCCTCTTCACTTTCCGAAAGTGAAGTGCTGGGAAAACACTGATAAGCATCCTTACCACAAAATCAGCTGTTTGTGCCTTGTGAGTCACCTTTTGACAGAACTGGGGGCGGGGCTAATTTCTGGTCCATAAAAACGTAAATAGATACCTTATCCTGAGTGCAATAAGAGGAAAATGTGTAAACACTGCCGGAAGGTCTGTTCTGCAATGAGAACTCGAGGTATGGCGTTAGTAAAAAGTTTTCTTGTGAATGCTGCAGCCAAAAATGCTTGATTTTCGCTGCGGGTTTATTCAAAATGTCCGATGCAACTTGCAAGGTGTTTCGCACTTTTTTTTAATGGAAAACTACTTGAATTGGCGAAATCGCAATCGCACGAAATTGTCTTTTGCAGCGATATTTGTCGGTAAACGAGACCTTTTAGCTGTACTCATGTTCGAGGCACATGAATTGAAGGCGGCTTTGGCTGAATGCGTGTTGTGATGACGTCACGTGACGTGTCTTGGCCCAAACCTGCGGAAAATCTGCGATAAGCTCCTGCGAATATTGCGGAGTTTGCTTTCTTTTGCGTGATTTCTTACAAAATACTGGAGGGACTGTAACAACCATTTAGGTTTGACATGCCAAATAATCATTTCTTATAGAAGTATTATTATTGTGGTGACATTCTGTCCTCGCTCTCCCACTCAAATAGTAAACTGGATTCAGAGATCTGCTGCGCGTGACTCCCATTGGCGGTTTCTCAGCCTTGTTCTTTGACACTGAGCCCCAAAATTATTCAGCGTCTCGGAAATCATGTAGTCTGCACTTCATTCGTATGATCTATGAAATCACATTAATACTGTATGATCAGTCTAGGAAGACCTTTAAACTTTACATACTGCACCTTTAACTTTTACATGTTAAACCTCTAACCCTGTTGTGTTTTTTTTTCCCTGTCAATGTCATCAGCCTTCTTTGTGCCTTGTCATGTCTTCTGAAATTACAGGCTGTGACATAACTGCTCCTACTGTTTTTTTGCCGGTGTTGCATCTTCACGGGTCCATTAATCCTCAGCCGTCTATCACACATCCAAGCCGTTTCTCAGCTTGTTCAGATGAGAAAATTCATAGAATCCGTGGGTGGTCATCAAAGTGTGTCTGCGCAAGGAGGAGACTTCTGTATATAACAGCCAGTAGTAGGAAGAGGATGATGTCTGCAGATGACTAATGTGGTTTTCTGCACGGTGTTTACAGTGGAGGTGGGAGGTGGTTGTAGAGTGCTGAATGACAGGTGCTGCCTTTTATATGCTCCGTCTCATCAACCTGGATGTGGGAGAAATCCTCCAGAGACCTAGGTCCTGTCTTGTGGACTATCCTCTTCAGCCATGTCAAAAGCTTGATTCTCTGGTCATTGAACCGTTTCAGTGTGGATTTGTTGTGTATCATTGTCCTGTGTGAAAATCCAACAATGACCCAGTTGGCAGAAGCAGCCAGATTTTCATTTGAAAAAATCCTTGTGCTTCGTGGAGTCCATGATACCATGTAGCCTAACAAGGTTCTCGGTGCCTTTGGAGGGAAAACAGCCACAACATCTCAGACCCTCCACCTTAAGAGTGGGGATTAGGTTCATTTTTGTTTAACCATCCTTCTTTTTTATGGCAAACCAAACTTTAATTGCCATAAAGCTCTATTTTTGTGTTCTCTGACCATAGAATCTGGTTCCAGTCAAAGGTCCAGTAGCGTCTAGCGATCTACTAAAACGTATTGGCAAGATCTCTTGGGGGCAGTGGTAGCTCAGTGGTTAAGATGTTGATGTAAGATATACTGATCGAAAGGTCATGGGTTCAAATCCCAGAACTGCCAGGATACCACTGCTGGGCCCTTGAGCAAGGCCCCGTTGGGTGAAGCAGTGGTTAAGGCATTGGGCTACTAAGCAGAAGATCATGAGTTCAAATCCCAGCTTCACTAAGCTGCCACTTTCGAGTCCTTGAGCAAGACCCTTATCCTTCTCTTGTATCTTCTTGTAAAATTATGGTCCCGCTGGAGTTTTCCAGAACGCACATAAAAGACTCTTAGGACATATGACACAACATTCTATGATTCTGATGAAAAACAAATTTTACCTTTGGTCCTGATAGCCAAACATTATATCTGAAGAAAAAAACAGGTACCACTCCTCATCTCGACAGTTCCGTCCTTGCAGTGAAACGTGGTGGTGGTAGCGTCATGATGTGGGGATGTTTTTCAGCAGCAAGGAATGGGAAACGAATGATTTGAGCGAGAATTATTAAGTACAAGAACACTGTTGAGGAAAACCTGTTCGAGTGCACACAGGACGTCAGACTGGACCGACATAAGAGTGACCTGAAACACAAAGTGCCCAGCCAGAGCGCGGACTTCAATCCAAATGAAAAGATCTCTGGAGAGAACTGAAAGTGGGTATAGAGCAACGTTCCCAATCCAACCCGACAGAGCTTGAGAGGTTCTGCAGAGAGAAACGGAAGCGGATCCTCAAATCCATGTGATTTGATGCTTGTAGCATCATATAGAAGAAGACTTATGGCCGTAAACGCCGCCAGGAAGCTTGAACAACGTACTGAGTAAAGGGTGTGAATACTTTGAGAAACACTTTATTCAGACCGATGTGGAAAAAAGTCAGTCAGTCTACACACTTTCTAAATGCGCTGCGGTACATTGAATAAATACAGTCAGAGAAAATAACTGAAAAAAAAAACAAATTACGTGGTCTATTCTAACAGAACAATAAGGATGATAACAGATAATTATGATGACAGTACTGACTGACAGAGATATCGCATGTACTATGTAAATATCCATCTTACTGCTCACACTGAACCGTGGCTTTTGTTGTGCAAATGAGCTGCTTTATCTGCTTTCCTACACACTGGACATCCACAGCATTTTTATTCAGAGAGGTTCCTCTGAATTCACCTATTTTTCCCTTTTATCCTCCCACGGATACTTTGAAGTCCTTTCTGTAGCATTAACACACTGCCACAATCCCACTGTGCCACACACACACACACACACACACACACACACAGAGACAGAGTCCTTGCTATTCAGTACAGGGTGGCCTGGGGGTTACGTGCTTTGGCAGGAATTGCGTTGATGTTTTTTTATTTCTCTCTTGTCTCTTTTCTTTCTCTATTTCTTTCACTCCAGGGAGTTGACGTCATCATCAATGCCAGCAGCATGGACGACATCGACCCCTCAGCCATCGGGCAGAGATTGACCAACGGGACGGGGCCGAGCGCTAGCCCCGTGCTCAGCCGCCTGCGAGTGAGAGATGAGGAGAACGCGGAGCACGTTGTACGTGACGTGGGGTCCGAGGGAACCCTGTGTGTGTGTGTGTGTGTGTGTACTGTATATGTGTGTGTGCTCTTGTATATCTATAAGTGTGTTCCGTTTCAGAGGGAAGTGCTTAAGCATTTTCTTGCTAACCACATTGTTAGAGCAAGGGGGGGGAGGGGGGGGGGATGAAACAATGCTCTTCTATGTGCACGGCCAAAGCAGGCAGTGACTCATACACACTTCTAAAGCTGTCCAGCTCTTTCCGCCTGTTTATCTCACAGATCAGCATGACCTCCATCCCTGTTGCAGCCTTGTTCTTCATTTATCCACTTAATGAATAAACACAGACAGCGTAGCACTCGCCACACAATAAACCGATGTAAAGTAGCAACAGCTTGTGCACTGAATCTGTTCTGATGTTAGCGCTTCACTAAATATTTCATCGTAATAGTACGTGTTCAGACTCTTTGCACACTTTGGATAAAACGGAATAAATTGTCCCCATGGCGCCTCATTTGAAACGTCTCCATCTTTAATCCTGTTCCCAATTAGATTACATTTTCTCCTTTTTTGTTTTCTCTCCTCCCACAGGGCACCACCTACCAGAAAACGAACGCGGAGATCGAGATGAAGAGGATCAACCGGGAAGAGTTCTGGGAACAAGCCAAGGTAGAGATCAGATTTCTGCCACGGCTGCGCTCACGAGGAAGATCGATCTGAGGGAGGGCTCTTTAAAGCCGAGACGTGAATCAGCACGACCCGTGCTAGCCCACTGATCCTGATCTTTTACAGTCCTAGCATTGCAACTAATGCAGATCTGAGGAGATGTTTGTCATTTTAAAGAAGTGCATGTCTGCAGGCTTTAAGAGCCACGATTTGGCCTCATAAGATAATTATCAATAATTGGTTCTGGAGGCTTAGCCTTCAAATGTGGCTTGGGAAAAAACGCCCAGATTGCTGGCCTATATTTTTGATCTGCACTGATTATAAGATATTTAAAGAAGAGAGTTCAGTTTTTCCCCTGAGCTCAACGGCAAATCTGATTCCTAGTTAGTTCTGAATTCTGAGATGTTTACTTGCATACTTCCTGGCAGGATACTTAAGTTATCCTTTGGTCACTGTCGCTCACTCAGTTAGGACAGTTCTTCAACGTTTGCGTTTTCAACCTCTCTAACAGCGGGAAGAAGAGTTGAGGAAGGAGGAGGAACGAAAGAAAGCAGCGGAAGAGCGGCAACGCTTTGAAGAGGAGCGGATGGAGCTGGAGAGGAAGGAGCAGGAGGAGAGAGAGAAGAGATACCGTGAGAGGGAGAGGCAGATTGAGGAACACAGGCAAGCATTCTGGAGGACACTCCAGACGTCTCGATTCGTTCGTCTGTGCATTTAAGAAAAAAAAAAAAATTTTTTCAATGGAAACATCGTTTTGTGTTCTTTTCACAGGAAGAAAATGCAAGAAGAAGAGGAGGCCAAAGACAGGTCACGACCTCAGCCCTTGATTGTAAGAATGTGTGATGCTTTGCATGCTCGCTTGTCTTCTTCACTGTGTTGAAAAGAGATTTTCAGATTAATAAATAAAACTCACAGGTCTACACCCAAGACATGACATATTTTCAAAAGTTGGTGGTTAAACAATTCAACAATGCAACGACACGTTGAGGGAAAAAAAAACTACACTTTGCTGCCCCCTGCTGCAAACCACAGCACTTTTTCTTGTTTCTTCAGACAGAGCCCAGTTGTGAGGACCTCTCTCAAGATAAAAAGGAGTCAGAGGTCGAGGTGAGTTGATTTAGTCATTCCAGAGCCCCGAAAATTATCCCATCCTTATATAATATTTATAAAAAAATTTTTTAAAAATCTATACAAATTCTCCTCTATACAAATTCTGGGCAAACCCTTGTCGAGTACCAACCGTGAGACGTAAATCTAGCTTAGATGTAGGTCAAATTGTGTTCCAGAAATACTTCTGGGCTTTGCATATGGGTCAGTGGGATTCCTCGTACGGTTTTGGGACTAGGACGGTGTGCGGAAATAGCACTCTGGTGTTTTTTTTTTTTTTTTTTTACAATATGAGGCAACTGTTGTGGAAATAACTCCTAACATAATAAAAGACACCTAACGTACTGTCAACCTTAAATAATTCCATGATACATTTTGAATAAATAATGAAAACACAACAAAAATGTGCTGTATAGTAGTGACAGTCAGTTCTAGAATTATTGGCACCCTTGGTAAAGGTTATGACAAAAATGTCTTTATGGCTCATTTGCTTAACGTCGACTTTTAATGGAAGTAAACTCATTCTAATGAAATGTATTTTAAGAAAAATATTTTTTTTTTCGAATTAGCTTGAATTCTGTGGTCACCGAACCGTTTCTGTGTGGATTTGAGCATCTGTTTTGGATCGTTAAGCTAATCCAAGGAAATCTTCTCTATATTTGTCTTTACTAAATGTGCCGATAATTTTGGCAGGTGCGATAACTTTACAGCAGGGACAGACAGCAAGAATTACTGAATTTGATATTGTTCTGTATCATATATTTTTCTATTACGTCTTACAATTATTTGGGTTTATTTTAAATACGTCCAGAAATATGCAAATAATTATATACAGGCAGAAATGCATTGATACTGGTACATACACAAATTTCAAGATACCACACTATGAGATTTTATACATTCTTACACATATATCCATATATCTGCCTAGCAATTTTATACCTATACCGTATCATTATTTTATATCCTCTGTCTGGGAAGTTTTGCAGATACCAGGATTATTGTTTTTTTAATTTTGTCGTCGGCAGGAGGCGGCGGCCATAATCGCCCAGCGCACAAGCAACCCGCGAGAGTTCTTCAAGCAGAAAGAGAAAGCTGTAGCCAGCAGCTTGGACACGTCACCCATCAGCTCCCACAGGACCGGTAAGACCACGGGGGAGAGGGAGATGCTGAAAAAATTCGGTGAAAAGGGGAGTTAAAGGAATATTCCATCGTTTTTAGGTGGAAAAGAATGAAAAACCTGCTAATGTGGAACTAGCCTAGGAAGCCTAGAGGCATCACAAAGTACCATCACTAAACGTTTCAAATACAGATGACTATAAACCTCTAGACCAGTTATAACAACTGTTATAAACGTCTTAGGATGATTTTAGAAATGAGAGGAAGTCTTTCCAGCCAAGCCGTTCTTGTGTAGTTTTATCCAACTTTCAGACACTTGAACAGTACAGTGAGTAGTCACTTAAATCTGCTTTCCTTTAAAAAAAAAACAAAAAAAAAAAACTTTTACTCTGAGCAGAATTTTAAGTTAAAATTACAGAAGAATACATGCAAGCGTTCTAAAAACTATTTCCCGACTGCCCCGACAACTGCCCCGACAACTGCCCTTAGTCTTCCATTATAATCAAATTTCAAATAAACAGGTTTTCTTCTCAGTTCATGTTAAAATTGTTGTTTGTAATAATCCTGATGCGCGATCTGTTTTTAATCTCTGTCTATCTGCAGTGGATATAGAGGTTAGATTAAAACCGCTCGGACCGATCCTTGACTTTTAAAATAATTTTAAAGCTTGTAACCTCGTGTAGTCGGGAATCCTCATTCACTCATTTACTTTCGAAAACAAAAACCTATTTCGTGCACGGTAAGACCGCAAGAAGACGTCTCATCGTCTCTCTCTCATTTTTTTTTTTTTGTCAGGGTGTCACGTGTCTTTTCTGTAGAGAAGATTCTGTGCCGGATAGAAAAGCAATCACACTGGTAAGAGGGGGAGGAAACGTGAAATGCGATACGCGGGCGATTTCATTTGCGCCGCACCGAAAAGCAGAACCTTCAGTTGCTGTTACATCACTTGATGTCTCTTCAGTGAAAAACAGCGAGCACCATTAAAAGCAATCCACGTGGCTGCATTACATTTCACTGTGTTTACGTGAAATACGGTAGACAAACTGTATTATTTTCGTTAGTGACGTACCGAAAACGTGTCGCACTGAAAAGCAAAACCAATGCACTTGTGCCGCTTGGTCCGTCTGTAACAGTAGGGGATTGCTTGTTTACGAATTAAACGATGACTTTGGTCAGGAGTGAATGTAATTCCCTGTTGCAGTAGTGTCACACTGAAATGCAATCACTGTCCAATCACAGCCTTAAGCTGTACTCGGGGGCGTGGTCGTAATCCGAGAATGATCTAATTTATCCGTATATAAAAGAACGCCCCTTTTAGGTTCATTGTTTTTCGTAATTGTTTTTAGATTTCTCCTGCACTGAAAGCTTTTCCGAATTATTACTAAAACATGAAGCGGTGTTCATATGACTGAAAACCTTACAGCTCACAGAGGTTATTTCATCAGAAATGCTTTTCTTTCAGCAATCTTGTGTCTTCAGACATGCTTTTCAGTGTGGCGTGTTGTCCCCATGTGGCAAATTAAAAGCAATCTCGCTTGCGTGTATTGCATTTCACTTTTCAGCGTGATTTGCGATTTTCTCTCTCGGAAGGAAATCTCTCTTCACCTTTCAAGATCGTAACTAATCGAAGTTGGATCTGAAAGAAGACGGCAGTGACATCCATCTTTGTAATCCAGAGACACACGAGACGGTCCGAGCTCTGGATTAAACTCAAGCGTGAATGTTTAACTGTCTGTCTCGGTTTAAAGTAGCTCTGTTTATGCGAGCGCTTAAGTCTCCGTCTCTAGAGAGCGCTCTCAGAAGACTGTCTGACAGTCGTACTATTTTTGCAGGGTGTGAACGCGCCGAACTAACAGCTTTTTTTTTTTCTTCCTTTCTCTTCCCCTTTTTCCTCTTGATATTTTCCATATTCTGCTATTCATTCCATTCATTCATTCATTCATTTATTTATTTATTTTTCGGTTGATGCATTCCATGTCGTATGATGATCCTCGGCCTGTCCTCAACCCTCAATCTACCCTGCTGAAAAATAACAAATCGTCGCTCATATGACCCCCCCGTCCCCTAACACACGTCCATTCGTCCACCCTGATCTTTCTCTGTCTCTTTCTAAAACCTCCTTGCATTCTTTCATTCTTCCTCTCACTGTCTTCATCTTGTCCCGGCTTTCCTTTGTGTGTTCCGCATGCCTGCGCGTCTTCGTTTGTGTGTCCCTCCCTGGGCTCCCTGTCTCCTTGTTTACCAGGCCGCTTGGACAGTCCGTTCTTGAAGCAGCAGCACAGTGTGTGTGTGTCCAGTACGTCCTCCTCTCGCACCCCAGGGCCACTTGGTAGGTACTGGACTGAGCCAGGTTCATCAGTGCAGGAGCACCCGTGTCTCTTTGCCTTATAGCCCCTCACTCTCGCTCCGCCCCCCCGCTCCCACCACCACCACCACCACCACCACCACCACCACCACTGCATCACTTTCTGAAGTGTTTGCTGTATTGGCTGTAGCTGCACTGCACTTGGAGTGGATATGACCGCTGTTATTTTTAGGATACACTTTTTTTTTCTCCAAGAATAGATCTCTCTCCACAGCCTAAAGGTGCTAGTGTCATGAAATTGTGCATGCCGTCCTACCAGCTGGTATTTTAAGCGTAGACGCAATGTTTATATATATATATATATATATATATATATATATATATATATATATATATATATATATATATATACTGTGCAAAAGTTTCAGGCACATGCGAAGAAATGCTGTAGAGCAAAGATGCCTTCAAAATAATGAAATTAAATGTTTCTACGTTTTAAAAAAAAATACAGTAAAGAGCAGCAAACAGTAGTAAATTAAACAAAGTCGATATTTGCTGTGACAAAAAAATAAAAATAAAAATAGTAGTCTCCGGTACAATGTGTGCAGTTTTATAAGGAAATGAGCTGGTAAGTTTTATTGAGCATCTTGCAGAACCAGACACAGTTCTTCTGGACACTTTGACTTTCGCACTCGCTTCTTATTTCCGCAGCGAAACCCAGCAGCCTTCATTGTGTTTTTTATCTGAAAAGTGTCTCACGTAATATGCTGCTTTCTTTAATGACATACAAACATTTAATTTTGGGCTAGAAAACTGTTTGGGAATCGAAAATGTCTTTTGTACTGACTTTATAATGTAGAAGTCATCAAATAAAAAATCTATAACAAATTTTGTACTAAAAAAATATATATATAGGCTGTCTAAAACGTTTGCACAGTACTGTATAAAGGATATGGACTCTTCATAGGTCATCTTGCATGTAGCACTTTGCTTTTTATATCAGAAAGTGTAAAACAGTGTGCAGAAAACTTTCAGAGAACCTCTTATCTCCTAATGAATATTTAGACATCACTGGGTTAGACATTCCCCCTCATTTTGTCTCAATTTAATTATTTGCCAATTCCTGTCCACCAGCCAGATCTAGCAGGTGCTTCCTCCAAGAGGTGTGAAGCCACCATCGCATCTTTTCAAAATGCTATGACCTCACAGATGCCTATGATTGGCTGACAAGGGAGAGAAAACCACCGTCCCTCCCACAGCCGGTTCCGCTCCATCGGACTCAAACTCACGATCTCCTAAAAGACGGAGCAAACACTTCTCTGTTGTGTCTCTCAGGAGCCCAACGATCCTGTGATTTTTTTTTTATTACATTCAGGATGGCACGGATATGATTCGGATAACGCAAAAGGCGTGGCTCATCAAAGTGAAATAACTTGTAAGGCTGAATAGTTGTTTTATTTGTTTTAGCTAAATGATCTGCTGCTCGTTCCCTGTCCTCCATCCTCGTGTCGAAGGATGTCGTGCGCCCGACGTTATCGCCGTAGAGAATGTCGGGCATGTGCAGTGTTTCGCCGTGATGCTAGGGGTTAATGATAAAACATTTCATCTGTTTACACCTTGAAAGAAACCCAAAGGACCCAAAGTAGGGATCTAGCCTGAACTCAAGGTCCGATCATTTCAATCCTGCCCAGAAATGTTTAAATCGAGGCTGTCAAACATACAGCCTACACACCGGGTCTGGCCAGATAAACGCTCTAATCGAACCCACCTAATGAATATTAAATTTGCGTTCTAAATGAAAAATCACCTTGTAATTGAATTGAACATTTTGGATTTAAAAACAGTGCTAATCTCTTATTCCACTAGGGGGCAAAATAGAGAAATAAACATCCTTTCATTAGAAAAGTTGAAAAGACGCTGTAGCCATTTCTTTTCTTTCTTTTTTTCCCCATAATTATGGATGTGATGGTCAGGTGTCAATAACATTTTGGCCATATGATGTATTTTCACTTGAATCCGTTAGAATAATCAGACTTAAGACTTAAATTCACTACTAGAATTACAACTACAGCTTATAGTAGACCACACATTATATATTTATATGCCACAATATCATGATCCTAATGTTTTAAAAATAGATTTATGACCCAGTAATGTGCCTATATCAAGGTGGGTTTGATATCACGTTGGTTTGTAGAGACAGGAACTCATCCTGTCTCGATTTATATCCAGCCGGGAGAAAGAACGAACGCCGTCCAATTACGGCTTTACCGTTCTTCGTTTGCTGAACAAGACGCAGGCTTCTCGGTGCTCTGGAGATTTCCACACCTCCGTCTTCCCTGGCTGTGCTTCAGTTCCGTGTATTTGTGCATTTCCTTTTAAGGCATGATCATGGATTTCGATAGAGTTAGGATGTTGATTTCACAGTTTGCAGTTTCCTGTTAAATCTCATTCATACCCCCTCCACCCCCATCACCCCCTCCTTCTGCACGCTTCCTGTAATTGGACGACACTTGCCCCGCCTGCTCTGCCTGCCCTGCCTGGGCTTCCACTCATGTCCTGACCTGTGAGTGTGTGTAGCATTGCTGTGAACATGTATGGCCTCTGTAGCGTTCACCTGGTGTCTTAAGAGTTCACCAGATGATGGCATGTTTCCCGGGATGTTAAACGGCAGCCTCACACACACAAACACAGACACACACACACACACACACACACACACACACACACACACACAAATTTACCAATCTGTTCAGATCACTATGACGCATTTTTCTTTGAGTGGCTGTGAAAGCACTACTCAAGCGGCTGCTGTTTCTTTATGCTACTTTTACACAGCGTCTGTTCCATCGTCGTTGTCAGTGTATTTTACAATTATGTAAGGTTCTCGCTCAGCAGAGGTCCAGCATGGACGCTTACATAATTGTACCTTCGTGTGTGCTACGAGAGTGTTTGTGCCTGGATTTCAGGTGCTTCCTGTTTTACATGGAGGACTTATTGTTGACCTGCTGTGTGGGATTTTGGATCTGTTGCTAATTAACTCGGCTTTGAAATGAATCAGCCCAAATGTGGGTAAAATTAGGCGGGAAGTTCTTCTAATGTACCAGTTTGACGCTAACCGTACAGTGTAAAAACATGTAATATATATACAGTAGTTTATATTCAGCCAAAAATAAATATAACATCACACGCTGTATTGTTCACAACTGTTACAACCATAAATCAATACATCTTTTGGAGGGAAAACACTAATTGTACAGCGGGTTTATTATCCACTCGCCGAGGATATTGGACATTCCTACAAGAAGAATATTTTTAAAAGATATATATATATATATATATATATATATATAAGTTTGTGCATGTTTACTTTACTTAGCCATTACAAAACAGTGATTTGAATGTAAAATAGGGTCATCAGTGATGCCGTCCATCTTAACAAGACCCCTTGGAACACCTGTCAATCAATCAGTCAATCAATAAACAAACAAATAAATAAAGAAGATACCATTTTTTAAGGGTGCTTGGAAACAGGAAGTGGTAAGACATCCTGGAAACTCTTTGAAAATGGTAATGTGTTTGTGTTTATTTTAAATATTCTCCAGGTGTAGAAGAAGTAGTTCATCTCCAGCCTTGGGCTAGAAAATGTCACTCTACTGATTACTTTTCTGTGTTAAATGTTTTAAACATGGCTTTAAAAATCAGGAAACACAAGGAGACTCGACAACTATTATTTATTAAAGATGAACACCTCAATGATTAATCGAAGGAATTAAAAAAAAATAAAAATTACAATTAATAAACATTTTTTGCTTCTGAAATATGAAGGAAAGTAGGAATATATAAATCATAAAACTTCATAAACAGATCCATGTGAATGTGTGGTTCCTTGGTCGTGTAAAACACTAAGACACGCTCGAGGCGTCGGCTTTGGTGCGTTTGTGAGCTCGTCGGCTGTCGATCTGAAACGGCACCTGCATGAACACGGATTATGTGTTTCGCATAATCGCATTTGTTATTCATGTTTGTTTCCTGCATGAATTATGTGTTCTGCGTTATGTGTGTCTCTCTCTGGGCCACTTTCACATCACGCTTGCTGTTGTCGTGAACACTCTGTGTGCTGTGTACACTGTGTTCAGTGGTGATATTTTGTTCGGTAACGTCATTATTCGCCAGTGGCGAAGCGACCGTTGCTGACTTGTGCTTTCACGCTGAACGTTGTTTTCTCTCCGTGTCTCTGTCTCTCTCCGATTGGTCAGATGACTCTGCTGAAGGCGTCTCGGCCGCTTCCCCGACACCACTCATCCCTAAAATCGCCATCCAGGAAGACAAAGACGACAACAGCCAGAAGGAATGGGGTAAGGACCTTAGAGGGTGTGCTTGAATTTCGAGACGATTTGATTTTCTTGCTACTGGTGCTTTCAGGGGTAAAAAAAACAAAAACAATGCAAAACACCCAAGCCAAGTTTTTCAGTAGTTACTCAAATTCACATTGTCACTTCATATAAACAGCTGCATCAATAAAAATGCAATATTACATTCTTAAGCTCATTATTTCTGTTTGTTCTCCGGCACAGTTTGTTTTTCAATAAAGAGCAATAACCTAGAGACCTAAATCAGCCTGCGTGATGCCAAGCAAAGATTATAATAGCAGATAGCACAGAGAAAAGACGTTTTTGTCATTCCAGTGCAATCCGAACATGATCCCAGTCAGCAGCGGCTCATGACTATAGACTCTGGTGATGCAGGAATGACATTAATAACAATGTAGCCTCAAACAAAATGGAGTCAAGAGGATATGACACTTGACTTATGCTATAGGCGACTATGTATTAAATTTTTAGAGTAACCAAAGTAATCCGCAGTTGAGACTTTACAACATCCAGAGTACAGTCCAGCAGCTCGTTTTGAACCGGTTTTAGACGTACCTTCGTTCAACGCTGTTCCATACAGCAGGTGTGTTTCCCGAAGAGCTAATATCATTAACCAGGGTTGCCAGGTTTCAGCAAAATTTCCAGCCCAACTACAAACCAATGGCTTTTTCTCAGCCTTTGCTTGGGAAACAATGTCACCGTGGTGCGCACGCATTTCTAATGCACAGACATTGTCCCTTTCCCGTCTCCCAATCTTCGCAATATATCTTACAGCAGAAATGGTTCTGTACACTATAGACACACTGTCTGCGCTTAGACTTTGTGTTTGTTTGTGCAAATGTATTAGATTTAATTCGGATAATTTACTATAAAACAAGATCTTGGTGGCTGTGGAGTATTTTTAAATGAGGGTAATTTGTTGTAAAAATCACAACACTGGTAACCCTGTCATTAACTGCTCTGTCTGCTGCTCCTCCTCCACTGGAAATGTTCATAGAGCGAGCATGGGCAGTGGGATTCCTTCCCCAATGGGCCTCTATTAATGCTTGTTCCCATTGCAGTTCCCATTTTTGGCCACTAGGTGCAAGAATAAACCTATGGAGCTTACTGGGGCAGTGAGCACGCTTCACTACGATTTAGAAAAACGATCAATCAAGAGAAAATCTGCGCATATCTGTGAGTTTTTTTTAAAAATCGTTGATCACGCCAAAGAGGTAATTAGTATTTTAACAGAATTTAAACCATATGGAATGAGTGAATGAGGATTGTCAAATGTATTTGTATTAAATACTTACATCCTGAGGCAAAGTGCTCTGCAAGAACTTATGTAAAATCTCCCCCAAGGCCATCTGAGAGCAGCTTGATTAGTTCATGGAGCATGTCCAGGACAGATGACACAACCTCTGGTCTGTTTAATAAGCCGCACAGCTGGGAGGATGTTGCCGCTCTCTTGTCCCAGATCGGCTCTCTCGAGCAAACAGGCCCAAATGACTACTGGGACTCATTTGTTTGCTGTGCCTTCATTTGCTTTCACAGCTCACTGGTTTTCCTCAGCGCTTGTTTGCGCAGCCCGGCGACATGGCTTGGTGTCCTGCGGTAATGTGCTCCGCAGAGACTTTCGCTGTTACTGTAAATTACTGTTCATTATCAGAACGGGAACGGCATACACCCGTAAATATGTTTTATAACACCATCAGTGCTCCCTGCAGAAAGATGGAAAAAGATGACAGGTGTGTGTGCGCATAGGTGTGAATCTAAAGGAGTAAAAAACCAAAAAAAAAAATAGAGGAAATTCGACTGAGAACAAATTCGAATTTAACAATATATGGAATATATACATATACGGATAATATGGATGGTACAGTGGTGCAGGGATCCCCGATTTGATCCTGAGCTCAGGTTACTGTTCTCGGGGTAATGTTCTCCCCATGTCCATCGCCTGAAGCCATTAATGTGTCTGTGCATGGTCTTCTGTGATGGACTGGTGTCCCATCCAGGAAGTATTCCTGCCTCAGGAATACTAGTTAGTGTTAGTTAGTGTTCCAGTTCATCCCAAAGGTGTTCAGTGGGGTTGAGATCAGGGCTCTGTGCAGGACACTCGAGATCTTCCACTCCAACCTTAACACACGATGTCTCTCCAGCCCCTGAGTCTCCTGAGCGAGTCCCGGTGCAGGAGTCCGAGTCTGTCCAGACCGACGTTCCTCAGGATCATCCCACGGAGTTGAAATCCACCGGCGCTGAGGACACACTGCTGGACATGTGGGAAAGCAGCCCGGCGCCCACGGCCACACCCTGCCAGGCCCCACACATCATGGACCTGATGGGCGATGCCGACTCGTCACCCAGCCTCCCTCAGCCCCTGCTCAGCTTTGATGATGTGCCTGACGCCCCGCTGTGCCCCTCAGCCGAGGACGCGCCCTCCAGCCTGGTGGACGTGGCCGAGTCGCACCACATGACCCTGAGCTACCAGCAGGCCTCCGACAGCCAGGAGCTGGACGAGAGCCAGGAGCTGCTGACCAACGGAGACTCGCTGCTCAAAGAAGGGACTCAGGTGAGCAAACTATCACAAACAACTTCTCATATTCAAAGAATAACACAAATTATAGAAGGACCAGCCCCAAAATTTCGATATGTTTTCTGTGGTGGTTATCTATACTTCTAAAACAGATTTAAATTCTAACAATTGGCTGAGCTGTGTTCAAATCTTGATACACATGATGCTTTAGCCATTGTTCTCTCCATAGAATACCCTAATCTTTGTCTGTTATGTCGCTTAGCAACCAAATCATATGGTTAACAGACTATATTAGCATGCTTTTATATTGATAATTGCTTTTATACTGTGTTAGCATTTTAATTAATTATTTTTTATATATCTGCTCATTTTGAGCTATTATTATAGAAATGTGTTTGTTCATAACTAACTTTTGATTTCGTACTCTTTAAAGATAAGCTTCTATACCAGTGCAGTTCATATAGTTTCCTCCGTTTTAGCTCATTCTCCAGGCAATTCAACGTCATCAATTATGCCATAATCGTTCATCAAAGTGTAACGATCTAAACATCATTTTAGTCTCATCACCATCTGACCAGGATATCGTTTTAGAGAATTTTTTGTAATGCTCAGAAATATATCTCGTTTATATTGTAGAACTGACCGGAAGTGTGTTTACGTCACCACTAGATGGCGCCAAAACCTATTCTGTTATCGTTTAGCATTTTCCAGCCATCACTAGTCAGCATGATGAGACAGAGACAGCTCATTAATCTGTGACAGATGACAACGTTGGCTATTGAACATGTTCAGATGGAGGTGTGTGTGTGTGTGTGTGTGTGTGTGTGTGTGTGTGTGTGTTTTGTGTGTTTCAGGCGAGTGAAGGCTATTTCAGCCAGTCACAGGAGGAGGATTTCGCTCAGTCTGATGAATGCTCTGCAAAAGTCAATCCCACGCCAGTATTTTACAACAAACCACCAGGTGAGACGTCACGAGAGCTCCATGATCAAAACAAACACTGACCTAGTCTATAATAATAATAACCATCATCATCATCATCATCATCATAACAAATGTATAAGGCATTCATTGTATATATTTTTAGAATTATTCATGAAAATGCATTGCGCTTTATAGTGTCGAATTGTTAATGTAATGCATGATAAGTAGTGTACAGTGGCTTGCAGAAGTATTCACCCCCTTGAGCCAAGAAAAATTACACATAGGACAATAAACACATGAATAGGAAACTGTCTTTCTTTGCTGTTAAGGTTATAACATTTCAAACACTGGTTATAATGCACGTTATGCGTTTGCATAAATGGTTATAACCATGTGCGCGATGCCTTACGCGTTATATGCATTATAACATTTTACGAACATCATACAGGTCAAGAGCTTCAGTTAATGTGCACATCGCACATCAGAATGGGGAGAATTCGTGATCTCGGAGCGTGCCAGACCTGTGAGCGTTTCAGAAATCTCCTGGGATTCCTGAATTGACACGGAATGGTGCGAAAAACGAAAAACATCCAGCGTACGAGAACGGCCGGACCGTTTCGAGCCGACCGGAAGGCTACGGTAACACAAACGATCACTCTTTACAACCGTGGTGAGCAGAAAAGTATCCGCGGTCCAAAATTTTCTTGATGTGAACATTACCTGAAGCTCTGGACCAGTATCTGCGTGATCGTGTGCACCGAGGTGCTGCTACGTGATTGGTCGGTATCGGATGTTTGCACGAATGACCAGGTGTATACTGTAAGCGTTCCGCTTCCCGATAAAGAGAGTGTGTGTCTTATGTGCTTTTTTTTTTGCTGCAGAGATTGACATCACATGCTGGGACACGGACCCTGTGGTGGACGACGAAGACTAAGACCACCGGATGCCGCTAGCCTACGACTCCCAGGAGAAAAAAAAAAACGAAGGAAAAAAAAAAAAAAAAACACTTTTACAAAGCTTATTCCAAGCTTATTACGATACAAATCTGTATGATATTTTAGCAAAAAAAAAAAAAGAAACAAACAAAAAAGGTTAGCCACTGAAAAGGATCTGGGTTATTGTTAAAGATGCCAGCGGGTTTAAGCTCTCTCGGTTAGTCTGTGTGTGTGTGTGTGTGTGTGTGTGTGTACAAGTCATTATTTATTTTCCGTTCTCTTTTTTGCTATGCAGAGTATAGCACGGTGTGTATTTAGCGCTCACCTGTGTTGTATCGACTCCCTGTGCCTGACAGGTGTGACCAGTAGCAGATAGAGCGTCCTGTCTTTTAGTGATGTGCAAGAACCTCGAATGACGGAAAGGTTCGTAGCTCCAGCCACGGTAGTACCGAACATCCCCTTGTTAGACGCTCAGGCTGGTATTCAGCACCTTTCTTATTCCGATCACCGATCATTTAAGCCGGTATTAAGTTTTTCATCTTATTCGGTCTTTCTTAGACGCCATTACATTCCAATCAGGTGACGATTATTAAACACACTGCTTAATTTCCTGTGCCAAGGGTTTTTCCAGCGATTTGATGTTTTCACGCTATCGTGTCGGTGTTTTCCGATGTAGAATCAGGTGCCGTAGGTATATTTTTACCTGTAAACAGTAGTATTTAAACATTTTTTTTTCCCAGTGTTTGCAATAGAATTAGAATCGATTTGACTCGGAGCTTAGGCAATAACTATTTTAATGCACATTTAGCTATGTGTGGGTGTGTGTGTGTGTGTATATTTACAGTATATACGTGTGTGTGTGTGTGTGCTTTTTAATGGGAGAGTAACATTTCCTGTGGATATTGGAATTCGTATACGGTTTTACCGAACCCTCGAATCCAACCTGACGTCGTTACCGTCTCGGATCGAACCCCGCGGTAACTGTTGTGGAGGCTTCGGAAGCCTTTGAAATGTGATTTGACCACGAAGTATTGCTAACAGTCTGATATACTGGATCCTTATCCATCATATCCACGGTTCCTTCTTACAGCTCTCTACGAACTCCTAGACGAATTTTGTTCAAAATTAGCGCACATCTGTAGCTTCGACTGTCCTCAGTCTTCCGTAGTTTCGTATTTCTGACCTGTTTTTCAGTGCATACGATTTTTCAGTACGATCCTAAGCCTTGTCGTTTTAGTTTGTCAAGTTTTTTTAATTTTTTTATTTTTTAATTATAATTATTGTTACGAAGTAAAAGAGGTGAAATAAGCAATAATACTAAACTGATGTAGTATTGTTTTGTAAATAAACTCAACAACAGGATGACAATGATGAAACGTGCGTAACTGAAACGATCGGCGTAGGAACACGCGTGCTTTCCTAACACGTTTCTTAACCCGGATTTTACGTGGCTGGTTTGTGACGGGGAGCCGACCCGCATCTTTAACTATAACCGAGGCCCTTTTGACGTGATTTCAGTGTACTCTTTACCCTCCGAGCTCCTCTGTAGTGATTCTTACGCTCTTTCTTTCTCTCACACACTACTAGGAGATTACTACTACCAATACTATTGCTACTATTACTACTAATATACTACTCCAGTTTGCCCTTTGTCCCTGAAGCAAGGCTTAGCAACTCCTAAAGTCTCTCTCTGTTTCTTTCTTTCTTTCTTTCTTTCTTTCTTTTTTCTCTCTATTTTATTATTGTTTTCTATCCTTCTCCTTTTTTTCCCCCCTCCGTCCGCTTTTTCTGTCACATGCTGTTTTTGAAACAAGCACAAGACCTTTTGTGACATGCTACGTGCTTCTGTATGTTAATAAAAGATTTCAAAAACAAGTCAGTCAGCTCACTGGTGCAAAATATTTATATATATATATATATATATATATATATATATATATATATATATATATATATATATATATATATATATATACACACACAGTACTGTGCAAAAGTTTTAGGCACATGCAAAGAAATGCTGTAGAGCAAAGATGCCTTCAAAATAATGAAAAATGTTTCTACATTAAAAAAAAAAAACATTAAAGAGCAGTAAACAGTAGTAAATGAAACAAAGTCAATATTTGTTGTGACAAAAAAATAAAAATAAAAATAGTCTCCGGTACAATGTGTGCAGTTTTATAAGGAAATGAGCTGGTAAGTTTTATTGAGCATCTTGCAGAACCAGACACAGTTCTTCTGGACACTTTGACTTTCGCACTCGCTTCTTATTTATGCAGTGAAACCCAGCAGCCTTCATTGTGTTTACTGTCTGAAAAGTGTCTCTTATGTAATACGCTGCTTTCTTTAATGATGTACAAACATTTTTCTGTAACATTTAATTCTGTGCTTGAAAACTAATGTTTGGGAATCGAAAATGTTTTTTGTACCGACTCGATCATGTAGATAAAAAAATCTATAACAAAGTTTGTACTAGAAATAAAAGGCTGCCTAAAACCTTTGCACAGTACTGTAAATATATATATATATATACACACACTCACACACACACACACACACACACACACACAATATTCACTTCTTATTTCAAACCCTGCATTGTTTTCACGTTTATTACTGATGTAGGCAGATGCCACTGACTTCTTCAAGCTGTCCGGTCAACATTTCATTAAATATAATCTTTCTAGGCTAGGTTTTGATACGAAGCAGCTATCAATTAGCACACAGCACCAGTAAACTTGGCCACACACACACACACACACACACACACACAGATAAAACACACTATACATTCAGACAAAAAAAAAAAAGTTAGCTGTGCAAATGTTCCAACTATTCTTTGGATCACACATCAAGACTATGAGCATGTTGAGGATTGACTTGAACTGGCAGGTTCAATAAAAATAAATAAATAAATAAACAATTCTAATTGATCAAACGTTAAGGATGAGATCCCTGATAATTATATAATGTAATATTTCTAGACACAGGGACGACTGGCGAAACAGAATGAGGTGAAACCTGTGAATGATTCATTTATTTAAAGTGCACCGAGCACTTAGAGCAGACGTGTACAGGTCGGACGGACGGACGGATGGATGGACGGATGGATGGATGCCGTTTTATTATTCTATGTAAACAGACTCACAGAGCTCTGTTTCAGTCGCTTAGCAACACGCTGGCAGAGGAGCGACAGTTTACACCTCTGTCTTCTGCCTCACTGCTCGTGGAACGAACAAAGACAAAAGAACTAATGAAAAGACATGAGAGGGAAATCAAAAAGAAACGGGCGCGAGAACACAAACCAAACCGTGCAGACAGGCACCGTGAAGGTCTTAATCACATCTGGTCATCGGTGGTTCTTTTTTTTTTATTTGAGTCTGATTGAAGTGCAATGAGTTTCACGTCCTTCTAAAGTGAACCTGGTTTTGTTTTTGAGCCGTTTAACGTCCAACATATAGACCTGTTCACATCTTTGTAGTCAAAGGACTGGGTAAGTATTAAACGTTAAATAAGTCGGAGATTTGAGTTGAACTGAAACACAACGGTTAGAGTTATGCCACGGCCTTGGTGTCATTGCAGTTCTGCCCTTCTAAATGCTCAAATCCGTCAGCTCTGGTACTCGATCTACTCCCGTCTGACCTTTTTATCATTTCACAAGGTCTTTAGACTTCAGCCTGGAGATTTTTGTTTTTGTTAAAAATCATGTTTTAAATGACAGGTTTTTTTGAGCGAACGAAGTTTTTCTATACAGCTATAAAAATGAAGCTTTTATATATTCTACACTCTCAGAATCTTTTATACCTTCAGTTTGTTTATATATCACAATGCAATGTGAATGTAGTTTCCTTTAAAAGTGATTTTAAGGTACATAATTGGATCCTAGGGAACCCTCTTGAATTAGTACCCTAGCGTTAGCATTTTGGTTTGTCCTGAACAGAAATGATTTTTTTTTTTTTTTTCATTCTTCCTCCAGGATTCCACGGATGAAATAAGAGAACGGTTAATAAATAAAACCGGATGCTGCATTTAAACAGAAACCTGTGTGTTTATTTTTTAAACATTCTTAGAGCGTCCTTCTACTTTGTTCCTCGCACCTCCAGGGTTGGGGGTCCGAATCCCGCCTCCGCCCTGTGTGCGCGGAGTTTGCTTGTTCTCCCCGTGCTTCAGGGGTTTCCTCCGGGTACTCCGGTTTCCTTCCCCAGTCCAAAGACGTGCGCTGTAGGCCGATTGGCATTTCCAAATGGTCCGTAGTGTGTGAATGGGTGTGTGATTGTGCCCTGCGATGGGTTGGCAGCCCGTCCAGGGTGTCAACCCTGCATTGTGCCCCGAGCTCCCTGGGATAGGATCCAGGCTCCCCGCGATCCTGTGTCGGATAAACGGTACGGAAAACGGATGGATGGATGGATGCTCCATCTTCAAAAACACGCCTATAGCGGCTATCTAACATCTTCCTGACAAATTCTGGAAGGGAATTTAGGTCTATTGGGACAACGTTTAGGTTTAGGCTATACTTTCTTGAGATTACACAGGAACAGAAAAATAACCTTTTAAAATAATAACAATTTAGCTCACGTTTTAGATTACGTTCAGTGAAAATGTCCATTTGTTTTTGGTTTTCTAATCCATGGACACTTTGAGTATTAATATAAAGCCTGACTTCATGCACCTTTCCAGGTAGAAGATACACTCTCTGTTTGCTCACTGTTTAATTAATAAATAAATAAATAAAGTGTTTCTCATCTAGCATCTTAATGAATTCTAATCAAATGTCATTTGAAAGCACGGACCAGATGCTCGAACGCAACATTCATACGCTGAGATGTTAACAAAGACGGCCATTAGGATGAATGAGGTAGAGAGAGCCGAGTGAGGGCAGCGAGACTGAATGGCGAATGACAGCAATAGAAGACGATTCTGTCAAAATTAAATCAAGGCTTTTACACATGCAGCATTCGGCACACCGAAGAAACGTGGCCTGCATTAGCAAATTGGATTATGTTACCGCGGCTCGGAAAGAGGCACAATTTAAAAATTAGACCGTTTATCCAACCCAAAGTGATGCACAAATACATTCAAATGAATAATGTGGCAGGAAGTAAATACGAAACTGAAATCCGTCACTCAAACAGGTATGAATTTGGGAAGCGAAAGATCATCTGTCGAGTAAACAAAGCTTAATGGCATACATGGTGGAAAAGGAAATGCTTATGAATTTTAATTCGCATCATTTAAGTGAGGTGAAGTCGTAATGGTACACGATAAATGCGTCAGTATAAAAGTTTGTAAACAGAGACCAACAAAAAGACCAAAAAAAAAAAAAAACCCAGACGATGATTGTCTCTCTTTTTACCCGCGTGTGCTAATGAATTAAAAGCTGCAGGAGACATTTCAAGCAAATGAAGACAGCAGATTGTTCTGTTCTTCTTGTAGAGCGTGTAATTATTCTGAAGAATGTTGTACCTTTATATATAATTATATATACTAGACCCTTCTAAGGAGAGAGAGGAAAAAAAAAAAAAAAAAAACTTGTGCAGATTTGTGTATTTCATAACATTTTACCTTGTCAGAGCAGCAAGGTCATTTTTCACAGTTTATACAGTACATTTTGTACACTTGAGCAGCATGATGAACCTAGTCTGAGAGTCAGACTGCACCAGGACATTTGCTTATTATTGTTGTTGTTTTTTTCGTTGGTTTTTTTTATACAAAACCATCCCGTCGATGTCGTAATGAAACCTCGTTTTGGAGCACCGCTGATTAAATGACCGTATGCGAAGTGAACCAGTTGCTGCCCTGAAAAGATGCTGTCTGTCAACGAGAGCCATAAGGAGTGATGGGTCTCCTTACCAAGCATTAAAAATGCTAAATGAGGAGTTCAATGTCCAGACGGTAAGCCACTGTTCTGACACTCTCCGACTCCCAGGCTATGATATGGCTACGGTACAGACCATGAATGTTGTGCTATGCTGTGGCCCTGTGCTATATCTAGTTTACAAAACAGAATTTCAAATCCTGCTTATGTTACATCAGTCCAAGGCTGTCGAGATGGAAAAAAAAAAAAAAAACAGGGAAGAAGAGAGGCCCAGGAACCATGGCAACAACGCTCACATAATAGCTACTGCTCTGCATCAGGCAGGGATGCCACACAGCGAAAGAAAGAAAGAGAGCTGGAGAAATACATCTGTCATACAATCTTCGGCTTGAGAAGAAAAGATTGAGAGGAAAAGTCTTTTGAGTCATTTTTTCACCAAAAAAAAAAAAAAAAAAATCACCAAATCAATAACCCTGCAGGAAGGGATGACGATTTTCCTCGTAAAGTGTCACACAGTGGTCCAAAGGAAGGTTCACACTGCCGTGCTTCGTCCCAACAGAGGGAAAGCAGTGGGTAGTCCATAGCTGTGGTCCAGAGGTCGTAGGCCACGCAGGCCCAAGTCCATGTGAGCGCGCCCGTCGCGGGGCATCGTGGCCATGGCCGAGGCATGCGGCTCCAACGCCATGCTGGAGTGGTTAAGGTCCACGTTGGATAGCAGGTGGTCCAGCGAGTCCCAGCGCCTGGCCGAGGGCAAGCGGATCAGAGACGAGTAGCCGCGCTCGGAAAATACCGTCACGGGCGCCATCTTTCTGGTCTCGGACTCCTGGTGCTCCCTGGAGGACCTCAGTACAGGTTTAGTGTACGTTCCACCTCTGGGATCGGCAAGGACCTCGCTGTAAGGGGGAGGAGGGTCCTCCATCAGAACGGCCTCCTCGTAGCAAGGCGGCTTTCCGCAAGCATCGTTATCCACTGTGAGAATGGGAGCTGAGGAACAGAAATTTCAGGGAAACAGATTTTATTCACTTTGTTAACGGACATTGTCAAATAATAGAGAGGATAATGAATTAATTAAATAGTTTTTCATTTGTAAAAAAAAAAAAAAAAAAATCTGTTTTGTTTCCTGTTCACCATGTAGTTCAGCATTTGGGCGTTGTAGCGTTGTCTGTTACTAATTCTGCTCTAATGTAACACAATATTGTACCACGTACCACCATATTGTTCATTATTTGAGCATGTCATGGATACCCTGTACATAAATACAAGTAAAAAATATTGTTTTTCAACCACTAGGCACATTAGTGATGACTTGAATACAGAAAATTGTTAGAAATTTTTTTGTGGTTTCAGTTTGTTGGGTATTTTTTAGCGTTTAGATTCTTTATGTAACAGCGGGTCACAACAATGTCTTTCCAGAACACACTCAAATCAGAAATTTTTTTTATTATAAACATATTATGATTTTAGATTTATTATGCACAAATGATGTGCACAATTTTTGAAAAAATCATTTACGTTAAAAATAACTGGTTAGAATGCATAAGTAAAAGTAAAATGGAGTAAAAATATAGATATTACTGCTGAGAAATACTTGCAATAAATAAGGTTTAAAATATTAAAGAAAATGTTTTCAAACTTTGATGTCCGAAATGTATATATATATATTGTATTCAACTAATACAATTAATTAATCAGTTTAGCTCAATTAGTTTCTAATTTATATAATTTAAATGCCAGAACTGGGCTACAGTACGTCTGCCACTGTCAGCCATGTTGGATTGGAAAAAGTGACACTTAATGGAGCAGTTTACAATTTATACATTTTCTTGATTTAATGATTTAATGGTCCAGGAGTGTGGACACTGGACATGTAAGGGTTAAAGATATCTAATTTTATTTACATAGAGACTTACTGTAACATAATAGTGAGGGCCTCCATGGGCCACTGAGCATCCGATCTCTTTTGTACACTTTTCTGGCCACGAGCCTTAGGATGTTGAAGGTTGATATCGGATCTCCGTGCTTTGGAAAAAGATCTAGTCAGCGAAATGAAAAAGCTCACAGCATCCCGTCTTCCCATTTTATGCCACAGCAATTCGCTAACGATTACGACACATCACACTTTTTAATCATTTAAAGGTGCATTTAATGTTATGGAACATCTGCGAGACAAGTTACTTCCTGTTATCGCTTACGTTATAACAACTATAAAATATCGTTTCCTCACCAGTCCCTCTTTTTTTTCTCTCAGCTGAGGTTTATTAGGGTAAAAAAAATGCAGCTTGTCATATAGAGAAACTCTACAAAGCTCTGACACTGGAGACTCCTTCCATAAATGTTGCATAAATGTCTCCTAACGGAAAACCTTAACACATCAACAATTACACATATTTCTTTGTTAAACAACACATTTTATTTTAAATCTGTTTATTATTAGCCTTAGATAATGTGGAGCGTCTACCATACAAGTACAGTGCTGTGCAAAAGTATTTGCCCCCATCCTGATTTCTTCTGTTTTTGTGTATATCTCATACTAAATAGTTTTAGATCTTCAAACAAAATACAACACAAAACAAAGGCAACCAGAGTAAACACACAATACAGTTTTGTTTTGTTTTTTTATTAAAGCAAAAAAAGTTATCTGTCACCCATAAACTGCCCCCTTATAATCTGCAACAAAACACTTCCAATAACTGGAGATCAGTCTTTCAGTGCTGTGGTGAAATTTTGGCCCACTCTTCTTTGCAGAACTGCTTTACTTCAGCCATACTGGAAGGTTTTCAAGCATGAAGTGCCGGTTTAAGGTCCTGCCACAGCATCTCAATTGGTTCAAGTCAGGACTTTGACTAGGCCACTGCTTTTTTTGAGCCATTCAGAGGTGGATTTACTCCTACGCTTTGGATCATTGTCTTGCTGCATAATCCAGTTGCGCTTGAGTTTCAACTTACGGACTGAAGACCGGACATTCTCATTTAGGATTTTCTGGTAGAGAGTAGAATTCATGTTTTCCTCAATTATTGCAAGTTGCCCAGGCCCTGAAGCAGCAAAGCAGCCCCACACCATCACACTGCCACCACCATGGTTGACCGTAGGTATGATGTTCTTTTTGTGGAATTCGGTGTTTGGTTTATGCCAGATGTATCGGGACCCCTGTCTTCCAAACAGTTCCACTTTTCTACTCATCAATCCACAGAACATTCTCCCAAAAGGTTTGAGGATCATCAAGGTGTGTTTTGGCAAAATTCAGACGAGCCTTAATGTTCTTCTGGGTTAGCAGTGGTTTTCACCTTGTCACTCTTCCATGGATGACATTTTTGCCCAGTGTCTTTCTGATAGCGGTGTCATGAACAGTGACCTTTGTAACTCTGATGTTGTCCTTGGCTCTTTCATGACTTCCTGGATGAGAAGTTGCTGTGCTCTTGGAGGAATTTTGGAAGGTCGGCCAATTCTGGGAAGGTTCACTACTGTGCCGAGTTTTTCTATTTGGAGATAACGGCTCTCACTGTGGTCCTTTGGAGTCCCAGAGCCTTTGAAATAGCTTTGTAACCCTTCCCAGACTGATGTATTTCAATCACCTTCTTCCTCATCATTTCTGGAATTTCTTTCAACTTTGGCATAGTGTGTTACTGGGTAAGAGCTTTTAACCAACTTCATGCTGTTGAAAAAGTGTTGATTTGATTGAACAGGGTTTGCAGTAATCAGGCCTGGTTGTGTCTAGTCCAGCTGAACCCCATTATGAATGCAGTTTCATAGATTTGGGGAATTAGTAACTACGGGGGCAAATACATTTTCACACAGACGCAG
The DNA here is from genome assembly GCA_023630585.1 of Cranoglanis bouderius. Classification (NCBI taxonomy): domain Eukaryota; kingdom Metazoa; phylum Chordata; class Actinopteri; order Siluriformes; family Cranoglanididae; genus Cranoglanis; species Cranoglanis bouderius. Next base: position 26,489,755 of record CM042541.1, read on the forward strand.
TTGGTATTGGATAACTTTTTTACTTCAATAAATAACTTAATAACTTAACTTAAAATAATTTAAAAACTGTATTTTGTGTTTACTCAGGTTGCCTTTGTTTTATCTTAGATTTTGTTTTAATTTCTGAAACAATTTAGTATGATTATATACACAAAAACTGAAGAAACCAGGATGGGGGCAAATACTTTTTCACTGTGAATGAGTTGTTACTATAGAAACTATAACGTATCTGAACGAGCACATTAATATAAACCCGTCATTTATGTTCCAGCCGGAAGTACCATCAGAGCTGTGCCATTATAAAAAATAGATGATATGAGAATTCAACAATTGCTGTAGGATAAAGAAAATTAATCAATACCGTCTGACCAATCAGATTCTAGAATTAAATATTGCTGTGGTATAAATGATAAGAAAACCGCTTGTTAGGCAGCATAAATGAGGGCCTGCCATTTTTTAAAATTCAAAACTTATAGTCTATAGAGCTTTTATCTGCCCTTGCAAGGTCACACTTCACTCCAACAGATGAAAGCTGAGATAAATTTGCCCCTGTGAAGAAATAAACCCCTTACAGAGGCTAGAGATAAAGATACAGGCTTATGGAGGCTAATTGAAATGCACCATTTGGATCTTACATGCTAGCACTTTGTGCACTGCCCTGTTATCATGACTACTTTCTGACTTAGGACTGGACGATCCTACATAAGATCTACAATAAACAAGGAAAAAGCAGATGGGATATATTTCGAATCTTCTTGGAAAACCTAATTGCTATCTCCTCTGTTTGAAAATGGTTCCCAGAGACTCTGAATGTTCCAAACACTACCTACACAGTCATACTGTCCAGGTTGAATTCAGATGTGCTCAAATCACAAGCGTCTGCTAACGCGATGGACTGAATACCACAGACCATCTGGCCTTGATAAAGCTCGGAGATGAAATTTTGAATGAGTAGGCTGCTGTGTAACGAAAGGCACCTACTCGCTTCTGAGTCTCTTGAAGTTGTCATGGAAACACAAAACCAAAGATACTGGTTTAAATCGAAATCAGATTTTCGTCATGTAAGAATGTTGTTTTACATCTATACCCACTGGCCCCTTTAATAGGCGCACCTGTGCACCTGGTCATTCATGAGGCAGCAGCTCAATGCATAAAATCATGCTGATACAGATCCAGAGCTTCAGGTAATGTTCACATCATACATCAGAAGGGGGGGGCAATCTCAGCAACTTTGACTGTGGCATGGGTGTTGGTGCCAGATGTTTGAGTATTTCAGAAACTGCTGATCTTCTGAGATTTTCACACACAACAGTCTCTAGAGTTTACACAGAATGGTGTAAACTCTATACTACTCTAGACAACCGTGGTGAGCAGAAAAGCATCTCAGAATGCACAATATGTCAAACCTCGCGCCCACTGCAACCTCAGATTCCTGTTCTTGGCTGACAGGAGTGGAACCCGATGTGGAATTCTGCTGTTGTATCTCATCTGCCTCATGGTTGTGCATTCTGAGATGCTTTTCTTCTCACCATGGTTGTATAGAGTGGTTATCTGTGCTCCTGTTAGCGCGAACCAGTCTGGGCATTCTCCTCTCTCATCAACAAGGCATTTCCGTCCACAAAACCGGATGTTTTTTGTTTTTCGAACCATCCTGTGTCAACTCTAGAGACAGTTGTGTGTGAAAATCCCAGGAGATCAGCAGCCCATCTGGCACCGACAACCATGCCACGGTCAAAGTCACTGAGATCACATTTTTCCCCAATTCTGATGTGAACATTGGATAATTGCATGAACAGGCATTGTGGATAGGGAGTGTATATCAACAATGGCTCAATTCATGATAGCTACAAAGGCAGCACTAGGGATAACTTTTGGGCGAGAACCTAATCACTAAGTGCTCCAATCTCCAAAAAAACTAAACTGTATCAAGGACACCACTTGTTGATTGGACCCTAAGCATAACCTACTATGTGGCCATGGGATCCCTGGAACAGTATATTGCTTCAAGCATAGTTAGTGCAAGAAAACCTTTTTAAATATAGCGTAAATGTTAGGCAGTGCTACTAAAACTACTTAATGATGTTGTTATTATTAAATGGATTTGTGATTCAATCTCAACCGAGTTTCCCCTATAGAACAAATAAAACAGTGTGTTTTTGTTAGCTCTCACTGAAACTGCAGAGGCTGGACCATCAAGCTATTGTGCAACCTTCACGTCGTCATTGTTAAAAGCTGAATTCTGCTTGATTTATATTGTTTGCCATGCTGACCTCTTGTTCAGTTCCTGTCTTAATGTGTGGCCATCAGTCCTGTGTGTGTCTGGACCTTCTTTAAAGGGACATTCTTCGGCCCGGGCCAGGGATCCTCTGTATCTGGCAGCCTGCCTGGCTGCAGGAGTGCATGATTAGCCCAGCTCTCTCTCTCTCTCTCTCTCTCTCTCTCTCTCTCTCTGCTGCTAGCTCACTGATGTACTCTTCTGCCTACTCGCCGCCCACACTGCTCTCTGTTACCATGTTTTGCATGAAAGAATTTGGCTATGTCTGCACGCCTTGTGCGAGGTGCAGACATTTTCTGCTGCACTGCCCACATGAGCAAAAACAGACAGGGCTTATTTAATAGTTAGAGAGCCAAATGTTTAATAACAGAGCTTAGTGTTGGACTGTGACTTTACATTGCACAAGATGAACATTCTGAAAGTGGACCGAGAATCAGATTTTCTTGAAATCAGTCGCGGTGTTATTTCTTTCCTAAGGACGTCAGCGTTGTCGTGACACCGATCCTGTCACGCTTCCACTGACAGAGTGTTTCGACTGCTGTTCCAAATCATCCTACATGGTCTTTCTTTCATTCTTTGCGCTTGAAGTCAAATGATTTTGCAGGACAGTCAAAGTGACCTAGTGTTCCATCACTGAAAATTCCCTATGTCAATATTTTGAACGGTAAGGCACTAGCTTGTTATTTTAGTTATCATTTGCGAGAGTTTGTTTTTGTTTTTTGTTCTTTTAATTAATGTAAAGCATAATGATCACAAACAAAGAGTTGCCTACCTGGTGGTGGGGTCCAGTTCCCTTGAGGAATCGTATGGGCGACTGGCAGCTGCGGAGACATCATTTGAGTTGGTGGGCAGAACTGAGGAGGTTCTCTCGGCGGGTATCCTACCCCTGTACACTCCAAAGGCTCCATCTCCAAGGCCCTCAGACACTGCTCCCTCAGCCTTTCCTCACGCCGTCGCTTCAGTTTACGCTGCACAAAACTGCAGAAGCAGCAAACCATGACAATAAGGGCCCAAATCAGCCAGAACCCAGCAAAGCACGCCAGGAACGTGTAGGTACCCTGCGACATCACCATGACTGTATCCTTGATAACAACGCAAACCTCAGCAATCCAGCTGAGAGAACTGAAAGTCACGCTTCTTATATATTGCTGAAATCTTCAGTCAAGTCTCAAAACCATGCCGGCACGCCTTAAAATCATATTTTCTTCAAATCATCAAATTAAATAGACTTGACAGTTGGTTAAGGACATTTTCTTCAGGTGAAACGAAGTCGAACGCAGACCATTTTATCCCATGAGGTGGAATTCATCAGACTGCAGAGTGTGAAGATAGCAAGAAGGCTGCAAAGAATCCAATCCGAGAAAGAATACTTTTCAGACTAATTTCCACGGTGGACTTTGCTTGAGAGCGTGGCCTGAGTCTTTCGAAGCTGAGATTCCCGTTCTCTGGCGTTCCTTCGTATGCAAGATCAGGTCATTTTTCAGATCTCCAGAGGACGCCAGGACACGCTCTGATCGACAAAAAGGAACGGACATGCGAGGAGGTGTAATAACATCACTTATATTGTCAAACCAGTGAACAATATTTTAGACAAATGGACCCTTCTACAACTGATGTCACAGTCCTCACAATGACGCAATCGTTAAAACTGCTGAGTAACATTTTTACACAGTGGACAATTAAAAACACACATTGCTCTAAAGAGGTATTCCTAGAGCAGAATGAAAAGATTGTGTCAGGAGAACGAGTTCTCGTTAAGCATTTTATATCTCGAGTGCTCAAACGTAATAGTGACTGTCAGCATGATGCCTCGTTGACTTTTAACAATACCTCTAATCATGCGGATTCCTGTGTTTCCCTCCTACAAACCGATATGCCATTATTGCCTGCTATTAACCTCACTCATGCAAGCGTCTCTCCCGCACACACGTTCGCTGCCTCGTTATGCTTCCAGCACGACTCTGTAGTCCTTATCTTATGGCATTTCAAATTCCCCTCTCGCTGACCTTGAGGAGAAAGATAACATCAATGCGTTGCTTTGTTTATCACTTTCTCATCAGTGGCCCTGAATCACTACACTGACTCTATAAAGATCTATGACTGCTTCTCAGACTCGGCGTGTTTTCTGTCCAGCTCTCACACAGTCTAATTATGCCCGTCTTCTACATAATGCCAGGGGGCAGTTTCACACAGGCTGCGTAGTTCATCACCTCTGTCCAACTACGTCACTGTTCGCTCGATGGGTTTGGAGTTTTCGGTCGGCTTCGGTTGCTCGGCCGTTGCTGCCTGAACGCGATTAAATCTGTCATCACTTTTTACTTAACTGTAGCAGAAATGTGATTTGACGTTTTTAGTCTCCTGTGATTTCTTTCTAATGTTTATAGTGTTGTGTATTAGATATGTAAGGAATAAACGACGAGAAAACAGGACGTGCTGTTATAAGAAAAAAACGATCCACTTTGGCACATCTTTGAAGTGTTTTATTCCCGTTGTACCTCAGCGGTTTATTAATGAACGACACATCATGAGTTACATTTTTATGTTATGGAACATCCTTGAGATGCGTTAGCTCCTGTTATCGCTTACGTTAAACAGTCCGTACAGGATTTTGCGGGGTTTTATTATTTTTTTTGTGATTGTTGCAGCCAAAAATACTTGTTTCTGTTGAGTTTTTCTTTTGTGAGAAACTACTCGAATCGCCGAAATCGCAATCGCACAAAATTTTTTTGCACGGTCTGAGAGCTTTTAGCTGTACTCATGTTCGAACCACGTGAATCGAAGACGGCTTTGGCTGAATGCGCGTCGCGATGACGTCACATGACGCGTCTCGGCCCGAATCCGCAGTAAATCTGCGGTAATTTCGAAAAAAAAAAGGCAAGCTCCTCCGAAATATTCCGGAGATTGTTTGATTTCGCGTTAATTTCTGCGATCGCGAAATCCTGGAGGGACCCTCACCACCTCTCTTTTTTTCTCTCTTTTCAAGTCACGTTACCGAGAAAGTCCCGTGGTGGAAAACTTAGCGACCGTTACAAAGAGCTGACACTGGAGACTCCTTCCATGCATGTCAAATAAACTCTTTAAATCTCCTTCACCGTATCAACGACTACGCATTTTTCGTATACACCTTTAAAAAAAAGTTTATTATTATCGCGCTTTGATCAAGTAGTCCCTGTGAACGAGCTGTTACTATAGAAACGGTGTGCACATTATTATTATTATTAATACACCAAGTATTATTATTATTATTATTATTATTATTATTATTATTATTATTATTATAAATTATAAACCTGTGATTAGAATTACTTTTAGGAAATTAATCAACACCTTCTGACCAGTCAGATTCAACACGTATTCCACATCGCTTCAACATCTGCTTGAAAAACAAATAAAAATATAATAATTAAGATAACAGCCCTCACTCACGACATGCACACTAGTGTACTGAACAGTATGATAGGATAGTACACAGTGTATTGTTTTGGTATACTTAATATGATCAGTTGGATCCAATCAGCAAGATTTGATTCCATGTATGTGTTAATAATAATAATAATAATAATAATAATAATAATAATAATAATAATAATAATAATAATAATACTTGATGTCAGGGACGAGGGAAGTTCTTGATAGCACAATGTAATATAAAATCACTTGGATGACATATTTGATCAGTATGTTGCCAAACATAATAATCACGTCTGCGCATCACCCCAGACTAATCCCATATGTGACACCTGTTCTCCTTTATTATTATTATTTTTGTCACGTGCGTATTTATTTCTAACGTCTCACCTGTCAGAGATGATCAGACCAACCAGACTCAGTGCAGTTAAGTTGCTCACGTTTTAAAGGTTATCACAAAAACATGTTCAGTCTCGTTCCACACACACACACACACACACACACACACACACACACACACACACACACAGACAGACACAGAGACAGAAATACACACCCATATTTACCTTGATGAACTCCCTCGTCTCGTCGTTTTTAGAGATCCGATACCTGCGTGATTTGGCGTGAACTGCTGATTGAGCACACCCGCTCAACGATGCTGTCACGAGCCGAGTGCGTCGTGCTGCGTGTGTGTGCGCGCGCGCGCGCGCTTGTGTGTGTGTGTGTGTGTGTGTGTGTGTGTGTGTGAGAGAGTGAGTGAGTGAGCGCGCCTGCGTGCGTGCGTGCGCTCTCGAACGATTCTCCAAACCATATCAACTTCCCTTCTTGCTCCTCCTTTCTGTTTTAACCATTTCCAAAAAAAGAAAATAATAATAATAATAATAATAATAATAATAAGAATAATAATAATGGCACTGTCACGGTTTCTTCGAGCCTGAGTCATGAACACTGACAGGTTGTTCACGACACAAATGTTTATGTTGAAACCTAAATCCTCTCCTCTGCATCGCACCTTTTCACAGGAACTTCCATTATCCAGCCAAAGAAGTCGTCTGTTTCTCTCAAGACATCTCTTTCTCTTTTCATCGACATTTTTTCGGTACTTTGGGATCTTTCTTTGAAAAGAGGAAAAGCTTTTAATTATTCTTAACCATTCATATTTTTGGTGTAAACATTTTGATTCATTCATTCATTCTTTCATCTTCGACCTTGGATCCAGAGCCAAACCTGGGAACACTGGGTACCCCATGGTGGACTCACTGGTGCCGTCGTGGTCGAAAATACCATGGGGTGCCCTTACTGTAGATAAAACGTGATGAAATGCTCTCTAGGGTGCCCCGACTGTAGATAAAATGCGATAAACTGCCCTCTAGGGTACCCCTATTATAGATAGCATGTGATAAAATGACACTAGGGTGTCTTTACTGTAGATAAGATGTGATAGTGCCCTCTAGGGTGTCCTTACAGTAGAGAATACATGATGAAGTTTCTTCTAGGGTGCGCCTACTGAAGCTAAGATGTGATAAAGTGCCCTCTAGGGCGCCCCGACTGTGGATGAAATGTGGTAAAGTGCTTTATACAGGGTCCCTATTATAGATAGAATGTGATAAAGTGCCCTCTAGGGTGCCCCGACTGTAGATAAAATGTGGTAAAGTGCTTTATACAGTGTCCCTATTATAGATAGAATGTGATAAAGTGCCCTCTAGGGGGCCCATACTATAGACAAAACATGATAAAGTGTTCTTACAGTGAAGAAAATTGATTAAGTGCTCTCTAGAGTGCCCTTACTGTAGATAAACTGTGATAAAGTGCCCTCTAGGGTGCCCCTATGTGTGGGAAAACACGATGAAGTGCCCTTTCAGACGATAAAACATGATAAAGTGCCCTCTAGGGTACCTTACTGTAGATAAAATGTAATGATGTTCCCTTTAGGGTGCTCTTACTGTAGTTAAATGTGATAAGGGCACATTTCTAGGGTGCCCTTACTGTAGATACAATGTGATAAGGGCCCCCTAGAGGGCACTTTATCATGTTCCGTCTATAATGGGGCACCCTAGAGGGCACTTTATCACATTTTATCTACAGTATTGGCACTCCAGAGGGCACATCATTAAGTTTGCTCCACCGCAAGGGCACCCTAGAGGGCACTTTATCACATTTTATCTACAGTAAGGCACCCTAAAGGGCAGATCGTGTGATATGTGATAAAGTGCCCTCTAGGGTGCCCTTGCGGTGGAGCAAACTTAATGATGTGCCCTCTAGGGTGCCTCTACTGCAGATGAAATGTGATAATGTGCCCTCTAGGGTGCCCTTGTAGTGGAGAAAACGTAATGATGTGCCCTCTGGAGTGCCAATACTGTAGATAAAATGTGATAAAGTGCCCTCTAGGGTGCCCCATTATAGATAGAACATGATAAAGTGCCCTCTAGGGGGCCTGTAGACAAAACATGATACATCTGATACATGATACATTTAACACTGTATAACGTACACTACTGCATGTTACTGTGGTTAATCTGGTCAACTTGCTTTGCATAGGCTATAGGTGTGAGTTCTGAGACTCAAATAGTTGCTTTGTTACTTACAGTCAGTGATCAGGTCCTTACAGATGTCAAGGCGGAGCATTCTCCGCTGAGTTCGATAATGGCTTGACAATTTTGCATTGTGGCAGATTTGTAAACATGCAAAACGTTCACCTGTTTCCTGTTTCGTTTCTGTTCCAGCTCCACCCTGAAGACGGTTCATACCTCTTCCTGAGTCCCATACATATATATATATATATATATATATGTGTGTGTGTGTGTGTGTGTGTGTGTGTGTGTGTGTGTGTGTGTGTGTGTGTGTGTGTGTGTGTCTAGTCACAAAATCTTGCATGTGTCATTACTAAACTGTGTTTGAGCATTTTCATGACGACTTCATGAGTGTTTCGCTGACCTTAGCATCGTTCATCACTACAGTGCTGATGATTAGAACGAACCTGTGAGACTTCTTTTCAGCTTGATTTGATTAATCATGGCGCGCCAATAAGAAAACAAGAGCACGGAAATAATAACACAAATTGCAGCCAAAACAACTGCCGTACTGACACATAAAACTCAAAAGGAATTGTTCAGTCTGTTTATTCCGGTCCGGTCCGTCTAAACGGATCACGCTTCAGAAAAGCCTCAGACGGAGAACCATGTCAGATTTCATTTAACAAGCTTCGAGAGAAACCATAAAAATGAAAACGGCCCTGGTCGCGAAGCCTGAAAATGTCGTGTCTCTTCGGCCCAGCTGACGTATTTATCCACAGCAGATCAGAGAGAGGCGTTCTGGTTTATTTTTATTTATTTGGAATAACTGGAATAAGATTGAAATCTATTCCCCAGTCGATTCCAAGAGCAGTGGCTCTTCACATGCACCGTAAGAATGCTTCCATTTCACAGAGCTATTTTGTTCCCTCTGATTGTTTGATTTCCTGTTCCCTCGCTCCAGCTCTTTCGTCTCACAGACACAGAGTTTGTGGTTCAGAGGGAAGAGGTGTTTTAGAGCCATCAACCTTGAGTTCCTTTCCGAACAAATCTTTTATGTTTGAAGAGGAGAACTTGGGACATTTTGTTCCACTTCAAGTTTTTCTCTAGTGCATTCTATTGCTATTATTCTCAAGAGTAGGCATACTAGTGCCAAATATGGCTACTAATATATTCCTTCATTCATCTTCAGTAACAGGGTCGTAGTGGATCCATCCGGAGCCTTTCTCAGGAACACTGGGCGTAAGGAGAGGGAATTCTACGTGGATGGAATGCCAGTCCGTGAACACACACACATTCACACACACATTCACATCCAGTGGCAATTTAGCCATATTTTGGGAGATGGGAGGAAACTGGAGAACCCGGAGAAAACCTACAGAAACGAGCAAAGAACATGTGTAAGGATCAAACCAGAAACACTGGAACTGTATTTCCTGTTAATACTGTATATCCTCATTTCAAGAAGATTTATTCTAATAACGAACATCGACTGTACTGAAGCACTGGAGCTTTTTAACCCAGAATGCACTTTGTGAGATTTTTTTTTGCTTGTGCTGGCTGTCTTACATATAGAAGAAAATTCCTGTGGAAAAAGTTCCTATTCTTTCGTCCACCGGTGAATGTTCGAGAGGTTTCCTACTCCGGGAATGGGGATGGGAATGATTTGAATATGTGTGGTGGTCTGGGAAAACCCATCAGATGTCAGATGAATTCAAGCAAACAGCCAAAAATGACGAAAAATTGTGTCTCGGCCAAAATTGGGGTTTTCGGCCTATGATAGGTTTTGACATATCAACTTTAAGAAAAGAAAAAAAAAAGTCTTTATTTACTATATAATCTTGCCTAGGCTGCTAAGATGCTGCTAAGATCACGACGTGCAATGAACCAGTTTAACAAGCGCAAGTTGTTGAGTCGCTAATGGAATCCATTTTGTAATCAGATGGCTGCCAAAATGTCCGCAACTCTCATATGCAGTCCCAGCGTCATCAGAATAGAGAAGATCGCTCATGCGCTCTGTACAGACGACAAAGTTAGAAAATGTCTGACCCAATAAAAAAACGGGAAATTTGCAAACAGAACAGAACTGCCTGAATTATTCAGCCATTATTTCTGTACCGATGTGAGAAAAGTGATCAGTTTTACTTAAATGCTGACTTTTACCTCGTAAAGTTGCCTTTAGACAATCAGTGTATGGAGGTTGGAAGCTGACAAAAGTATCTGAATATGAATTTCACAGATTTGAATTAATTATGTCACATTAAATATATTGTTTTTCCTGTGTTGTATTTAATACATTTACATTTGCGCCAATGTTTTTCCTTTAAAGACATAATTTTGCCTTTAGAGACATATAATTAAAAATGACGGATTACGGTTTTGAGATTTTAAGTACTTTAAGTACAAAATTCTAACTGGGAAAACAAAATACAGATTTTATGTAAATTAGGCGAAAAAGGTGAAGCATCCAGGATTCTCAGGTGAAAAATCGAAACTTACGGAGTGATCGAACCCGACATCGAACTCGTCATCTGCCACATTCGCGCCATTTCCACGAAAGATACTACCGAAATAGCTACATTTCTTATTTAGCAGCTAACGTTTAATGTTGGCGTAACTAGCTAGAGTGTTACCTAAATATTTACCCTGGACAAAGTGTTTAACGTCACTGTAGAAAACTCGCAATTTGAGTAGAACGTAAAAAACGCTTTTATATGTGGGATTTACATCATTTTTGAGATTTGGTATTTAAGGGTTCTGAATTTTTTTAAAATCTCAAAACCATAACCTGTAATTTCAGAATATACTGTATGTTTTTCATTTTAGTTCAAAACAAATGAAAAAAAAAAAAAGTATTTATGAAATACACCACAGAAAATAAGAATTTCATTTGTGATTTCTGTTTTTTTTTTTTTGTTTATTGTTTGTTTGTTTGTTTCTTTTTTTTTTTTTACTTGAGATATGTGCAAAAGTCAAACCAATTTCAGTCCATTTCTGAAATCTGTACTGTTCATAACTTCACAAAGTAGAAAATATCCAAATTTGACCATGTGAAGGATTTTCCCAGGCCACCACATAATTACACAGATATGACTCAGTTTGAATGAAAACCTTGTGTGACTCAGGAAAATGTGACGCCGTTTCGCCAAGAAAGCGAAAGGCCACGCCCCCTGTGTCTGAATGACTGCCAAGTGCCTAGTACAGACAAGCCCAAAGTATAATCTATCATTTATTCTGACAGACACTTTTATCCAAAGCGTCTTACCAGTAACACAGGAAAGAAACAAATGCACAGAAGTGGTTTCCAGTTAACGCTGGGGTTGTTTCTGTGTAACCAGAGATTACTCCGATGTCACGATTTTTGGTGCATTACTCAAATTCCAGGACGTTGTAATTCAGAAACAATCAGTAACACAGCGTCACACACTTGAGACAAGAAGAGCTATTGTGTAAGTGAGTAAGTGCCAAACCCTTACACTCCGTACACGCGTGTGTTTGTGAGTACAAAATGCGTCACACGCCCTGTGAACAGCGTCCTCCATCATCCCTGGGCTGCTCTATTTTTAAATAAGTGACTGTTTGGACACATCAGCGCAAGATTATCTGCATTTCAATAAAAATCGTGCTCCTGACTCAAAATGATTTGAGCCTGTAATTGTACCACCGTCATCTTCCCATCTTCTATTCATTTCCACCTACGTTTATTCGAGTAGCACCTCAACAAATCTTTGATCAACAGTCTCTTCCTTTGTGCTTTTGCTGCGTGTATTCATAAGCTGGGTCAGTAATAATGAGAAAATGTAGTAGTAAAAGATAATAATTCAGACCTTTTATTTTTTTGTTTTGTTTTGTATAGACCGTTGTGCCATGGATCAGACGTGTCAGACTCATTTTAGGTGACGATCCACATTACATTTAGTCCAATGGCAAAAAAATAAAACATAAATTAGTTTAGTGACATGACATACATCACCAAATGTGTTCATTTATCAGCATTTACAGTATGTAAAGGTAAACTCAATTCATAAACAGATTAAACATACCGTGTACCGCCTACAAAACACATGAACTCTGAAATCCATTACCAAGAAAAGACGTTTTTTAAACGATAGATTTACCCTATAGTGCTTTGCATTCTGAGATGCTTTTCTGCTCACCACGGTTGTAAAGAGTGGTTATTTGAGTTACCGTAGCCGTCCTGTCAGCTCGAATTAGTCTGACTATTCACCTGGCTATGTTTTTTTGTTTGCTTGTTTTGTTTTTCGAACCATTCCGTGTTGTGTGTGAAATTCCCAGGAGATCGGCAGTTCCTAAAATACTCAAACCAGCCCGTTTAGCACCAACGACCAAGTCGAAGTCACAGAGATCGCATTTTTTCCCCCCATTCTGATGTTTGATGTGAATTTTAACTGAAGCTCTTGACCTGTATCTGTATTATTTTATGCATTGTGCTGCTGCCACGTGATTGGCCGATTGGATAATTGCATGAATGAGCATGTGGACGTGTTTTGGTCGGTGAGCATACAGTAAGATATAAAAAGGCCACTGAGGAAACTTTTCTCCAGCGAATGTTTCCATGAACCCAATGAAACCACTTACAGCTTCAGAGAGAGAATAGAAGTGTTTCCTTTTCTCTTTTTGCTACCTTGTGGTCAGTGAAACAAGACCTTTTTTTAAAAAAATATGTATATATAATTATGATTTTCAGATGCATCTTCTAATAACTCAAAACTCTCTGTCCATTTTTGTGGCTCCAGTGCTCCAAGACACCTGACTCGAATCATCACCTAACTCCCGAGCCCTTTCCGAGGCGCTCCATGGTGTGTTATGAGGTGTGTTAGAGATGGAAAAACACTTAAACATGCAGAGTGTGTGGTCTCTATGACGAGAATCGGTGCTCGTGTGCGTGTGCACGGCAGCACACTCGAAGCGCATGCCCTCTTCTCATTCCAGGTTCAAAAACTGAAAAGAATATGCTTGCGCCATTACTTTAATTCTTTTTTAAAAATTCCTTCTAAAGAGCGTTGCTGAGCAACCGAAAGGAGGATTGCAGCAGCAGAGAGATCGAGAGAGGTGTGAGGGAGAGAGACAGCAGGAACAGAGAGACACGGTGTGAGGAGGGTGAAGAAAAACACAGCTTAGATCTTGGCCTGCCGACTGAAAAGACTGAAATGGCGCCTGGCACGCTGTGCCGTACAAAGTATATCACTATTTTGTGAAAATGTTCTCTATTAGCACTAGAGGCGTGGCCTATTAATATCTCTAATGGACACTGCGTGCCTATATAAATCACAGCCCTGGCATAATGAATCAGCAGTTAACCATTAGTTAACCATGACTCATCACACAATCATTAGATCAACACTGAATATTTGTTGGGGGGAGGAGGGGGAGGAGGGTTTCAGCACACACGCACATACAACATGCAGATTGTTGAGCTAATCAGGTAATTATGGTTCGAAGCTAAGTATCAATACACCTGCGAGATTCAAAGTAACGCTAATCTGATAAAACTGTCAAGAGTCAGTTCATCATCTGCCCTGATGATCTCATGCTACAAAATGCAGTTAGTGCTATAGCTATCCGTGTGTGTCTGAAACACGGTGGATAACACCATATTGCAGTGTGGAAGTTGAGGAAGAGCGCCCCTGGCCCTACCTCAGTAAAATGTTTTAATACGCTGGAGTGAACAAAGACTCGTATAAAATGAGACGTCTCCTTTACCTCAGTAGAAGGCATCTAAACTCCATATAAAAGCATGCTGAGGTACGTTTTGCTACTTTGCTAACCTCAACTGGCGATATTTAACCAAGCTAGCCTGTTTTCTTTGCTGAGGTTAGACCTGCATCGATTCCAGTAGCCAACGTTCTTGGCTAGGCCTATTCGAATTCTTGCTAATGGTAAATATCGGTTGTTTACAAGATGTATTATTTCTGATAAATGCATCAGCAAACTGCGTAGCGTTAGTCATGGACGTGAGTCAGCAAACATGCAGAGATCGAATGAAAACGGCATGGATGCTTTAAAATGAAAATCACTTTCTAACAGTTTAGCTACGTGATAAAAGTTACTTTTCGCATGAAAATACGACATCAGATGGATTTCATCAGTTAAAAATGATGTACGTTTTTAATTCTTGAGTACATTTTTATTTTTTTTTGCTGGATATTGACACTTTTTGAATAAGATTTCTGTATAAATGTAGAATACTGTATGTCTGAATATGTTAAAAGTATACAGAAGGATTTTGAAATTAAAGGGGGTTTGGTGTGCCGAGCTATAGTTTTCAGCGGCCCAGAATTCCTAGCTAAGTCCTTCAGAACACGACAAAGAAGTTGCAAACATTGCTTATAGCAGCGTTAAGATGCCGCTTGCACAGCAAGGCAGAACAAAGTGAATGTTTTGATCGAAGTCCGTGTTCCATTTACCTCGCCATTTTGTATGGTGTGTTTCTTATGAATTTTAGCGTTATATCAGCCTGATAACCAGCTTACACTCTGACACTCTAGTAGCCAGCTAGCTTGCTGATTGGATGACAAAAATATTCAGCACATATGGCCATTAGAAAGTGTTAAAAATGGAAAGCATTGCTTGAGAAAGAAATATTCCGAAGCCACGACATAGTGTACGTCTAAATATGTTTGTTTCTTTATGTGTGTGTGTGTGTGTGTGTGTGTGTGTGTATGTAAATATATGTTTTTAAATGACCTAAAAACTATTTTAGGAATTCTTGCACAAGAGCTCAGCCAGAAATTCCTTTAAGAAACATTTCCAAAAAAGGGCAGCAGGTTGGAAAGGCCAAGTGAGCTCATGAAACAAAAATGCATTGAAACCAACAAATAACTGACATTAAAAAGCATTTTTACTCAACATCATCATCTTCTTCGTCACTCTTTCAATCTTTCTGTTCATCGTGGAACAGACATTCATGAGGTTGCCCATTTATGACAGTTTATTCATTCATTTATTTATTTATTTATTTTGTGGACTGATAATGAACGGAAAAGGTCAATTATAGCACTCGACAATTACACAGACACAAAAAAAAAACCAAAAAACTACCATTAACCGCTTTGTTGGTTCACCGTGTACTTTAGTAGTGTACTTTAGTAGTGTACTTTAGTAGTGTACTTTAGTAGTGTACTTTAGAATACAAAACGAGTCTCCCTCACAATGTGTGTGATACTATGATGTGCGACAGGTAGCTTCAGTATAACGTAAAATGTGAAAATTAACCAGAAATCCAAAGAAAAAAGCTGGTCTAATTAACTGTTACCAAGAAAACAGACATGAAGGAAAGCAGTGAATAATCTATTACGCAAGTATGTGCGTGATAGTAAATAAAACAGGTCTTTATTTGAATTAAAATGTGTGTATTTAGTGAATTGGTTATGAAGTCAGGGTTTGTACAGCACTGTGCAAAAGTTTTAGGCACCCTATGTTTTTTTTTTTTAGTACAAACTCTGTTATAGATTTTTTTATTTTATGACGTCTACATTATCGAGTCGGTACAAAAAACCCTTTAGATTCCCGATCATTAGTTTTCTAGCACAAAATTAAATGTTTGTATGTCATTAAAGAAAGCAGAATATTACGTAAGAGACGCTTTTCAGACAGTAAACACAATGAAGGCTGCTGGGTTTCACTGCAGAAATAAGAAGCGAGTGCGAAAGTCAAAGTGTCCAGAAGAACTGTGTCTGGTTCTGCAAGATGCTCAATAAAACTTACCAGCTCATTTCCTTATAAAACTGCACACATTGTACCGGAGACGACTATTTTTATTTTTGTCACAACAAATACTGACCGTTTTTCATTTACTACTGTTTACTGCTCTTTATGGTATTTTTTTTTTTTTAATTTAATGTAGAAACATTTAATTTCATTATTTTGAAGGCATCTTTGCTCTACAGCATTTCTTTGCCTGTGCCTAAAACTTTTGCACAGTACTGTATATACAGTAGTCTTCATTAGACAATACCAATTAAAAACTGTAAATCCTGTTTCTGAAGTCTTTCTTTTCCTTCTTTCTTGTTTTTTTTTTTTTTTTTTAAACACCTATATTGCATGAACAATACTGACTACTTGGATGGTTTAGACAACAGCAGTGACATTTACATTAGCATTTTATTAGAGGATTAAAGGGAGATTATGGGATTTAGATGACGTTGACGTGAGTGAGGAATGCACAGAAATTTCAGGCACCAAAAATGTAAAAATTGACCAATCATTCTTGTTTAAAAAATGCCAAAAGTAAAAAATAAAGTATTTATGTAAATAGTAAACACTATTTTCAGGCTGTTTCAGAAGCACAGAATAATTTTGGCAAAAATAATTATATATAATTACACAGTAATTCAGTTTAGATTTCCACTCAAACAGAGAGATTTGTCTTTATTCTATCCAAATTTTTCTTATCAGAACTATTAAAAAAAAAAAAAAAAACTCTTTTTCCCCCAAATGTTTTATGCACCATAATTAGTGACACCCCTAAGGAATATTTTTTAATAAATGCAAACACTCATAATGAGAAATGTATTTATTTTTGTCATTAGCTCACCATCCTGATGAACTCGTTTGTCACATTTAATAATGTCTTGTTTCCCCTGAGGTATAAATATAAGGTTGCAAACATGTAAAATCCCTTTGACATGCATTACCATGGGAAACTAAGGAATTAAAGCCATAGCAAACTTTTTAACATTTCTGAAACAGTTGGAAATCTGCCGATCTGATCCTTAATTGAACTGTTATTCCACAACGACGTAGGGGGAAAAGCAGGTTGTAGAATTAATTAGTTGATTGTTGTGGTGGTCAAGTTTCAAATTCAAACGTTAAAAGTTAACAACAATCTGTTTGGAAGCAGTACAAGAAAGAAGCTCTTCCTGACACAGTAACAAAAACATCATACAACGGAGTGCCTGAATGTCACCAAACAACATTAGAAATACATTTGCTATTGTTTTGTGGTCAGATGAAACCAAAATGTAACTTTGTTTTGGTCATACACACACCATCAGCATGACAAAAAGAGACTGTGTACAAGGAAAATCGCCTGATACTCAGCGCCAGTTCCCGACTTGGGAGTTCAGTTACCAATCCTTTACACCTTTTTGTACTTTTTCAAGTTCTGATCACAATGAACTTCAGCATTGTCCCGTGCAGCTCTACTGCTTTGCTCTTAACACTTACTGATGTTTGTGCTTAAGACACATTTGTATTTGAACACGTCGACCTTCTCACACTGCAGCAGTCAGGCACTCAAAGAGCTCACGAGAACACCAAAGCAGATCATACATCACTGAACAGGACATTGCTTTTGTTGAGAATGGTTGGAGTGATGATTCAAGCTTCATCGGTAATTCCACTAGGCCAGTGGTCACCCACCTACCTTCCTGAAGACTTTAGCTCCAACCATAATGGTGCCCACCTGACCATCTAATCATTGCCTTAAGAAGTTCTTGATCAACAGGTGTGTTACATTTTGGTTGGAGATGAAACCTGCAGGAAGGTAGATCTCCAGGAACAGGGTTGGTGACCACTGCTCTAGGCTCAGTAGATCTGTGGGCATTCCAGAGATGATGGGTCATGTCTGTCTGACAGAGAGATAATCATCATAGATGCTTCTGTGAATTGTTCTGCAACTGCTTTGGACCCTGTGTTTTATCCGGTGTCTAGGATCTTGACCTTTCTTCACAGACTGTTGAACAGCAACCACCCTGAAGGTTTATGTGGCAACTCTCCCCCCTCCCCTCTCTCTCTCAGTCTCTCTCTGGAGTAACGCAGGCTTATTACTTGTGTTTTTAAAAGGGGCAAGTCATCTCCATCCACTATCGGTCCCCCTAGGAGTCATGTGTCCGGTGCAGACTTTTAAAGATCCTCCCTATGGGCCTACGCATAATTGACCTGAAGTAGACGTCCTTGAAGACTGCCTTCCTGCTAGCAATCACTTCAGCAATGAGAGTTGGGAATTGGCTCTGAAGATAAGCTGCATTGATGGCCAGGTGATTCTGGGGTTACCTGATAGCTGAATCCAGGTTTTTCTGCCCCAAAACACATCACCTAACTTTGTGACCCAGCCTTCAATGAGGGTGAGCCTGCAGGACATTTATTGCTGTGGCTGGACTGACCATTGGCAACCAATTGATCTTTCAGACCAGCTGATTAATTTGCAATGGTGGTAAGAAACAGAATAGCACACAGTTGGGTGAGCATTATGACTTTTTACCCCTTAGACAGACTTGATGCCCAACCACTACTTTGACATACCAATCTACAAGGAGTATCTCCTCCACATGTAACCTTTTTCCAAACTTGCACCTGTGATTTTGGTATATTTGATGAAGCATGAAAGTTGCTCAGCGGGTTCACTTCTACCAAACCATGGTGTGGTCCATTATTGAGATATAAAACCAGACTTCCATTGGATTGGAGCATAATAAATAGCTCACATTCGTGGTATGAGCAAGAGTTTTGTCATATTCTGGTCTTCATGGCTAAAAAGAACGACTCTTTTTTTTTTTTTTTCCCAGCACAATGGCATCCAAAAAGCTCTTAGGTGTCAGTATCAAAGAAAATAATTTAAAAAAAACAACACAGAGATGAACCTAGTGCCTACCATTTTGCAAACCTGCATGCACAAATGTGATATATGGAAGTGTGCAATCAATCCATGGTTCAGAAGATATCCTTTGATGTGAAGGCCAATCTGTGATTATGAGCCTCGTCCCCAAACAAGCCCACAATGGGCCCTGGGTACAGACTCAAGTATTCACTATTAGAGGTGTAACCTTCCAGGAAATCTGTGCTGCTGCTGCTACCTTGGTTTCCATGAACCTTCTCAAGATTTTATGAGGTCAACATAAGCTCTCGCAGCGGTGTGTGCGTGGCAATCATCTCTGAGCATCTTTCAGCGCAGTCCTAGGGTCCTCGGGAACACCTGATCCTCATGACATTTTTCGCAGATGTTATCCAGGTGTTTTACACCACGCCTGGTTCCTAATATTAGCATGCATTAATGCAACCTAAGGTTACTATATGTCCATTTTATAGAGTTGTAGTGGATCTACAGTGTCTTGCAGTGTTCACCATAATCATCACCATAATAAACATTAAAATAGCAAGAAATTGTTTATAGCATGTTTTTATTCCTGCTCAGATGAACACAGCCTAAGTTTCTGAAGAAAATAAAAAGAAGAATGGCCCACCAAGACTAGTTAAATAAGCACCAGTGTGTCATATTTAAGTATTGGTTCAAGGAGGAGTCTTTATTTTCAGCATTTTCGATCGGTTGCACTTCTGCCGCTTCCAAAATGAGGTAAAAAATGAAATATATGTAAAAGATATTTGAAACGATGAGTATTACCATATGGCCAAACTTACACTTCAGAAAGCAATATATGACTCACAGCTCCCTTAGCAGTAGTATGGTAACATTTTCCCCCTCATAAAGGGTATAACACAATGGCATCAGCTAGTGGTTATGATCAACAATATGGGCACATGCAGTGCAAAAACAAGCGCGCACACACACACATACATACGTCCACATACACACAGCATTTAGGCAAACGCACATACATAAACACTTTATATGTACACGTAAAAATACATCAGTGCATTGCGTACGAGGAAAACAAAACAAAACAAAAAAAAATTATACAACTGTGACAGAAATCAGCAAATCTCCTCCTTCACAGTGTTAAAGCCTGGCTCAGGGACACATCGACGAGAGTCAACTGAAGTTCAGTCTTGCGGTGTCGCTCGCTTTATACACGTATATGTGGTAGTTACATTTATAAAATCCTGTTATTGCTAAATAAAACAGAAAACAAAACAAAAACAAAAAAATCAATTTTACATCTGTACAGTACGGTAGAGACTGGAATGTACTTGAGTTTCGAGCAGAAAGCTGGACCGAGGGAACGCTGATCGACAAGACCTCAGAGCTCGATGGATAGGTAGGCTGAAAAGAGTTCAAGTTACGCTTCTGAGGTCTGAAAGCCATTATTTCCCCCCCCCCCCCCCCCCGTGTCTTGAGAGACTGTATTTGTGTCCAAAAGTTCAACAAAGGGGGCCCAGGAAATTTCTCGGATCAGAAAACGCACATCCACAGGACACAGATGAGGTAAAATTAACAGCGCAGGAAGAAGAAAGTGTATGTGCAAAAAAAGCGAAGCCAACACAAACAATAACATGATGTTCGTCACAATTCCATATAAAAACGCTAATTACAAGAGTACCTTAAAACATTAAAAGGCACCTTCCATGGAGATGGAGGACTAAATTAAAGTGGTTTGGTCTTAAGTGCATCGACAGGTTAAATCTATACGAGGCCATAAGAATTAAAAGCCTTAACCTGACTGACACATGTAAGGTACTGTTCCTTTTTTTTTGGCAAGTGATATATATATATATATATATATATATATATATATATATATATATATATATATATATATATATATATATATATATATATATATATATATATATATTTTATGGTTTCCATTTCTTTGACCCAAATTTTGGGAAAGCAGCAATAACCCTTTGAACAGCCTATGACATTATGCATAATAAATCTACTCGTATGCACAAAATCACGACGACGACGCGCTGTAGGATGAGTCATGAGTTATGATAACGCGGTGATTACGAGAAGTCGGACTACATAACGAACGCCGAGTTATAAACGCATTATGGTTTATGCATAGACTCACCATGCAACATACTGACCACCTAGAACACTAATTATGATCATTTCTCAAAATATCCGGAGAGAAAATCAGCAGGAAGACACACTGAGGGCTTTACAGATAAGTGTCGTGTATTTACAACGTAACACGGTTTTTGTTTGGACGGATACATGTACTTGGAAATTTACGCCTATTTGGTTTACTATGGGGTCCCCATTAATCCGTAACCCTCACACACACCGTACGTCCGAGACGTCCCGGATAGAAAGGTTCGGGTCGTGTGCGTTCTACGGTCACTTCGTGTCGGTGTGTTTACTTTCGAACCCCCACACGTCAAAAGTTTTGTACAAATGGTCATTTGATTGTCAAGATTAGATACAAGGGGAAAAAAAAATAAATAATAATAATAATAATTTTTAAAAAAATCATAAAACATATAAATATAAAAATATCTGTGAACATAATTTCCTTCTTTCTCGCTTATTTGAAAGAATTTGGCTGAGCAAACACTGTGCATGTATGTGGTTTAGTTAAAGAAAAATTAAAAAACAAAATAAAATAAACAATTAAAAACAAGAAGGAAAAAAAAAAAAAGGCGCAAAGAGGCGGTGGCAGACTGATTTAGACGGGACAGGGCTGTGTGGGTCGGTCAGCCTCGGTGTCGATGTACACTGTCTCTGAAATACTCTGCTGTAATGATGGACGCTGATCCGGATGATTATTCCCCCCCCCCACCCCCCCCGTTTCGTTGACTTTAATTAACATCGACCGCATGGCTATATAGTGAAAATATACATTCCAATGTTTATATAGAGCTATCCTAAAAATACAAATGTGCAAAAGTTGTAAACAAAATGAGATCCTCCGGTGGCAGGGGGGAGGAGCCTGGGGCCTGGCCACGCCCTCAGAGCCTCGTAGGCTCCTCATCGCTGTCGCTGCAGTTCCCACAGCAGTCCTGGAGGGGGGTGGGGTGGGGGGGTGGGGGTGTGACAGGACACGTGTCAACAAGTCAAACACTACTGGACATAATACATTTTTCAACATTAGGATTTATGCAGAGCGTCTGCCGTACAAGTCTCTGTGAATGAGCTGTTACTATGGAAACGATACGGAAACGTATCAGGACGGGCGCGTTGATATTAACCCGTCGTTCGTTTTACGGCCGGAACTAAACAAGCCGTGCTCACCTGTCTCCCGAAGAGCCTCTGCAGCAGGCCCTGTTTGGGCGGAGGAGACGGCTGTCCTCTCCAGTCCAGATCCGGGGGCACGGAGCCGTCCAGATTCAACACGTTCAGCTCTTTGAAACACTCGGACTCTATCATCTGAGAGGAATCACACAGAACGCACAACATGTCCGTCATCGATCACGACATCTATTTACGAATCTGAAGATCTGCCTCGCTGGTCCTAGAAACCTCTTTTTCCATCTAAAACCATAAAAACCATGACCAGAAACATGGAATTTCATGATGGAGTTTATGATTTTATGGCCTGCTATTATCTTTACAGCTGCTGCCAACATCTGTCCTGCTTCTACCAGAAAATGGAAGTGTGGTGAATGTGCGTGGTTCTTTCACAGTGGGTTATTTTTCTGGGCTTCGTTTGTCTCAGTTCGGTTCAAACGGCTATGAATTAGAGCTCGGTACTGGGTGTTGTTTAAGGCTTCGATCCATAAAGCTAGCTCAAGTTAAATGTCATTCTGGTTTTTTATTTTCTGGTGGACTTTTTATTAGTCTAACTTTTATTAGGCTGAAGCTGAAGCTGAAAGCGTACTCAGAAATCTGGCTGGTCAACCACCAGCCTCAAATCAGAAGCACATCAGAGCCCTGATTTACCGCTGCGTAAAAAAATTATTTCTAGTATAAACATAAGCAAATTCAACTAATATTTCTCTTTATCAGCGCTTCTAAAACGAATACAAGATTGTTAGGCCTATTTCTGGATACTTTTTGTTTTTACTCATTTCAAGTCTTATTCTATTGGAAGGTAATTTAGTTTATTTCTAGGAAGAAGCAAAATGATCTGCCAACAGAATGAGCTTAAAATTGTGAAAATGTGTCTAGAAATAAAACTACAAATACACCTTCCTCCAGAGTTTAATCCCCAAGCTTTAGCTTAGCTTAGCTAACCTTCGAGGAGCTAGCTACCGAGCTGTGCCGCAGGACGGATCCTGAATCATTTCCTTTAGGTATTATGATGCATTACACAGAATGTAGAAGCCATTGTATGTGCATGTACGTAGGGAGCAGAAAGCCATTTGGGATTCAGCCTACTCTCAGTCCTGACGATCACCGTTACCATAGAAACAGCTTTAAATACGGGTGTCCTTGTTATAGACAAATAATTGGAGCAACATGAAATATATTAAGTTTTTTTTTTTGTTTTTTTTTTTGCATTACTGAAGCCACTAATTATTTACACCACTTCTGCCCAGTTTGGACAGTTTTTTTTTTTTTTTTTTTTTAAATGTCATGTCGCTGATCCATTTCGGTTTTATACTGTAGGTCTCTACACAATCAAGTAGGATAGCCACATTGCCTGGGAAAAATTGCCCACGAGCGTCGCCAAGATGGCCGCCCGAGCGGACAGGCTTTAGTAGAAGGGCTTTGGGAGCTCTCACCTCGTTTTGCCAGGGGATGGGTACACTGCCTGTGGACACTTTGCTGTAGAAGGAGTCATCTTTGGGCTCGAGCTCCACCCCCTTCACAGTGGAGAACTGCTCGATGTCCAGCACGTCCTTACAGTAGATGGCCTGAGGCTGAAGGTGCGAAAGGAACAGAAGGACCAAAGTTTTAGCAGAAATATAACCACGGAGGAAGGAATTTTGGCAGAGCCGCTAATGTAAGGCTCAGGAGGATACGAAAGTTCTTTACTACAGGACGTAGTTCATCAGTTTTAATGGAAAGGTCAGAATAATAAGACAAATAATTAATTATCGGCCCGTTTTTTTTTTTTTTATACGGCACAAATATGACGTGTAGTCGATTGTGTGCTCACACAAACCTACGTTAACAGTGAAAATGTGTGAAAACAGTAAGACTGCAACCACATATGACCCAAAGATAATATATACAGTATGTAAATAAAGAAAAGAAGAGGGCCAAGGACTGATCCCTGAAGAACGCCTCAAATAACAGTAGCAGTGGCAGGCTGGTGTTTTGCGTAGCAACGAAGTTACGTATGTTGGATAGGATCATAAACAGACTAAAGAGCTAAATTTGTAACGATCTGAGATTTATGGTATAACAAGCAAGCACTGTGATAATAATAATAATAATAATACTAAGAAGAAGAAGTAGTAAAGATTGCTAGATTGTTTAGGATCTATGGTATCACAAGCAGCACCGAATACGTTCAGGACTCCACAGAGATCTTTAATATGTAAAAGTAAAAAAAAAATATATATATATATATGAAAGCTTGGTGACTGATGAGCTAAATAACAAACTATTTAATTCGAGCCTGACTTTATGATTCCCCTCAATGTGAACTTATTTAAACGTTCTCTCCGTGAGAGACTTACATCGGGGATAAAAGGGGCTTCCAGCATGCCGGCTTCCAGTCGTTTGAAGTTGATGGAGCGGAAGATCGGGTGAGCCTTCACCTCCGAGGCACCACCCTGACAGCCGAGCCTCTCGTTGGGGTCTTTGGCCAGAAGCTGTGGGATGAAAGATGTGAAGAGGAACTTTTTAATAACCACCTTTCTATTCCGATTCATCTCATTATGAATCAAAATTCTCATTAGCATGATCAGTTCTACATTTCCTGTACCACTTTTCACACATTTCTCTCTCTCTCTCTCTCTCTCTCTCTGACAATTTGAATAAAACTGCACCTAGCTAGCTGATTAGCTGCCAGCTCTGATATTATTTTCGGGCCATAACAATCAGCAACGTGCCAGCATGAGGGCCCGGCAATCACACGCTAAAATGCTCTCGAAGGGCTCCATGTGATTTCTTTCTTAAAACAAGGACTTCGGTAATCAGAGGCAGCACAAAGAGTTCTTTATGCTCCATTTTCTTTTTCAAGTGACGGATTTTTGTGAAGGATCGTGTTTAAGAGGACAATCGGGCAGTACGTATACAACTGGTGCGATCTGGCTTTACGGCTTGACTTGGTATGGTATACGGTTAGAGAAGAGAAATGATCTATAATCACACTGTATAATCCGGTGTCACCCAAACGAGGATAGGTTCCCCTTTGAGTCTTATTCCTCTCAAGGTTTCTTCCTCATGATGTCTCAGGGAGTTTTCCCTTGCCCTCGTCACCTTCGGCGTGCTCATTGAGGATCATTTTTTTTATTTTAACTGTATAATTTTACATCTGGATTTGTGTAAAGCTGCTTTGTGGCGTTGTCAAAAGCGCCGAGGTGCATAAGGAGTGTAAGAAATGTCACGGAGCTGCTGACCATTTCGCAGAGGGACTTGGCTTCCTCCGAGAACTTGCTGGAGTACTCCTCGGCCACCTCTTTGACGAGTCGCTCCACCTCCTCGCGCTTGATTTTCTTTTTACGCTGCTGGAAAGGTGACTGGCCCTCGATCATCTCGTACAGCAGACAGCCCAGAGCCCACCAGTCCGGACTAAACGTGTATCGCTCGTTCTTCACCACCTCGGGGGCTGACGAGCAGAACAAATCCATTAGTAGATAGCAAATCGCATATTTAACCAGAAGATATTATTTTGTACGTGTGTGTGCGTGTGAGATATCTTTAATATCGCGCATCTCTAGATCTCATCTCTGACAGGAAACCCTTCCATGCAAAAAGAGACCTCCATTAACTGTATAAAGCTATTCAGGAAGCTGCTTATTTATAAAGCCATTGAACATTAAATTGCCTCCATGACTCTGTTACTTTCGAACGGATTACTCCGGAATAACTGACTGATGCAGTCAGTGCATTAATGCTTGATGACGCTCCGGTTCATTCTGACCTGGGAAAGACCTTGAACAAAATTCCTTATGAACCTACCGACGTGATTATAAATATCCTAAATAATCCACCTAATTTTGTTTATGTCTTCGTTACTATTATTTCTCCATGTTTTCCCCCCTACACTATTAACAGCTTCCTTGTATATTATTTTTCCAAGATGAAGCAAAATAATAACGTATACAAGGACAGGAAATGGTGTTTTAGGAACTTTGGCTGAGTCGGAGCTGGATTTAGATTTAATATAATAGCGGATCGCAATGTTACGTTTTATTTTATTTACATAACAGGACATAACACACAAAACGACGCTGCAAAACATAACAATTAAAAGCATGATGTCTGCATGATGTTTCATGCAAGTCATTCCATGATGATCCTGAGCTATAACTGAAATTGCACGTCATGTTTACAGTACTTGCAACAATATGAACAGATATAAAAAGGAAGTTGACCAAGAATGGCCTTATATACAAAAATACTCTCCATGTCTTCACTTTGAAAGCACTCAAGACAATAATATTCATTAAGAAATATTTAAAATACTTATTTAGATATATATTTAGACGTAGGATACTTCCTGACCTATTTCTCTGTTTGTTTTGTCCTAATTCAATATGAAACTTCATTTAAAAAAAATATATATATATTTTAGGTTTTTCTTTATTATTTAGAGCAAATTTAATCAGACAAGAAACAGAACGTGTGTCAGAAGAAACACGAATGGAAAAATCCTTGCACAATCCTGTTACTTATAGTACACGTTGTGCAATTTGGGTTGAATCATGTTCAGAGAGAGAAGCAGTACACTGCTATCTAAATGAACTGAACTGAACTGAAGGAAAAGCTGACCTGGCACTGCGAAGAAACACGATCAGACCATTAACGTATCACAGCTTCTTAAATGTGTTCATTCATCTGCATTTATCTATCCGAGTGGTAAAAACTGAAAAAGTTGTGATTGCATAAGTATTCACCCATATTGCTGTGATTTGTTTTGTTTTGGTGGTTTTTTTAATTTATTTATTTTATTTTTTTTAAAGACATGGTTACAGAGTCAAATTTGTAGCTTGCTAATGAAGAATTACATCTCATTAGCAGATCAACTATTTTATCAATAGCCTTAAAGCCTTGAGTTTATTGCTCTATTTTGCCCCCAAGTGGAACAACAGCCTTTCTGCCCCCCCAAAACTTTCAATTGAATTACAATTGTATTTAGAACACGTATTTTAAATTCGTTCGATGGGCCAGATTAGAACCTTTAGCAAGCTTTTAAAGGTTAGACATCTCTGATTTGAGAAAAGTTCAAGATTTAACCTTTAAAGTAAGCGTGTGATGAACAAAGTTCTATATTTCAAAACTATGGGTTCTTACCCATGTACCCCACAGTGCCTACACGCCCTTTAATTGTCTGTCCCTCGGGTACATGCACAGCCAGGCCCAGGTCTGATATGCGTATGTGACCTGAGGGGGGAAAAAAAAAAACAACAACAGTGAGATGTGTCAGTACATGACAAACATCATGATATAATATCTTGCTTAATCCTTCGTGTTCCAGGAACGACGTTGCGCTGCAACGGAATGTCAAGTTTTGTCTGAGTCATGAATTTTATGGCGGTCGTAAATACCGCATACGTATTTGTACTGAGATTCTGCTCTCTGTAATCAGGACCTGTGATTTACTCGCCACTTCGATGTTAGAGAATGAGTTTAAATGTGTTGTTATATATTGTTATCAAATACTGCACATCACAGACGACCCTGCAAGCTGTTAATATGCGTGTCTGGTGCGTTACATCCAAATAAAACCTCCATGACGTAATGACTACGCGAGTACTATCCAGGGAATCGTATTCATAAACACCGGTCGCTTCCAGGGAGGTCATTCCTTTCCTCTTTTTAGCAGCCGTGAATCTTTTTTAGCAACGTCCCTGCTTGACTTGCCGCTCACTGAAGCCACACGGAGGATCGAATGTTGGAAACGATTCTTCAGAGACGTCCCCGGAGACGGCCTGACTGCCACCGTGGTGGTCAAGGGCAGGGCGCATGCTGCCGGCTCGGTGCTGGACAGTGTCGCCGGACTACGTCGGGTTTAGCAGGATCTGGGATGAAATGTACTGTACTCTACACCCTCTTGTGGTGTGTTCGTGTAACAGATTGGAATTGGACAAACACTAGACTTTATTTAAGACCTCAATCAACTGTCCACGGCAATATAAAAACAAGATATAGATAACAGATCCAGAAATGATTTTTTTGTTTTGTTTGGTATGAAACAGAGAAAGTGCTGAAGATTTACCGTGGTCATCCAGCAGTATGTTTTCCGGTTTCAAATCCCTGAGAAGAAGAAGAAGAAGAAGAAAAAAAAAAAAAAGGTTAAAATACATTTTCCTGAAGTGAACGGGTTTGGAGGACGGAAACAAACGTGGCTGACCTGTAGACTATCCTCTCTCGGTGCAGGTCCTCCAGGCCGCAGCAGATCTCGGCAGCATAGAACACCGCTCTCTTCTCGTCAAATCCGGCTTCCCCCATGTGGTAGATGTGAAACTTCAGATCTCCTCCGTTCATCAGCGTGAGAACCAAGCACAGAGCGTCTTTCGTCTCGTAGGCGTACGCCAGACTCACCTTGGTAAGAGATCAGGACGGTCATCAGTGCGGGTTCACCATTTGGCCCCGTAATTTGATCATCTTCTAATTTCCCACCCACCAGCCAGTTCTCGCCATCATACAACAACTACCTACCGGGGAGGGTTAGGGGAAAACACGTGCTTCTTCCGAGACCTTCTCGAACTGCTGCTCCTAACAAACATCGGTGGAAAGTTCTATCTGCCCTCTTCCGCATACACGAGCTCACAGAAGCTGAACGATTGGCTAGTGTTGCTGGGATAGACAGGGGAGAGAGAGTACGCCCCTCCCACCCAGAGAGCACGGCTAATTTTGCTCCAGTTCATCCCAAAAGTGTTCAGTGGGGTTGAGGTCAGGGGTCTGTGCGGGACACTCGAGTTCTTCCGCCATCTTCCAACCTTAACACACCACGTCTTCGGCATTTGGCAGACACCCTTATCCAGAGCGACTTACATTTATTTCATTTATACATCTGAGCAGTTGAGGGTTAAGGGCCTTGCTCAAGGGCCCAACAGTGGCAGCTTGGCGTTGCTGGGATTTGAACTCACGACCTTCCGATCAGTAGCCCAAAATCTTAACCACTGAGCTGCCGCTACCCCCATGCTCTTCATGGAGCTCGCTTTGTGCACAGGGGCATCATCATGCTGGAACAGGTTTTGGCCTCTTAGCTCTTAGGGAAATTGTAATGCTACATATTATAACGTATAGATCTTTCTGGTAACAGTTTGGGGAAGAACCATATATGGGTGTGACGGTCACGGGTGCACATACTTTTGGCTATAGAGTGCATGCATCTTCAAAATGAGAACACTGCGTTCAGGTTTTTATTACTCTCCTTTTTAGCCATTATCAGATCTGTTTAAGGGGGTAACGTTATCTGATTTTGTTATCTGTCAAGTTGTGGAAAAGGACAAACGTTAAATAAAACGTAAATCATTAAAAAAAAAAAAAAAAGAAAAGATGATATTTTCCACGGTAATGTATGGAGATACTTCCCAAGCGTTATATAAAGGGTTACATGGTTAATGCTGAGACCGATCTTAAATGGCCCAATTCAAGGACTCTGAAATACTGAAATGAATGAAGTGAGGCCGTGTTTTGCCCTCGGTATGATTATTATTTATTTATTTATTTTTTCTGCAGTCATGATGCGAGATGCAAAAAAAAAAAGATAACAAAGTCTCACAAACCTCAAGAGCAACAGTTGTGCGTTTATTAAGGTCAAAGCAGAAAGACCAGAAGTGAATACTTACGACGAACCGGCTGTTGACTTTTTCGAGAATTTGCTTCTCGTTCAGGGCCATGGACTCGCCTTTTCTCTTCTTGATGCGTTTCTTTTCTAGCTTCTTGCAGGCGTACATCTTCCCCGTTGCCCGCACCTGGCATGCGCAGACCTGGAGTGCAAAACAAAAATCAAGAGGGAAGTGGATGAGGAGGGCCATGCTTTGGAAAGTTTCTTGTACAGATGCTCTTTTATGGTCATCGTCATAGTCATTAATGCCTCTCGAAGTTTTTTTAAACAGAGTCAGCACAGGAGCGCAGCGACACAGGAAACCACTTACAGCTAAGCACAACATGGGAGAAAATATTTCAATGTACCACTTTGACCTAGACGTGACCTAGTTTATGCACTAGGACACGTCTAGGATATATATCTCTCTTAAAAAAAAAAAAAAAAAACATATATATATATATATATATATATATATATATATATATATATATATATATATATATTAATAGAGTAACAAAGACAATATTATAGTATTATAGTATTATTAGATATTGCTTCTACGGAAGCTAGAGGTATTTTTGGGGGTGTATAAAGACTTTTACATGTGCTTTAAGCATGACATATACAGTACATTCCTATACACGTACACATTTCACAATTGTCTATATAGAGAAGTGAAACTCACCTCACCGAACCCGCCCTTTCCCAATACCCTGTACTGACGGAATGTGTTTTTTGTAACTGGCTGTCTGTTAAAGAGAGAAAGAAAGACAACATCACTATCACAGCTATCATTATCATCATATAACAGGCTCTATGAATAAAGATCACGACCACGGTTCTTCATATCCGCATTCAGTTTGTTTATTCTTTTTGAATGACTTAAGGCTGGATTCCATGCAGGCTCGCTTTTTTTTTTTCTTTCTTTCTCGCTTTTAGGCCCAAGCCTGATGATCTCTTTCTGTCATGCAAATAAACAGCAGGGTCCGGGGTTCACATCTGGTTTGAATAAGGGAACACCCAAAGGAATTCTTTAGAGCTTCTCAGGAACATTAGAAGGAATTAACGTCGCATCGTTTCCATTGTACGATATGCCCACCAGACAAAGAATGCAGCCAATCGCCGAGGAAAGGAATTGGGTTTAAACGCAGCGTTTTAGCGTCTCTGGGAGCGTTTAGGAATCCGCCAAGGTTAGCTGAACGAAGCTTAGGGGTGTGGTCGTACCTCTCGAGCCATTTCCACTGTAGGAAGCGGTTGAAGAAGATGCTGTCGAGGTAGTCGGCGAAAGGGGCCACGCTCAGGTAGTCATGGATCAGTCTACAGCACACACACAAAGACAAATGAGGACATATTTAGTATTGGTATCAACTAACAAATAAGCGTAAATATATATATATTTTTTTATTTTAAAGTCTTGTAACAGAGACTCACTTGGTGCACTCCATGAAAAGCTCTTTACACGCCTCCTGTTCCAAGCGCTCGGCGCATTTAGAAACCATCTCCTCCGCCACCTCGGGGACGTGGTCCTCTGACTAAACAAACACACACGTACACGTTTTTCTTACTTGTGAGGACCGTCCATTGAAATAATTATGAACGTAGCTAACGAATGTTATGTCTAGATCCACATCGAAGCCCAACCTTAACCTCCGTAAACAAAAGGAAACCGTTTGGCTCTTTTAGTTTTATAAATAAAAGAAATAAAATTTTTAAAAAAAGCAGTTTTCATGGGGCATGGGGACCAGCCAAATGTCCCCACAAATCAAAATTGTTAAGACATTCCTATCCTTGTTTCGTCCCCACACACTCAGTGAATGGTTTAAGTCAAAGCTTACTGGACTCATAAAGAAATACCTTTGGATTTAAATACTTTTCGAGGAGCTCCTGTCCGCACACCTTCCTCTTTTCGTCAGGGGTTACTTCATACTCGGCCTACAAATGAAATGAAAATGTTGGTAAATGTTACAGAAGAGAGTGGGAACGTGCCATGAGACAGAAACACCTTCGGGTTAACAAGCTAACAAGAACATCGAGAACATCGAGAACATCATGAACATCAGGGACTTTCAGGAAAGTTATGTTTAAAAATAGTTTTTTTAAAAAAAGTATCCAAACGCCAAAGAAGTGTGGCGCAGAGTTTTTTTTGGTGATCGTCACGGCCAAAAACGCTCGATTTTTATTTCAAAATGTTTGTGCTTTTTGTTTTTTTTTTTGCGAAAAACTACTCGAATTGGTGAAATCGCAAATCGCACGAAATTGTTTTGCACGGTCTTTCGCAGTGATGTTTGTTGGAAAACGTTCGACGCACGTGAATGGAAGAGGGCGTTGGCCGAATGCGTGTTGTGATGATGTCACATGACGCGTCTTGGCCCAAATCTGCGGAAAATCCGTGCTTATTTAAAAATGGCAAGCTCCTCAGAATATTGCGGAGTTTGCTTGATTTTGCGTTAATTTCTGTGATCGCAAAATCGCCTAATCCTGGAGGGACTGATAGCGATATCGTGATTTCATTGATTGACAGCTACCAAGAAGGGAGAAGACGTGCTTCCTCCGAGAACCAGACATCTTTTCGAAGCACTGCTCATGCTTGCTCACAGGGCAGAGTAACACACTCTGAGGAAATAGCTATCCGCCCTCTTCCGCATACCTGACCCACTGGCTAGTGTTGCTGCGATTGAGAAAGAGAAAGCCCCTCCCACTCGCACAGAGCACAGCCGATCAGTTTTGCTCTTTTGCCTCCCGTCGGGATTCGAACTCAAAAATCTCCTGACGCTTGATTTTTAAAATAATGTTTAAACTTTTTTTTTTTTTTTACAATTGCGATCTGATTGGACACAGCCGACTTGATGCTACAATTTTTAGTTTGAAAACCTGTACGTCCTGATCCACGTTCATGTGGCAGAAACGTCTTCAAGTATCGATGTAATATTTCTGTCATGTCGCCTTCTCCTTTTCTTCGCGTTTCCTGCACAAAATGTCAACGTGGCGTCACGACTTCCTCGCCCGCCGACTACAAACAAGAACTCTGCACACGTTTCGACCACAACAAAGCCAGACTTGTCCCCAAAAAAGCTCGAGCTCAACCAAATCTGCAGGACATCCAGAGCGCAGACTCTGATTCAAGCTCTCCAAGACTAGATCAAACCAATCTAACCTGGTGCTACACTGAGGCAGAAGATCTGACACTGAAGAGATTCACTGTTGGATTAATGGGTCAATTCTTATACATTTGGAAAGCCCCTCGATGTGAAGACACGTTTCATCGTTCTTAACACTTTACCATCACGGCTAACACGGTTTCTTATCGCAAGCTGGCAGCTACAGTGGAACGGCGTGAATAGTGACGGCGGTGGTTTGTGTGTGTGGGTGGAAGCTTGCGGGCAAAAAAAGATGAGGTTTACATACAGATGTAGCTCGGAAGAATCAGATAGAGCTTCAGCTCTTGCTCGGGGCTGGGCAGTGTGACAATAACACACTTCGGGGGCTGTTGTGTTATATGAAATACAGTTATAATTCACACCAGGGTGGCGTGACGCGGCCTAACACAAAGCCTGTTACTGTTTCTGTTACGGTCTTATGGCGCATCGATTTGCCAGGAATCTTTTCAAATTTATTAATGAATGACACGTCATGCTTTTTATAGTTACATTAAAAATTTTTTTTTACGGAACATCTGTGAGCTCCTGTTATCGCTTTACGTTACAGCAAACTGACTGTTCTACAGCGCCGACGCTGGAGACTCCTTCCGTAAATGGTACATAAACGTCCCCTAATGGAAAACTCATTCACTTTGTCGTTTTACAAAGAGAAAAGTAGAGAATCGTTGATGTGGTGACTACCGAGGCCTTGATTATTTTCCTGTAACAGCACGGCCCGAAGTGTGTTATTCCTTACGTGGGCGAGGCTATATTCAAGTCAGGTACGTTTTTTAATCTGGGTTAAAAAAAAAACAAACAAAAAAAAACACTCGTATTCTTTGGAAAACGACTGTATTCTGGAAAACGTCCAACATCTGAGTTACAAGTGACCCTAGAGATTTTTAGCTAGGGCTGGGCGATATGACAAAAATATCGTATCACGATACTCGAGGACATTTCTACGATACACGATGCGCATCACGATGTACAATTTAGCTAACAAACTGTCTGCAAAACAGTAGTAAAATAAACAAAACGTTAAAATGACGATACTTTTCTTTGATGTCTACGAAGACAAAGACATTTAAAGAAGTTTTTTTTTTTGGTTTTACAAACCATCAGATAACCATTAAAACCATTACCATTACTGTTCCTTAATGGTATCCACTAGACATAACATGCCACCAATAGAAGGCAACAAATTACCAGTAGAGACCCCCAGATTAGACCATTAGAGTTTCCATTAAAACCAATACAATTCTCATTATAACCATTAAAACCATTACATGTTGTATGTAGGTTTCTATTGTTGTTGTTTTTTTCCAGCAGGGAATGCTAATATAAGTTATCTAGCAAACTGACCGCTAGTAATGCTAACTGACTCTAGAACGAAAGTCGACCTGAGATGGTCCTGACTACAAGATACAAGCGGAGCTTCGTTGTTTCCTTTTACGGTTGAAACATTTCTCCTGCAGTCAGCTTTGTGCTTTGTATGTGCGTAACTTTACACTATCACCATGGCAACCATGGGACTTACATGTTCCTGTTTATGGAAAGTTTTGTCATGAGGCAAGGCAAGATGAAGATTTGTTTGAGACCGTTCATTCTGGACTATTAAAGCTTCATGGGAACACTGACCAAAAATTAAATAAATAAATAAATAGATAAATAAATAAAAATAATACATGTCTCCCGTTCCACAATCTAAACCAGCGGTCAGGGTCTTACCACGGCATCCA
The DNA here is from genome assembly GCA_023630585.1 of Cranoglanis bouderius. Classification (NCBI taxonomy): domain Eukaryota; kingdom Metazoa; phylum Chordata; class Actinopteri; order Siluriformes; family Cranoglanididae; genus Cranoglanis; species Cranoglanis bouderius. Next base: position 26,524,306 of record CM042541.1, read on the forward strand.
GAAACTTGACGCAGCGCCTCAGCTCCGGTCTGGTATCGCAGAACTGGCGGAAGAGCACGCGCCCGATTGGCTGCCTCTCGCACAGGCTGTTGTAGTCTTTTTCTGTGGAAGTGACACATGATGGGAATCAATGAGTAAGCATGTTAAAAGGCAGGCTTTATAACACACACACACACACACACACACACACACACACACACACACACACACACACACACACATTATGGCGGCGTATATGGATGCGCAAAGCAAATGAGTAAATATCATTGCAGCCATTCGATGAACACAATAAAAATCAATAGCACTCTCCTCTCTTCCTCCTCTCTCTGCCTGTAAAAGAAACCTCAGGGACACGACCATTACTAGACTCCGAATGGAAAAAAAAACAAACAAACAAAAAAAAAACAAAACAAAAACGGATGTGAGCAGCAGCAGCATCGACACCAACATCAACATCCTACCGCAGGCCGTCTCCGAGCATGACATTCGCTCGTTTTACGCAGCAAATATACGGCCCTGAATACTAGCACCTGCGTCTCAAAGTTTTTAAATTTTTTATTTTTTATTTTTTTACAGAACGCAGCCGGGGCACTCGCGAGTACACGCTTTGACACCGAGCTCGGAGCTACGCCGGCGGTCCGTGCGGTAAGAGTGGCACGCAGGGGATCTGCGGCTGGGGGGGTCTATGGGGGGGGTTGGCTGGAGGCGGATTTGCATGCGCTGCTCAGGTGGACGGTGAAAGGTTCCAGGGTTTTACAGAGGCAAATGGGAATGTGTGTGGGCCTGCATCAGCTCAAGCGGCCGTGTGTGGGAGGCTGGTATTGATAGCAGCGCTGCATAAATATGTCGAAAGCTCTCGAGTCCTTCCTGCTCAGCTAGAACATCTACAGGTGCAAATTTTTTTTTTTTTTTTTTACAAATTTATTTATATATTTTTTGCCGCCGCCACTTTATGGCTCACGCACATGGCTCGCGTCAAACGTCAGGATGCGAGGCGTCGGTTTTCTTCAGCGCAAGTTCTTTTGGCGGGAATCTGTTGAAAAGCAGATCCGGTTTTCAAAGACCTAGACGGATCTACGCCGTAGGTCTGCCTGGGCAGTCTGATTAACCTGACGAGCAAGTCCGAATAATCGTGACGGATTTCTCTGATAATATTACAAATTTCAAAAGGATACCGTTTAAACGGTTTAAACTTTAAATGTAATTATTAAGGTGAGTCCGGACTTTACTCCGTCTCTCCGTCTGACCGTGTGATGCTAAAATCAAATCTGGAGCGAGGGAGGAGGGGGGAAAAAAAAAAAAAAAAAAAAAAAACGGACCTGATGTCATGAAGACAAATTGGAGGCTCATTAACAGTCGGCGTACACAACAGCCACGTTGACCGAAGGCCCTTGGGCCCTTGCGTGGAAACCGAGGGCCTATTACGGCTCAACGAGCGGAAATTTAATCTGTTCATATCAGACGCTGAAAAGGTCAGCGGTTAGTCGTGTTTGTGTCTGGCGGAGACGCGATGGTTCTTAAGAACGACGGGACAGTAGCGGCTGTGTGGGGATGAAAGGAAGAATGAACAGAAATGAGTGAATTTAAAACAAAACAGCTTTCACGCTTCTTTTCCATTCGTTATAGGATCGGATCGAGTTCATTCTTTTTTGCCCCTCTGATAACCAGAGCCACCGGTTTTTTTCTTGCTCTCTTGGTATTGGCCCGATGCGGATCCTGGGCATCGGCTCCGTCGGCGCCGTCTCTAATCATAACCCGTGGCGAACAATTAGGCAATTCTTGTGACATAAATAAATTCATATTGGCACATGTTTTTCTGCTTTTTTTTGTCTCTAAATGTGGAAGCTGAAAGTCTCCTGACTTGTTAATCAAAACGGCAGCTGTATTCTTGCAAAAAGGGCTGGAATTATGCATAATCCATAGACTGGATTAAATAACCAGGACTCACCCCTTAAAGTCCGATAAAATGTGACTTTAAGGAGTTTAATAGAGAAATACTGCAGTAAATAAATACTGAAATACGATTTCCTCTTTGGTGATATACAGTGTCCTGAATGAATCTACAGATTTTATGTAAATTATTTTTTAAATATGCCTTTAAAAAATGTGTTAAATGATAACTCTTCCTACTAAAGTTTTTAAGTATCAGAACAATGAGTATATTGAGCAATAAAAATAAACAACAAAATTCTAAAAATGAAATCATGTCATCGTTTGCTTTTTGTACATAAAGCTTTAAACTCTCTCGGGTGCAGCGTCGCGACGTGTCGTTTCCTAAGGCTGTGGTTCTACTTTTGTTACGGTGGTGTAAACCACAACCCTAAACTATGACTGCTATTATTAATTATGTTAACTGGAATCTAAAGACAATTTTATTAAAAATGGGTTCTCTGGCAAAATATTGTAAAATATAAAATATTGTAAATATATAAACTATTAAAAAAAAAAAACATTTTTGGAAACATTTGTTTGTAAAATTAACCTGTACTGAAGGGGTCAGTTATGCATGAGACAGTATTTACTGACTTACTGACTGACTCACAGACTTAATGACTCACAGACGTATTGACTCACAGACTTACTGCTTCACTGACTGACTTAATGACTCACTGATTGACTCAGACTTGATGACTCACAGACTTAATGACTGACTTAACAACTAACTTACTGACTCACACACTTACTGACTGACTTAATGAATGACTGACTCAGAATTACTGACTGACTCACAGCCTTACTGACTGACTGACTCACAGACTAACTTACTGATTTAAGGACAGTCTTACTGAATGACTGACTGACTCACAGACTTAATGACTCACAGACTTACTGCTTCACTGAGTGACTTAATGACTCACTGATTGACTCAGACTTGATGACTCACAGACTTACTGACTTAATGATTGACTTACTGACTCACAGACAATGACTGACTGACTTAATGACTAACTTACTGACTCACAGAATGACTGACTGACTCACAGACTTACTGACTGACTGACTTAATGAATGACTCACAGACTTACTGACTGACTCACACACTTACTGATTCACACACTTACTGACTGACTCACTTAATGACTATCTTACTGAATGAATGACTCACAGACTTACTGACTGACTTAATGACTGTCTGACTTAATGAATGACTTACTGACTGACTTAATGAATGACTCACAGACTTAATGACTGACTGACTTAATGATTGACTCACAGACTTACTGACTGACTTAATGACTGACTGACTTAATGATTGACTCACAGACTTACTGACTGACTTAATGACTGACTGACTTAATGACTGACTCACAGACTTACTGACTGACTTAATGACTGACTGACTTAATGAATGACTCACAGACTTACTGACTGACTTAATGACTGACTGACTTAATGACTGACTCACAGACTTACTGACTGACTGACTTAATGAATGACTCACAGACTTACTGACTGACTTAATGACTGACTGACTTAATGAATGACTCACAGACTTACTAACTGACTTAATGACTGACTGACTTAATGAATGACTCACAGACTTACTGACTGACTTAATGACTGACTGACTTAATGATTGACTCACAGACTTACTGACTGACTTAATGACTGACTGACTTAATGAATGACTCACAGACTTACTGACTGACTTAATGACTGACTGACTCAGAACTACTGACTGACTTACTGACTGACTCACACACTCGACCACAGACAGTCTCGCCCGTTGTTTCTAATCTTGCCATCAACTTCAAATGAATTGTGCTGATACAGTTCATGAAATTAGTAACATCTTGGGCGTTCCGGTGGTTTTAGTGGCTTTGTCCTTGAACCTACTGATGGGTTCCCCCGCCCCGTATGAAATCAGAATCCACCCAAGATGTTATGTTATGATTCTGCTTTTGTTTCTACCTACTGATACAGAACATTTCATGACTGGATGTAGACGATCTGATCGGTGCCTCTCGTTTCCACGACACTAGTGCTTTGCTTGTTTGAGCTTGTTTATCAAAAGCCAATTAAAAAAACCAAAATAAAACCAAACATGGTCCTTCACTGGAAAAAGGTTTGAGAACCCGTGACCCGTGTTCTGAGGAGATCGATTGAAAGATTTATTTATTTTTTTTTCTTTTTTGGAGGAAGAACTTGCTACAGTTCCCAGTAATCTAATTCTTACTAATGTAAGATAATATTTATATACATATAAAAATGTAAGGAGGGTTTCTTGGACTTTTCCACGGTGCTGAATCTTAATTTACAATAGTGCCAAAGGAGTAGAAGGAGGAAATGTGTCGGCCAGCGTAAACAGGACAAAGGAAAACCCATTAATGGGCAAAATTGCTGACCACGTCCATTTATTACACAAAACTTATCAGGAATTTCCTAGTGTTATGCCATACACTGTAAAACAGGAAGAACACTTTATACAGGCAAAATGCTCAAAGAAAGCCAAAATCACTCATCCATTCTGAATCCTAGGATATAAAAACGACTCTGTTTTACTGAACAATCAAGCCTTTCATGGAAAAGATAAATGACACTTTTATTCAGAACCCTCAAATAAAACTACTATGGAATTTTATTTATAGCTTGTTTTGGTGCTCACAGTAAAAAAAAAAAAAGGCATCACATAGCAGCTCTGCTCCCTTTGGGGTGCAATATAAGCCCTCCTAGAGGTTAACTGCGTGCTAGTTGGGCTAATTACAGACACTCTTATCCAGAAGGAAAAGTTTGATGTAGTGGTGCTGCCAAAGCGCAAAGACTTCAGAGTCTCCGCTCCGACCTGTCGGTAACAGAGTGCCGATTGTGTGGAAGATATTCATAAGACATGCATGATACGGGAAAAATAGTAATAATAGGAGCACCCTGTTTAGAGCTTTATGTTGAGAATGACACAAGAGAGGAATTTAAAAGCATGTGAAGGGAATATAAACTATCCCACTATTACAGTGGCCTATGGGCCTGATTTTACTCTACATAGCTGTACAGTTTTTACCCATGAACTTATGCTGCGTTTGACTCGAAGTCGTAACTCGTAATTCCTGACCTCCAGTCAGCAAAATACTAAGAAAATGCCCCCACAACTCGGGATCCCTACTCAGGAACATGGGACGGTCTCCGCAAGGTGAGTCGCATTATAGTGCGTTCGAGTGAAGCTTGGAACTTTCTGACTTCTAACTAGGAGAAAAATGAGAGAGAAAAAAGAAAAGGAAAACACCCCCTCGACTTGGAGTTCCCACTCAAAGTCGGGAAGGCGTACTCAACGGAGAGTTCAGCGCAATACTTCGCGTCAACATCGTCAACAGTAAATAAAATATCAGTTCACTAATCTAAATAAAGTTCATAGTACTTTAGTTACAGTCAACACATTACAACAGATTTAACCAATCAGTTGGTTAAATCTATAACGTTGAGCGTACCGTTTTGAGAACGCAAATACGTCATAAACTCACGATCACGATGACGCTAGCAAAACACACGCTCTCATTGTGGCGTCCATGTTTTTCCTTCAACTTTGTGGCTCGGAAATGGCGCGATTCCGAGTTCAGGCTTCCCAATTCTGAATTAAGTCGAACGCTGCATTGTTATCCACTTATTCACCTTCGGGCACTTTTCAGTAAATGCTATTAATTACTCTGTAACTAAAGTGAAACTAATACTTCGAGAGAGTGAGGGATGTAAGGATGGACCTGCACTGATGATAAAAATTTTTTTAAAAATCTGAATTTCGTCGTAAAATCAAATACGAAATACAAAAAAAAATACAAAACATGACAAGGTGTGCAGGGAAAGGAAAATAATCCATGATGCGGTAGTGCGATACGTTCTGCCTCAAAGCGGAGTCACTGTTACTGTTAGAGTTACTGTTTTCCTATAACATCACGTCCTGAAGTGTTTTATTTCTCTCATACCTCAGCAAATTGCCAACAATTAAGCTACAATTTTTTAATTTATTAATGAACCTTGAACGTTGTGCTTTTTAACTGCCTACGGTTACGTTTAATGTTGCGTAACGTCCCCGAAACAAGTTCCTGTTCTCCTGACCGTTACAAAGCGCCGACACCCGAGACTCCTTAAATAAACGTCAAATAAACACCTCCTAACAGAACGCTTCACCACGTCAACGATTTTACTGGTTAAATAACAACACGTTTCTACATCTGTTTGTTAGGAGTTTTAGATCCGTCCCTGTGAATCCTAATCCTGATCATGCTCCGCTGAACAAAACCAACAAAGCATACGCTCTACTTAAAGTGACATGCACGTTTGGTTTTCACTTCCTGCTTCCTGTGACAACATACTTTGCTTTACACTGGTATAAACGGCTGCATGGGTGTAGCCGACGCGAGGCGATGAGGCCTACGAGTCAAAAGTCTTTCGTACCTAAACGAACTTCTGGTCTTCCATCTTCTACATCAGTACACTTAATTCATTTTCTATACACACACACACACAAAAAGACACACTTTTGTTCTGCAGTGAAGGAGCAAGGTTTGGAGAGACAGAGAGAGAGAGAGAGAGAGAGAGAGGGAGAGCAGACTTCTGGGCGACTCGCCATGGACTGATACACATCTAAACCCCAGCTACTGATTATACTGCCATCGAGACAAATTAGACTCCGACTCGGAGGAAATCATATGATTGAGATTTATCTTTAACAGGAACTTTTTAACCCCCCCTTAGGCCATATTCCCTTCTTCTTTGGAATACACTGCTCCTTCATTTTTTCGCCCACGGTAACAACACTTACTGTTCATTGTTCGTGTTTTAGGTTATTAATAAATACTACATGACTTATATACTGGGAAGTGTCCATTTTGCATGTAATTATTTCATCGTTTTTGAAGTAAAGGCCTCTATATAGTCGTAGGCTGCATGCCAAAAATGTTTATTACAGCATGGGTTTAAATTCTCATGTGCTGGTACACATTATGGTATAAAGGAATTTCCCATCATTTCAATGACAATATTAAATCCCGAATTCCACCTCTCCGTCCATCCAAAATATTTTTTGGAATATTAATATAAACAAGAACAACAATTCCTACGACGCATCATAATCTATCCAAACCTTGTCCATTCAGCATCTTCGCCACATCTCTTCATACAAATATACACTATATGGACAAAAGTATACAGACACCTAACCATCGCTGCCATGTTCTTGTTGAACATCCCATTCCAGATTTATTCCCCCTTTGCTGTTACAATAAGCGCCACTCTTCTAGATTTTGGGGCGTGGCTGTGGGGATTTGTGTTCATTCAGCTACAAGAGCATTAGTGAGGTTGAGGTTGAGGTCAGACGCTGATGTTGAGGTGAGGAGGCTCCAGTTCCAGATCATCCCAAAGATGTTAAGTGGGGGTTGAGGTCAGGGCTCTGTGTAGGACACTCCAGTTCTTCTACCTTCTTCCAACCTTCACACACCATGTCTTCATGGAGCATCGCTTTGTTCACAGGCGCATTATGGTGCTGGAACAGGTTTGGGATTCTTGGTTCTTAGGGGAAATTGTAACGCTACAGCGTACGAAGACATTCTAGACAATTGTGTGCTTCTAACTTTGCGGCAACGGTTTGTGGAAGAACCACATATATATACACACACACGTGTGTGATGGTCAGGTGTCCACATACTTCAGGCCAAAGAGCCACTCCTTACAACCGTGGTGAAGAGAAAAGCGTCGAAACATGTCGGCAGTGGGCTACAAAAGCAGAAATCCACATCGGGATCTGAGGACATGATTGGATAATTGCATGAAGCCATCTCATCATCACTACTTTTTTTTTTTTCTTCTGACTCGTGGATCGATTACACAATTTCGACTTGTCACTTTAGGTGATGGTTTAAAGGAAAACGTAGCCTATTCAGCATTGGACAAAGGAGTTGTCTTTGAATACCTTCCTTAAACTGTAACAGGAAATAACGTGTAAGTAACTAAAGACCTTCCAATCATAGTGCTCAGCACCCAGCCCTGCATTCACCCTGCGTTCAGCCTGACCCATTTCTAGGAGTTCACTTCTCAAAGCAAACCCCAGACCACATTTCTTTCGGTAGACCAGAGAAGACTTGCACACTGTGTAGACTGTGCGTTCTGTGATTCATACAGAAATGCACTAACGGTCAGGAAGTGATTGTGCGATTGTGAAAACGCAACCGACGTCTTCCACAAAGCTTCCTCACGGCTTGGCTCAAAGATCTCTGGTTTGTCGAGGACGCTCGACCTCTGAGGGCCGACGTTCTCGATCGACCCGGCTGTTCCGTATCACACACTGTGCTGAATATGAATGAAGCGAATGAATTCAAGATGCATTGACGTTGGGGTGTTTTTTTTTTGTTCTTTTTGATGTAGAACAGGAGGTTCCAAGAGTACTCCTGTTAGACCTTAACGAGCTGATCCGATTTTTTGTTTTTGTTTTTTTGATGCATTCATGGAACCATTCCAACCCGCCACCGAAAGCAAATGCAAAATATTCGCTTTCATTTCCACATGCGAAGATCTGCGATGATGAGCAGAGCCGTCACTCGCTGTCTTGCAAGCAGCAGAGTGAACAACATCGTGCACGACTTCCTCTTTTTGGCCTTGCCACAGTTTCCTCTCCATGTAACTACAGCAGACTCAAGCTGTCACAGCGTATGGAGTGTTTTTTTTCTTCTTTTCTTTTTTATGGCTTAATATACAGTCGCTTGACTGCTACGTTACCTTCAATATCGGTTCCTAAATCTTCAATACCTGGTTTTGACGTTTTTCCAAAAAACACGTCACTGTCTGGCCACAACAATGGTACTAATAATCGACTATTAATGCTAGGTTTAAACCGTTTGTGGTACAGAACATTTACGGCATTTGGAAGACGGGAACAGCTGGGAGCCAGATGTTTTTATGGTAACTTAGGTGGTTATTTTTACTATCTTGCCACTTAGATTTCTTATGAAATATCGGATTCGTACTTGATTTCCTCCCAATATCCGATCCAGAATTTGCTGCTGGATCCGATACTGGATATCAAATCAGTGCGGTCTCTTCTGATTTCTTTGAACATCAGAATGAAAGAAAAGTCGAAATAGAGACGGAGGGGATTTTTTTTTCTTTCTCAGGTGCTGACTGACATCGCGGTGTGTTCGTTGTCGCACGCCACCAGTTAGGAAACCGCATAATTTCAGTCTCTTTTCCCTGCAATTAACCCCAACACAACTCGTGCAGGTTTAGGTCATTGTTAACATCCCGAGTGGAGAAAAAAAAAAAAAAGCAGATCTTTTATAGCAGTCTCCGTAGCCTAACAAAGTCTCTTAAGACATCAGAAAGTTTCCATCTTCCTGAGTCAGGCAGTGCAAGGTTGCAAAACCGAGCATGATGAAGCTGTAACCTCAGAGAGATAAAGAGATTGTGCATGTGCACCACTGGGTGCACTTAATTTTTTTTGACACAACTAGATACTGCAATCGCTCGCGAAAAGATCCACACGGCATAAATAACAGGAGATTTAATCACATTAATAAAAAGGATCTGCTTATATACACTCAACAGTCCCTTAATTATCCAATCAGTCAATTATGCGTCAGCAGCACAGTGCATAAAAACATGCAGAAACAGGTCAAGAGCTTCAGTTAATGTAACCACTCTTTGACATGACCACTCTTTACAACCGTGTTGAGCAGAAAAGCATCTCAACACGCCAAAACCTTGAGGCAGACGGGTTTCAACGGCAGAAGAACGCGTCGGGTTCCTCTCCTGTCGGCCGAAAGCAGGAATCTGAGGCTACTCCGGGCACCGGAACCGGACAGCTAGAAATCTGAGATGCTTTTCTGCTCGCCACAGTTGTAAAGAGTTGTTATTTGAGTTACCGCAGCCTTCCCGTAGCAGAAGTGTCCGCAAATCATTTGTGTTAAAATTTTTTTAACGCAGACTGAAAAAACGGCACGTCAATTTCCGACAAGGCAATTTAGTACAGATCGTGAATCGTCTTTGTGTTTATGATGTTTATAAAAGCCTCCTTTTACCTATAGTTTGGCGGAGCTCCTCGCACAGGCTAATGTGAGGGAACTGAAGCATCTGTTTCCACTTCTTGCTCTTGCCTTTTCGGTTTCCACCCCCTCCTGCAAAGGAGAAGAGCAAAGATCAAATTAGACACAGGAACTATATAGGCTATATAAGACTATTAGATTAGAAATCGCATTTCAAAGAAATGACAGTGTGTGTGTGTGTGTGTGTGTGTGTGTGTGTGTGTGTGTCTGTTGGGGGGCTGAATTCAGAGGTGAGGAGCATATGAATACACTTCAGCCTATGTGCACTTCCAGTTATTGTATATTACTGTAAGTAGAAAGGGTATAGTATAGCACTGTGGGCTATCATTAGCATCAGCGGAGAGGTTCGACCAAGATCGGAGCTAAAAGAATTTAAAAATAATAATAATTAAAACGTCTGTAGTGAGCAATCTGTGAACGTCTGATATGAGCATCTAAAATCACACATTAATACATCATACAATAAAATAACCAAATAGAAAATTCACATAAAATAAATAACATGAAACGATTAAAAATTAAATGTGTAAATCGATTAATTAAAATAAATGAATAAATGATACCGAGTGAATATAAAAGAAAACAAATGAAAGCTAAATGCAATTCCCTTAACAAGATTTAAAAAATATACATTTTTATCCACTTCTCTAACTAAATAATTTTATATACAGATCGTCGCTGCATTTAGCACCATAATTTATGCAAAAATAAATAAATAATTTCACTGTAACCCCTAACGTGAATCTCGTACTATGAATTTTTTTCCAATTGTATTCCTAGGCATGATTTCGGTGTCGATGACGACGTCAAATATCGACGCTGGCCTCGTACGTGTTTTCTCAACCTCTTAAATCAAATCATAATTCTAGCTCTAATTCAGTTCTATCTATAATTGAATTCACGAGCGTGTTAAGTGTAGATAGCTGTTATTAGGACGCCACAGAGGAACAGTCTGAGCGAGGCCGACTAAGTGATTCAACTGTCTGCGCTGAATGCGTATAAATAATTCACGTGTTTCCAGGAACACATACGCAACAGGGCAGAGTGTAGGTCACTAACGTTTAGAGAAGGAAAACTTGTCCTAGGAAAACACCCAGCAGCCGCTTTCCCTAACGCCGGGACGGGTATACAAGGACCGTTCACGTGAACCGGGCTTCAGGTGTTAAACGTGTACGTGAGATCTGGACGTGAAAACAAACTGCTGTGACAGACTGTGAGAACCGTCAGAACCGCAGCGTGTTCAGACTAGGGCTGGGCGATATGATGAAAATGTTATATCACGATTCTCAGAGGTGTTTCTATGATACAGATATGTATCACGAAATATACAGTCATTAAAAGTACAGCCATTAAAACAAATAACGAAACGTTAAAACAGTTCGACGGCTTAAATAATGTCTACAAATTTAAAACTGAAAAGGAGGAAAATAATTTTAAAAAAAAAACAAAAACAAGTGGGACAAAAACATCATGTCACGAACGTCAAAGCTGTTTCAACGACACACGATAGTTATACATATCACGATATACCTGTTCGGTGGTTTATATGTTTATAACGATAAATCGTCTTGTTTTTTATTTGCAAAAAAAAAAAGCTTAAAGGTTGAACAAATTTTTAAAAATCTGAAAACATTTGAACAATTTCTTTTACAAAGATTAAGTGCAAATTTTTAACATTAAAAAGATTTTTTTTTTTTATAAAGTATATTTAAAAATAAAGATATCACGATATCTACGAAACGCATTACGTGGCATAATTCATCACGATATTGATATTAAATCATCATATCGTCCAGCCCTAATACTGCAACAGCTAACTGATAAAAGTTCGATAGTAAAGTTAGTTGCCTCCAGGACTACGATTTCTCAGATTTTAACGAAGAAATTAACGCGAAATCAAGCAAACTCCGTAATATTCGTAGGAGTATGCAATTTTTCAAAATTACTGTAGATCTTCCACAGATTTGGGCCAAAATGCGTCATGTGACGTCATCACGACGCGCATTCAGCGACAGTAGCGAAGCATTTCGAATCAATTATCTTGTAAGCGGTTAAAAACCATTTTTCAACCCGTCGTTATCAGATCTCACACAATCTACATTTTTAAGTCATCCGGTCTCCCATCCTGCTTTCGGTTCCCGTCGAAGTCGATTCCAAAAAGAGTCGATTCACTGGTTCCAGTTACTGAGTCAACCGTGAAGCTCTGGAGTCGAGAATGATTCGCCTGGCGTGCAAACACGGCAAGCGTTTGTTTTGGCTTTGTTTGGAATTAAACAAATCAGCGATACAAGGATATATTTGCAAAAAAAAAAAAAAAAGTGTGTAGATTTGAATGTGCTGGAGACCAGTCGTAAAAATAAGCCACCTTTTTATTGTAGTATGACAGCATAAGCAAGATTTCAATAAAAACATGGAACTAGCCAAAGTATACGGCATGTATTATTGTCAGAAGTGGAGAACTCAGCAGTTTAATTAGTAACCGGGAATCCTTTGTTTGCGATACATGTTTATTTCGCTCATACGAAAAAAAAAAAAAATAAATTTCATACACGGAATTGCGAATTTAATTCAGGTTGGACCGGATGCTGAACGTTAGGCTCCTATTCCCCCGCTCATGTACGCGTGTTAGTTTTCTTGATAAAAAAATGATAAAGTTGCAGATGCGCTTTGCGTGTACGAGTAATCTCGCACAATCTCGCAAAAAAAGAAAAAAAAAAAAACTACTCATGTGCTACACTAGCAATACTAGAAGATATGGCATCTTAAATGAGGACTGGACACGTGATAAAGTTGAAACCAAGACGAAGTGTCTTAGGCCTGGTTCCTAGTTCTGTAACCGTGTATTTGCGAGTACTTCAGCACATCGTGCTCGGAAGTGGAGGAATAACAGACAATACTGGCTCTAAAACTCTTGATAAAGACCACGTAAGAAGGTTCATAACATCTCAACAGGACACACCCCTCACCCCAACCAATCGGCGTTCATGTAAAGCCTGGTTGACTCACATCTCCGTTGTTGTGAAGGGTGTTATTGGAATATGGATACGCAATTTGGATTGAACAGACTAACAAATACAGATACGAACAAATACAGATATCATCCCTGGGGGAAATTTAGCATACCCAATCCACCTGCTGGGATGTTTTTGACCCCGAGCTCAGGATCGAACCCTGGAGCTGTGAGATGGCAACGTTACTACTAGTTGCTACTACAAACAAGCTACCAAAAGGTTTACCAGTTCCTCTCTGGTGTATCAAGTTTCAAGTTAATATTAAATGCGAGTGGCATTACAGCAGGAAATTGGGCAGCTGTGGTTAGTATTTAAAGCACATATTTAACGTGACGTTATGTTATTATTTTTAACTCATTCTACATCAACCCACACCAAAGAACCTCCAAACAATGATGTTCTAAAACCTTCTCAATATCACGCAACCCTGACTACAGAAACGTAATTGTTCTCCTGTTGAACCTCTGATGATCCCTACCAATGAGAGCGTATCGGTCGAACTTGTTTACCAAGTTAAGATCAAAGTGTTGGATGTAATGCTCGCTCCGGCTTTTAACAATTGTCTTTGTGTTGTGATACTTTTTGGGAAACTCAACCCATGATTGGTTTGACAACCCTGACAACCAAGAAAAAAAATCTTTTTATGACTTAAACTGAGCGCCTACGTATCCTTTTTAAGCGGGACGAGAGAAATCTGACTGAGAACAGCGTAGTCCCCGTGAAACCCTATGATTAGATTCCGTATGTTGATGTATTTCCTTTTGAAACAGGAAGTCAGGGTGACGGTGTGTTGAAGTGCTTGAGTGAATCGCTCAACTGCCAATAGTAGGGCTGGGCGATATGACAAAAAGATCGCATCACGATACTTGAGGACATTAATACGATACACGATGCGCGTCACGATATATAATGTAGCTAACAAACTGTTCACAAAACAGTAGCAAAATAAACAAAAAAAACGTTAAACTTTTCTTTAATGCCTAGAAAGACAAAGAAGATTAAGTTGTCGTTGTTTTTTTAATTACGTCAAATCAACGACATCCGTTCAGAACCGTTTAATTTGTAGTTATTAAAAGTGTAACACCATACCAACGATATCTCAGAAAAGTGTATCGCGTAATCATTTATCACGATATCAATATTATATCAATATATCGCCCAGCCCTAGCCAATAGCATTTAAGATACACCACACTGCCACGCAATCTAAACAAACCTGACAGTAGTGTAGTGACCTAGCAAAAACTTAAAGAGTTTAACGAGAGCGTTGTTCAGTTGTGGAGGATATCATCGATGTCAAAATGTTTTTTTTGTTTTTTTTTTTTAGTTATGCCTTCCATTTGAGGTTGAGCATCATAAGCTAATAACTAAAGAGTTAGGGTTAGTGAAATATAACACTACTTATTATTACGAGTATTTACATTACAAAATTTTTTACTCTGAATGATCCAGAACTTACGACGGTAAATAAGCCTAAGACTAATGTGCTCTTGATTTTTAGCAGCAAAATATCATCCTAGTATTTCCTAATACTAACAGACAAGCACTGAATTCCTGTAGTTAGTACATGGATATCAGAACGCCAGCTACTGAGCGTTTTTACTTCAGTACAAATCCGAAAATGAAAAATAATCGCGTACCACAGATTTGCCAATGATATAAATTTTTCATTTATTAATGAAAGACACTAATTCACTAATGTGAATGTTATGAAATGTCCATGAAACTAGTTACTTCCTGTTACCGCTTACGTTATAGTAGCTGTAAACATTTGTTGCATCACAAGCTTCTCTATTTTTTTATTTTTTTTTGGTGAATGAGAAACAAGAAAAGTCCTGAAGACTCGACTGTGGCGGAAAACCTACAGACGGTTACAAAGCGCTGACACTGGAGTCTCTTTCCTTAGATGTTAAATAAATATAGATTATGTTCGATCATGTGGCGCATCCACCATACGAGTCCCCGCGAATAAGTTATAACGATAGAATGATGACGTATTAATATAAACCTGTCATTTATGTTACAGCGTAACTAGTCAGACCAACACGCTTGTACTAAATACCACTACGTAATACGGTAGCGTGTATCCAGATGTAGCCACGGTTTAGCAGTTTAACTGCTCAAACATCGCTCCGTTCCATCGTTGATAAAGTTGCACGGGATTGACTCCACCCACCTTCAATTCTCATCGGACGTCAACCTTAAGCTTAGGATATGATTTGTGCAAGCTTATAGAGGTTGCTTCAGGGGAAAAAAAAAAAAAAAAAAAGATGTTGTTCAATCTCCAGGCAGTTCCCTTTCCTCACTTTTAGAATGACTGGTCCAGGTGCAGGACACGGTGGCCTTGTCGTTAGGAAAAACGTGTGTCAACAAGGCATGTGAGGAGAAAATGGGGTCATGGGCTTTGTCCCAAACCACACACTAGTACTGTGCTAAATGGTATGTCAAAATAGTTTTGCCAGTTTAGGCTACTTCCTGAATAGCAACGTCCAGGTTTAGGTGAAAATTACATGAATAAGTCTAGGTTGTATAAAGTTTTTAAGATTTGTGCCTACAATTTAGTGTGCTGGGTTTTTTTTTTTTTTTTTTTTTTTTTACGATTTACAAATTAGCCATGAAGCTAGAATGCAATCAGTCAAAGGTTTGTTGTTAAACACTTGTTAATGACAGATTTAAAAAGAAAAGCCTTGGAAAATGGATATGCTGGGAACAGGGAAGTGTTCACGTATGTTCACAAACATGAGGAAGAGGACTGCAAATAATCCTTTATTACTCGAATCATTATTGCAATATCGGTCTTCACAGAGGGATACAATATGC
The DNA here is from genome assembly GCA_023630585.1 of Cranoglanis bouderius. Taxonomy (NCBI): domain Eukaryota; kingdom Metazoa; phylum Chordata; class Actinopteri; order Siluriformes; family Cranoglanididae; genus Cranoglanis; species Cranoglanis bouderius. The sequence goes on from CM042541.1 coordinate 26,540,158, forward strand.
AAATAACTCCTCTAACCAATCACAAAATGTTTTCATTATGTGCTGTGAGCATCTCAGATGTTCCTGATGAGTGTTTTGTGGGTGTCTGATGAATCACTGGATTCACATGATACGACAAACAAATATTTTTAGTCAGATTAATGATGGCACACCAATCATGGTTGAATCCAGGATTCCCAATATCTCACAATGTATCTTGCAGCCCTAACCTGCATTAGGAGCAAGATAAGGAAATTAATGAAGCGTTAACAAAATCAGCCGGATGAACTACCTGTGCGATGTTTGCAATTCAAAAAATATGGTCGGCAATATTTTAAATATTATAAATATTAAAATATAAATACCAGCAACAAAATATGCGCTTGTTTCATTATGGAAAGTGTGGAATGTAATGCAAATAACATGGGCTGTTTACGCATGCTAAGAAATTGGATTAAAACAGGACAGTGTCTCAACACCCGGACACTCAGACGGTCTGGTAGAGAAGGCCAAACAAGCTCCTTCTGGTATTCATACAAGATATGGTTGTATATGTCCATGTGAAAATCTTTTTAAAAAAAAAAAATCTAATTATCAGTGGTGAAATTATTCACAAACAAACAAAAAGACAAACAAACAAACAAACAAAAAAAAACAGAATGGTGATGGGTTCAAATGTCGGACAAAACCTGGAGGAATTTTATACATTCCTTATTTTGTTTTATGGTATTGCTTTGCAAGAGGAACTGACTAAATCCTGTGACCCTATCAGACATGAAAAATCTCACCGTACAGGAAAAACAACCGGCATAGATATTTAATAACCCTAAATAAATAACATAGCATGATTGAACATTAAGATAAATAGAATATAAATCTATATATAAATATAAATAGAATAGAAATCAAGAGGGAAAAGCAACAGAAAAGCGTTCGCCTTGTCGTCCGGAGATCGCGAGTTCGAATACTGGTGATGCTACAGTCATTCGTGGCCGGGAGCCAAGAGAGCAAAATCAAATCGACACTAGTCAGTCGTAAACGTCTATGAGCTCATGTATGCGGAAGAGGGCGGATAGCGGTTTCCTCCGAGCGTGTCACGCAGCATGAGCAACACTTTGAAAAGATACGGTTGGCTGGCTTCACGAGTCTCGGAGAAAGCACGTGTTAGCCTTTATCCTTTGTAGCTGTGTTGTGATAGTGGATTCGAATTGGAAAGACCAAATTAGGGAGAGAATGGGGGGAAAAAATCCAGAGGAAAAAAAATGGCGCCAGGGGTCGTCAACTGGCGGAGTGTGGCCTGGTTGTAGGCTAGGGTAGGGTGATATGATGATAAAATATCAACATAATGATAAATTATGTCACATTACACTGTTTCTGAGATATCACAGGTATCTTTTTTTTCTGTACAGAACATTTAAAATTGTACAATTATTACATTTTTAATCCTTTTCAGTTCCTAATGCGAACCCAGCGAAGTATCGAACCAAGCACTTTTGTTCCACTGCTGCAGACAATCGCATGCATATATGTAAATTATTTAGCTGAAGGTAGCTCATCAAGAAAGAAAAGTTTTCACAGTTCATAGACTCACTCGTTTACCGTCTCTGGTCTGAATAGTGGTGCAACAACACGATTTGTTCAAAAGAAAAAAGGCTGACGACAAAAACGGTGTTTAAAGACGATAGCTTATTCTATGCTTCAAGTTCAAAAAGCTAGTCATGGCGCTGGTCAAAAGTGATGATGACGTGAAGCACTTCAAATCGATTTGTCTGATTTATAGCCACGGACTAACCATTAATAGTTAAGAATTAAAACGTAGCTGAAACATCACAAATTTTAGTTATGCGAAACCCTAACCTAATCCTAACCTCTGACCTATTTGGTTTAGGATGTTGCTCATGTTCTTGCTCTAATAGGGGTTAAATAAGAGGATGTGATGCAAGCAGATGAACACACTCACACACACACAAAGGCACACACATTCAGGTCTTATTGTTCTTGTGAGGTCCTTTTTGTGAGGACCTAATTATTAATGCAGCTAATACTGTTAATGCTGCACTACACTCTAAATCTATCCCCCACCTTAACCTCAGTAACCAATTTTTTTTTTTAATTGATCTTTTAGCTTTTTAAATAGAAGCTTTTGTTTAAAAAAAAAAGAAAGAAAGAAAGAAATATAATAAATAGAAAAGCAGTTTTCCTCGTATGGACCAGCGAAATGTCCTCACACGGTCAGAACTGTCAGATAATCCTAGCCTTTTGGTGGTCCTCACTAAGATATTAAAAACTCTCTCTCTCACACACACACACACACACACACTTTCTGAAGGCTAAAGCAGGAAGCGATAATGTACTTCTGCTTGTGTGTGCCTTTATATCTAGCATTATTATGTTTTGCTAGCTAATATTACAGCCTCGTCTTGTTAGCGGTTTACTGTTTTAAAGGAAGCAATTAGCTTAAAGATTCAAGTCAGCCAAAACTACTACTAGTAAAAAAACAAAAAACAACAACAAACAAGCAACTGAAAGCGAAATGTCATGACTTATTTGAGGCCTGAGTAAAGATTTCTATTTAAAAACAAACAAACAACAACAAAAAACCGTAAAGATTTATTTATTTAAAAAAAAAAACAGTAGTAGTAACAGTTAGCATGCTACTACAGTTAGCATAACCATACAGCAGCACAGACAGAAAATAACCGCCGCTATTTTGTAAAACAACAAACGTTTAATTGATTTATTTGACATTTCACACAATGAGGGGAAGAAGGAAAATGTCATGAGGACATTTATCTGACGATGTATATTTTTACTGACGAACATAATATCTATCTAAAAACACGGCGTCTGTAATAACACACACACACACACACACACACACACAGGCTTTTTAAGCTGTCATGGACGTGATTCTGTCTTCACGTCCATGATAGCTTTCTCTAAACAACCTACATGTGTGTGTTTATTGTGTGTAGGTGTTATGTACTGGCTGTATGAATCTTTAAAGATTATAAGAGAGGCTCAAAAAAGGGCCTTTGTGTCTAATGGACGATTTAGTACGCTTTAGTACGCTTTTACTATGACAGCTCGCTGCGGTGTGACTGACAGCGGCCACGACCGAGACCGCATACATACTACATACTAGCGCACTAACAACAACAACAACAACAACAAAAAGAGTACGTATCCTAACGTGCGCGTATACTCTTTAGTGCGCGAGGATGCGGAGCCCAGGCTTTATCTTTCCTGGTGCATTTTTAAAATTATTTTTCCCCCCCTCCAAGGTTAGTGCGGTAGTGCGTGTTGTTATTCCTCCAGAATAACCCCGAAATGCAATTCTGACACTTCTTAACTATCGTAGAAGAAAATAAATAAATAAAAAGGTTTGCAAGCCTTATGGTTGCAGCTGTTTCCGAGGAAGAGGGAAGCCCTGCTGCTCCTGCTGTCGTGTACATGAGTGGGGAAAAGTGTAGAAATGGCCGGAGCTCATCATACCTTCTCTCGCCTTCAGCAGCACGGTGTTGGCCACGATGTTCTCCAGCTCCATGGTGTCTTTTTAGTCCTGGGTTGCAGCAGGGCACCGCAGGCCCAACCTCGTAGCCGGGTTGGCACTGAGTATGTGTGTGTGTATGTGTGTGTGTGTGTGTGTGTGTGTGTGTCCTCCCTGACTCCTCCCCACGGTAGAACAGTCTAACCCTGAGTGACTCTCCTCTCCGCTCGGTTTTGCTCTTTTATTTTCCTTCTTTTCATTTTTTTTTTTTTTTTTTTTGCTCTGTTTCTCTTCTTCCAAAAACAAACCTGGGGAGGAGTGGAGTGGGGTATAGTGGAGTGGGGTGGGGTGGGGTATAGTGGGGTATAGTGAAGTGGGGTGGGGTATAGTGAAGTGGGGTGGGGTATAGTGAAGTGGGGTGGGGTATAGTGAAGTGGGGTATAGTGAAGTGGGGTATAGTGAAGTGGGGTGGGGTATAGTGGGGTATAGTGAGGTGGGGTATAGTGGGGTGGGGTGGGCGGATGTTCTTCTGAAATCTCTCAGTGCTTATAATCAAACAGATTCTCTGGACTCATATTTCCTTAAAGTATTTCCGGACTGAAGGCAGTGGAGGCGCTGTGTTGGGATTTGATACACACACCGGTGCTGGTCCTGGTGCTGGTGAGGGGGATTAAGACCCGCACACACTGTTAGTGGTGTTTATTTTAGTTAACGTGAATAAAAGCGGAAACTATTGATGATATACACGGTGGTGTGTGTGTGTGTGTGTGTGTGTGTGTGTGTGTGTTTGTTTGTTTTTTAAACAACAGCGCCATCGTGAGGTGCAGAGCTGATATTACACCGGGTGGTTTCATGATTTCTTTAAAAATGCCCGTTTTCTTCATTTCATCAATGTGAGAGACTATAATTTCACCGATTTACAACAACAATACAATCACTATTCCTCCTACTAACTGCCTCTACTACTTCTACTGCTACCATTATTCCTACTGCTACTACTAACATTACACTTCCTGCTCCTCCTCCTGCTATAATCTCTACTACCACCACTACTACTACCACTGTTACTACTACTGCGTGTACTACTATTACTACTATTACTCCTCCTCCTCCTTCTACTACTTCCACCACCACTACTACTGCCTCCATTAATAATCATACTACTACTACTACCAATAATACCAAAACTACCACTACTACTGCCACTGCTACTATTACTGCTACTACTCCTACTACTAATCATACTGCTGCCACTGCTACTACTTCTACTCCTTCTACTGTTACCCCTACTACTACTAACTACCTCTTCTACTTCTACTACTTCTACTATTACTACTCCTACTGTTTCCCCTACTACTACTACTTCAACTGTTATCCCTACTACTACTAACTACCTCTACTACTACTACTACTTCTACTCCTTCTACTGTTATCCCTACTACTACTAACTACCTTCTACGACTACTACTTCTACTCCTTCTACTGTTACCCCTACTACTACTACTACTGCTTCTACTATTACTACTACTACTGTTACCCCTACTACTACTACTACTGCTTCTACTATTACTACTACTACTGTTACCCCTACTACTACTAACTACCTCTACTACTACTACTACTACTCCTTCTACTGTTACCCCTACTACTACTAACTACCTCTACTACTACTACTACTACTCCTTCTACTGTTACCCCTACTACTACTAACTACCTTCTACTACTACTACTACTACTACTACTACTTCTACTCCTTCTACTGTTACCCCTACTACTACTACTACTGCTTCTACTATTACTACTCCTACTGTTACCCCTACTACTACTAACTACTTCTACTACTACTACTACTTCTACTATTACTACTCCTACTGTTACCCCTACTACTACTACTACTGCTTCTACTATTACTACTCCTACTGTTACCCCTACTACTACTAACTACTTCTACTACTACTACTACTTCTACTATTACTACTCCTACTGTTACCCCTACTACTACGAACTACCTCTTCTACTACTACTACTACTACTACTACTCCTTCTACTGTTACCCCTACTACTACTAACTACTTCTACTACTACTACTACTTCTACTATTACTACTCCTACTGTTACCCCTACTACTACTAACTACCTCTACTACTACTACTTCTACTCCTTCTACTGTTATCTCTACTACTACTAACTACCTCTACTACTAACTACCCCTTCTACTACTACTACTACTACTACTGTTATCCCTACTACTACTAACTACCTCTACTACTACTTCTACTCCTTCTACTGTTATCCCTACTACTACTAACTACCTTCTACTACTACTACTTCTACTCCTTCTACTGTTACCCCTACTACTACTACTACTGCTTCTACTATTACTACTCCTACTGTTACCCCTACTACTACTACTACTACTCCTTCTACTGTTACCCCTACTACTACTAACTACTTCTACTACTACTACTACTACTACTACTACTTCTACTATTACTACTCCTACTGTTACCCCTACTACTACTAACTACCTCTTCTACTACTACTACTACTACTACTCCTTCTACTGTTACCCCTACTACTACTAACTACTTCTACTACTACTACTACTTCTACTATTACTACTCCTACTGTTACCCCTACTACTACTAACTACCTCTACTACTACTACTACTACTACTACTTCTACTGTTATCCCTACTACTACTAACTACCTTCTACTACTACTACTTCTACTCCTTCTACTGTTACCCCTACTACTACTAACTACTTCTACTACTACTACTACTACTACTACTTCTACTACTACTACTCCTACTGTTACCCCTACTACTACTAACTACCTCTTCTACTACTACTACTTCTACTCCTTCTACTGTTACCCCTACTACTACTAACTACTTCTACTACTACTACTACTTCTACTATTACTACTCCTACTGTTACCCCTACTACTACTAACTACCTCTACTACTACTACTACTTCTACTATTACTACTCCTACTGTTACCCCTACTACTACTAACTACCTCTTCTACTACTACTACTACTACTACTCCTTCTACTGTTACCCCTACTACTACTAACTACTTCTACTACTACTACTACTTCTACTATTACTACTCCTACTGTTACCCCTACTACTACTAACTACCTCTACTACTACTACTTCTACTCCTTCTACTGTTATCTCTACTACTACTAACTACCTCTACTACTAACTACCTCTTCTACTACTACTACTACTACTACTTCTACTGTTATCCCTACTACTACTAACTACCTCTACTACTACTTCTACTCCTTCTACTGTTATCCCTACTACTACTAACTACCTCTACTACTACTTCTACTCCTTCTACTGTTACCCCTACTACTACTACTGCTTCTACTATTACTACTCCTACTGTTACCCCTACTACTACTAACTACCTCTTCTACTACTACTACTTCTACTCCTTCTACTGTTACCCCTACTACTACTACTACTGCTTCTACTATTACTACTCCTACTGTTACCCCTACTACTACTAACTACCTCTTCTACTACTACTACTACTACTACTCCTTCTACTGTTACCCCTACTACTACTAACTACTTCTACTACTACTACTACTACTACTACTTCTACTATTACTACTCCTACTGTTACCCCTACTACTACTAACTACCTCTTCTACTACTACTACTACTACTACTCCTTCTACTGTTACCCCTACTACTACTAACTACTTCTACTACTACTGTTACCCCTACTACTACTAACTACCTCTACTACTACTACTACTACTACTACTACTACTTCTACTGTTATCCCTACTACTACTAACTACCTTCTACTACTACTACTTCTACTCCTTCTACTGTTACCCCTACTACTACTAACTACTTCTACTACTACTACTACTACTACTTCTACTATTACTACTCCTACTGTTACCCCTACTACTACTAACTACCTCTACTAATAATACTACTACTACTACTACTTCTACTGTTACCCCTACTACTACTAACTACCTCTACTACTACTACTACTACTACTTCTACTGTTATCCCTACTACTACTAACTACCTTCTACTACTACTACTTCTACTCCTTCTACTGTTACCCCTACTACTACTAACTACTTCTACTACTACTACTACTACTACTACTACTACTACTTCTACTATTACTACTCCTACTGTTACCCCTACTACTACTAACTACCTCTACTACTACTACTACTACTCCTTCTACTGTTACCCCTACTACTACTAACTACTTCTACTACTACTACTACTACTACTACTACTACTTCTACTATTACTACTCCTACTGTTACCCCTACTACTACTAACTACCTCTACTACTACTACTACTACTCCTTCTACTGTTACCCCTACTACTACTAACTACCTCTACTACTACTACTACTACTCCTTATCCACCTACCACTATTACTACTACTTTCAAATATTTTGTAAAATATGTAGTTATTAAATTTAGTGGAGATATAAGTTGTAGTACTGCTATTACTAGTTAAGCAGTAAAAGTGGTAGCTCAGTGGTTGAGACATTGGGCTACAGATCGGAAGGTCGTGAGTTCAAATCCCAGCACCACCAAGCTGGCACTGTTGGGCCCTTCAGCAAGGCCCTTAGTCCTCAACTGCTCAGATGTATAAATGAAATAAAATGTAAGGGCTGTAAATGTACAACTAAATGCTTTACAAAATATTTGAAATATTACAACTCAGAGTCCACGAGCTGCCCAGACACCAGGATACACAGACATTTCTATTTCTATTTGATCTACACTTGTCCATTTTTCTTTTGAAACATCATGTGTGAACCCTAACACATTAAATGTCCTGTTGTTTAAAATAAACTGATTTGTCTTCTATGTTTCTTCCTGGGTGTTTGCTAAATTTATGCAACACAGTATCTGAATTAAACAAAAAACAGTAAACTTTGAAGTTTCATTGGTATATTATTATTATTATTATTATTATTATTATTATTATTATTATTATTAATATTGTTGTTATTATTATTATTATTATTATTATCATTATTATTATTATTATCATCATCATCATCCATTTCTGCAGTCGTAGCTCTTTTTTTTCTCCGGCCGCAGGGGGCGCTCGAACAAACTGCACATATGTTAAAACACAAGAAGAAGCCTTTGCACTTGTGTCAAATAACTTCATGTACCACTGCGTAGGGCGTAGACGCCATTTTCTTTCATAGCCTATGTAGGGCACTTGTGTAGGGAGCAGGCAGGTATTCGGTATTCGAGTTGGTTAAAAGGCATTTCCGCTTCGGTCAGGAACACGGTCTGAAAGCTGCACGTGTGTTGGTTAGTTAGAGTTCGTTCTTGATTGTGGAGCTCGTGCTGCAGTGATGGGGAAAAAAGCAAGCAAACGGAACACGTTTAATTACAACGTGGACAGAAAGAAGTTAAAAAAGAAGATGATAAAAAAGTACAGGCCGAAGATTGAATGGTAAGATCAAAATGATGTGTGTGACACTCTGGCTGAGCTAGCTAGCTAACTTAGCGGTTGTCTTGGTAACTTGCTAGATTAAAAACAACAACAGCAACAAATCTTTGAGTAGTCATGTTTGTAATGTTCATTAAAAATGTAAATGTTTGATCTGATTGACATTTCGAAAGACACCTCTTTGTATTTGAGCCACAGGGCTGGGCGATATGATATTTAATATCGTTGTCGTGATCAATTATGTCACGATATTATTCTCCGAGATATCGCAGATACTATCATATCTTTTTAATTTTTTTTTATTTTTCTATTTCTCTCTATTGTTACAAACAGATCGGACACAGTTGATTTGATTTAGTTTTGTAGTGAAGCTTTAAAATTTTGCAGAATGCTGTATTTTTCTATTCTATTTATTTCTGTTTCGGTTATTGCAGTAACTCTTGTAATATAAACATGGATGTAAACGCTCTAATATCTTTTCAATACATATATATATATATATATATATATATATATATATATATATATATATATAAAATATAATATTGATATATATATATCAATATATTATTCAAAAGTGCCCCTGAAATAAAAGTTGATTCTTCACCTAAACGAACGTATATTTAGAAAATGACGAAAGAGTAGATTTGGAGATTCGCTTCTGGAAAAAAAAACTAAAAAGTTCTTAACGATTCGTCCAATTAAACGCTCTCAAGTATGTTCATGTCCCGCCCCCGGGGGGCGTGTCTTGCTCTGCAGTAGCACCTCGTTAGGCGTGTCTTCCCACACGCTCTTCCCTTCGCTTTGATTCCGTACGTTGACGTTTTTCCCTTCTGAAACAGGAAGTCAGAATGACGTAGTTTTTTGAACGTCCGTTCTCCGTCTACGTTTCCAAAAATTGCTCGTCCACACCGGAACATCCGAAAACGTTCACATCCCTTTACCGCACGTGTGTAAAAAAAACGTAAGAAGCTTCGGCTTGCGTCATTTCGGTCAGGCGTTTCTTTACTTTCCGTCTCTTTATTTTGCGCAAATTGAAATGAATCTTTAACAGAGCTATCAAACCGGATAGCAGGCATGACAGTACTGTCATCGTTTTTTGAATACCTCCGTTTTCTCGGTCTGCACTGCAACGTGAAAATGGCGTTCCCCCCCCCCCCCAAATGTATCCACTTTGGAGAGCGTTCCTGAAATGCTCTGTTTTCGCTGGACAAAAACACCGCCTCGTGTGGACTGAAGGCCAAAACGCAGAGAAAAAAGATGCATTTTCCAATTTATTAACGTGGACGTAGCCATAACTGTTCTTCTCTCTCTAAGTGAGCAGATCCGGAAAGCTTGGGATATCAACAAAACAACCAAGCAGAACATGAAGGACATGGGCCTGACGTTCGGGACCAAAGGATTACTTCCTATCACGAGCAAGGCGAGAACGTGTTTATGTATTATTTTAGACCCGAGATTCTCCGGTTCCTCGTAATGTTTTTATTGTTTAACGTCGTTCTCCTTCTAATCCATGTGTCTCTTTAATTACAGGCCAACGATGAACCTGTGGATCAAGTCATTAAACCCTACGTGGTCAGAGGTGCGATGTTCAAACTTCAGTCTTTAAATTAATTGAGTTAGTAAATCCCTAAAGTTTACTCATGACTAGAACACGCTGTGATCATCGGATGGTAAATGTTTCCCCTAACCCTAACCCTAACCCTAACCCTAACTCTAACCCTAACTCTAACCCTAACTCTAACCCTAACTCTAACCCTAACTCTAACCCTAACTCTAACCCTAACTCTAACCCTAACCGACGATATATGGATAAAATGAGTCTTATTGACGGACATCTTTTCATATCTGGTGTATGGCTTGAGTGAGCATTCTGTCGCAATCAGGACGTGATTGACAGTTCCATCAAACCCCTTCACGTGATTCAGAATGCAGCGGCATGCCTCGTCTTCAACCAGCCCGAAAGAACCCGTGTCGCACCCCTCTTCATCTCCCTCCAATGGCTTCCTGTAGCCACGTACGAGACCTTGTCCGGAACAGCACCTCCATACCTCAACACTCTCCTCGAGGTTTATGTTCCCTCATGTAACCTGCGATCGCCTGGTATCGTGCCTACTCAGCGAGGCATGAGGTCCCTTTCCACAACCTTCAAGCTGACCGTCCCTCAGTGGTGGAATGAACTTCCAACCTCGATCCGGACAGCAGAATCTGTCGCCATCTTCAAAAAAAAAAAAAAAAAAAAAATGGTTGAAGCTAAAGACCCACCTCTTCTGTGAAACACTCGACTAACCCCCTAACAAAATCATTTAGCTAAGATCTCATCTCCTGCTCCTTCTGGCACCAAGTAAAAATAACCCGGGGTGCAGTGAGTAGCCTTTTCTGCCTCTGAATGGAGATCTTGTGTCCAGCATCGATCTTTTACATTCGAAGAAAGACACCTGCAGTGTCGGAGACCTTCAGACCTTCAGACCTTCAGACCTTCAGACACTCACTGGGATTTTTGCCTTCATTTACAACACAGTCAAAGCAGCCGAAAGGTTTATAAAATGACCCAGGAGCGTGCTCACGCTCTCGTATTATATCCTTTGACTTGCTGTGTGATTTCTGAATAAAAGATCGCAAGGAAACATGAAAGAATATTATCCTTTTAAAGAGAAGCAGTATTCCTGTGAGAATTTCTGAGAAATGAAGGAGATGATTAGAAAGGAAAGCGTTTCTCGTTGAAATGTCAGATAACGCGTCTTGCTTTAGAGCGTGCACGTGACCCATTACTGCCGGCTTCCTTCTCTAAAATCTTTTCTTTCTTTCTTTTTTTTCTTTCCAGAAATGGAAGAAGAGGCAAGTCTGCCGAGAAAGGACAACACGACGTGCTCGACCGACATAATCGAGTTTGTTCAGCATATGATCAGGGAATACGGCGAGGACTACAAGGTAAGAGGCGGTCGCCCGCGCGTTAAGCCGTTCGTCCCGAGCGAATCGGTGAAGCGTCCTCATTGTGTGTCGGATGATCTCGTTACAGGCCATGGCCCGAGATGAGAAGAACTACTATCAAGACACGCCGAAACAAATCAAGAGGAAAGTGGACTTGTACAAGCGCTGTCACGCAGAGGAGTACGCCACGTTCCTCGCCTCTTTGCGGGGACAGGCGCAGACGTCGTCCTGAATGAAAGTCTCGCGTCAAGATAGAAATCGGACCACGTCTATATATATATATATATATATATATATATATATATATAATATAACTTGTGTGTGTATATATATGATGTATTTTATGTTATGATTTTGTCGAGTGATCCTGTTCTACTCTAAAATATGTCGTAAGATAATTTCTGTATACAAAACAATTAAACTTTTAGTGAAATCAACTTCTTTTTTTTTTTTTATGTACAGACTTCATATCATTCCCACATTTTGCACAGGAGCTCCGAGTTTTAGAACTGCTGTTCGCTGGATGTTTTTTGTTTTTCGCACCGTTCTGTCCAAGACTGTTGTGTGTCAAGATACACACACACACACACACACACACACACACACACACACACACACACACAGAGACAGACAGACACACACACAGCGATTTTAACGTTGCAAGTCGCCAGTCGTCGTACTATGAAATCGCCAGTAGGCGTTCCTACTACTGGTTGCCGTAGTAACTTTATCAGCGGGTGGCGCAACGAGCGTTCCACTTCCGACTACAAACCAGTTTTCTTGCGCTAAAAGTAAACATTTCAGGATTTCAGGTTTTTTTCCGATCGCGGAAATCAACACTCTGAAAAATCGCAAGCTCCTGCGGATATTGCGATCACCGCAGATTTGGGCCAAGACGCGTCATGTGACCCCATCACGACGCGCATTCAGCCGAAACCCTCTTCGATTCACGTACGTCGAACGTGAGTACGGCTAAAAGGTCTCGTTTACCGACAAACATCAGCAAAATGCATCGCAAATTTTGAAAAAAGACGCAGCAACTTGGCGAAATCCTGTACAGACTGACCTGTGTGTGTGTGTGTGTGTGTGTGTGTGTGTGTGTGTGTGTGTGTGTGTGTGTATGCATCATATCCTACGAGATGAAGGAGGAGCGGTGTGTGTGTGTGCTCTTTTCCACTGCGGCCATCTACCTGCGGCGGAAGCATGAGCGCCGGACCGTTTGGGTCCAGGAAACGATTCGGACTCGCGGGCGGCATGGCGGATTACGGATCGCGTGCGCTCCACGGTCTTCACTCCCGTCGGTAGTCGCTGCACCAAGTCACACCAAATTTGCATGAAGTTAATCTTTTCTCAGTTTTTGTCACGTCGTTGGACACGCCCACACCTAATCGCCAACGGTCGTTGCCTCTCATGTCGGCGGAAGTCGCCAGGTCTTATTGAAGATGAGCGGTCTCCGGTCGCGTTGTCACTGCGAGTCGCCGTATGTGTGAACGTACTTTCAGAAACCCAGAAGATCAGTAATGTTTTGAAATCCTCAAACGTGAGACACCGACAACTAACGCCACCACAAAGTCGTAATTACGAGTGGGGAAACTGGATTTTCTTCGTGGTGGAATCAACGGATGCAACGTCTTTAGTTGACGGTAAGTTTGTTGATATTTGAATGTTTACTCGTCTCGCATAACTCGATAACATTAAAAAAAAAAAAAGCAAAAGTAGTTAATTAAGAGAACGTACGCCGCCGTCTCGCTCCGACTAAAGTGACTTGAACGCACAATATGCCACAATCAGTGTCCCAGATCGGAGATCTATTTTCTCCATTATGATGTTTGCCGTGAACATGAACCAAAGCTCTTGACCTGTATCTGTGTGATTTTTATGCATTGCACTGCTGCAACGTGATTGGCTGATAGGATAATTGCATTAATGAGCAGGTGTATAGGAGTTCCTAATAAACACATAATGCCTGCTTTGTGCTTGATACTCGTGTGCAGTGGTATACATACCCGTACATACAGCCGTATTTCAGAACAATAGTTTAATATTTGAAACAAACACTGGCACTGCAGTGCTTCCTGATAAGCTTCATATGATATTTCCTTCTTTAATGCAGTAATCACTCCACTCCAGGCATTCACAAAATATATTACATCTGCTTACAACAGTGCTCACTATTTTCACTCTCACAAAGTTTAAATAACGCACACATACATAACACTATAAACATGACTGACTTAGACAAAATGTGACACGTCATCTAGCTTCCACTGGTTAAACTCGTAGCTGGTTAACCATTAACATAATATCAGTAGGTCAATATTGCAGCGTTTCTATAAATCAGTAGTCCTTATGGAAGAGTAAACGTCGACTTAAACATCGGGTCATTATAGGTTACATAGTAAAAGCATGTTTTCGTGCAACTCATTCAAAACAACCCTTACTGCGAACCTATATGACATTCAGGTAAAGATTATAAAGGTGTCTGAGGTATCGGCTGTTAAAAACACAGAACTCGTGCAGTATCGAAACGAGAGGACTAGTTGTAAAACAGACGTGCATGTACGCCAAAGAACACTCCATAAATGCAATTCCTATAACAGTTACGTAGGTAAAAGTTTGTATCCCCAAACCTGGACATGTAACTTACAGCTATGCAGAACCGCAGGCATTTGTGTGGCGGCCTGGGAAAACTTCAAATATTGATATTATTACTATCATGTGTATATATATACACACACACACACACACACACACACACACACACACACACACACACACACACACACACATATATATATATATATATATATATATATATATATGTATGTAAAAAAAAAAAAATATATATATATATATATATATATACACACACACACACACACACACACACACATATATATATATATATATATACAGGGTGTCCCAAAAGTCTCCATATATATATATATATATATATATATATATATATATATATATATATATATATATATAGGGGAAATTAACACTTTTTTTTTTTTTAATAGCAAAATGTAACTTTCAAATGATCCTCTATATTATTGCCATTTCTTTGTAGACACACACACACACACACACACGGAGTCATCTTTCCTACTCATGATAAACTTTTGATAAACTGTTTTTGATAAAAAAAAATGATTTCAATGCATTCTTCTTTTGTCAAAAGCATTCTTCAAGGCTATCTGGAAAAAATCTATCTATCTATCTATCTATCTATATATATAAACTAAGTATGAGAAATATTGTTAGACATTTTGCAAAGAAGTGTTAATTTCCCTTTTGGAGTGTTTTTGGACTGTATTGTACAGTACTGTGCAAAAGTTTTAGGCCTATGCAAAGAAATGCTGTAGAGATACCTTCAAAATAATGAAATGTTACAATGAAGTAAATGAAACAAAGTCGATATTTGGTGTGACAAAAATATAAATAAATAAATAGAAATAGTAGTCTCCGGTACAATTAGTGCAGTTTTATAAGGAAATTATCTGGTAAGTTTTATTGAGCATCTTACAGAACCAGCCACAGTTCTTCTGGAGACTTTGACTTTCGCACTCGCTTCTTATTTTATTAGGGTGCCTAAAACTTTTGCACAGTACTGTACTTCTGAAATCAGCAGCTACAAGCTTCCCTGAACTGAAATTAGGTTCTTTTTTTGCGTATAAAATCTGAAAAGAGAGAAAATTGCTTCTGAAATGCTACATAAAGACACCATGCCTACATCGACATTTATAACCTAATCTACTTACGGTAAAGCAACATTACTGATCGATTTTAAAGGATTATACATTTACAATGGGAAATGAGTTCTCAGTTTGATTATTAGCATCATCTGTCTCATCACCTGACACAAAAAATGGCCTCGCGGTGTTTAAACACAAGCCTCGGAGATTGCGAGTTCGAATCCTGATGATGCCACAGCTGTCTGTAGCCGGGAGACAAGGAAGCAAAATTGGGTGTGCCCTCAGGGTGGGAGGGGGCATACATACAGTGATGCTTGAAAGTTTGTGAATTTTGAATAGAATTTTCTATATATCTGCATAAATATGACATAAAACATCATCAGATTTTCCTAAAAGTATATAAAGAGAACCCATTTAAACAAATGAGAAACATATTATACTCGGTCATTTATTTATTGACTAAAATGATCCGATATTACATATCTGTGGGTGGCAAAAGTATGTGAACCTCTAGGATTAGCAGTTAATTTGAAGGTGAAATTAGAGTCAGGTGTTTTCAATCAATGGGTGAGTGAGCGTCCTGTTTTATTTAAAGAACAGGGATCTATCAAAGTCTGATCTTCACAACACATGTTTGTGGAAGTGTATCAAGGCACTAAAAAAGGAGATTTCTGAGGACCTCATCTGTGAAACATGGTGGTGGTAGTATCCTGGTTTGGGGGCTGTTTTGCTGCATCTGGACCAGAACGGCTTGCCATCATCGATGGAACAATGAATTCTGAATTATACCAGCGAATTCTAAAGGAAAATGTCAGGACATCTGTCCGTGATCTGAATCTCAAGACAAAGTGGGTCATGCAGCGAGACAACGACCCTAAGCACACAAGTCGTTCTACCAAAGAACGGTTAAAGAAGAATAAAGTTAATGTTTTGGAATGGCCAAGTCAAAGTCCTGACCTTAATCCAATAGAGATGTTGTGGAAGGACCTGAAGCAAGCAGTTCGTGTGAGGAAACCCACCAACATCCCAGAGTTGAAGCTGTTCTGTACTGAGGAACGGGCTAAAACTCCAGGACCGATCAACAGTTAGCGCAAATGTTTAGTTGCAGTTATTGCTGCACAAGGGGGTCACACCAGATACTGAAAGCAAAGGTTCACATACTTTTGCCACTCACAGATATGAAATATTGGATCATTTTCCTCAATAAATAAATGACCAAGTATAATATTTTTGCCTCATTTGTTTAACTGGGTTTTCTTTGTCTACTTTTAGGACTTGATGTTTTAGGTCATATTCATACAGAAATGTAGAAAATTCTAAAGGGTTCGCAAACTTTCAAGCACCACTGTACTCTCCCCTGTCAATCAGAACAACACTATGTGGAAGAGGGCGGATAGCGCTTTCCTCCGAGTGTGCTAATTATCTCATCATTCGACTGATCTCTGTTCACGCTAACATCGATTAGGAAATAGTCGCTTCCTTATGTTTTGTTCGCTAGATTTCTTCTTGTTAATGTCCATTATTGGGCCATTTAAACATTAAAGCTTTGATGTCGTCTGTACAGCATGTGTACGTAAGCGTTCTTCTCTCTAGCAGCATCATGACCATTTTGAGAGAAGGTCTCTGATTACAGATTAAATTACGTAGGCTTATGTGAGGAAATCAAACTTAGCTAGCAAGGTTTTAGACTTGACTGTTTATACTAAACTGGCTTATTACCCAACCTGATTCGAAGTTAGAAAGTAGACGTTTTCTTAGGCAGGAACATCAGATATGAAGCGAAAGTCATTCTGCCAGTGCTGCTGTCTCATTCATGTGACCGTTTTCTCATAGTCTCCATAATTGTGAGCATTAGTAAGGAACACAATGGTGGAGAATAAAAATAAAAACAGTCTTAAAGTATATTATTAGCAGAAAAATGAAAACAATTTTCAGAATTTAGCCACAGAGATATCCGATGGGTTTTCCCAGTCCGCCACAAATCTCGATCACGCTGATTATAATAGTTTACATCATTGTTTATGGAACAATACAGTGGTGTGACTTTTACTCCTCAATCCTGCTGAGAAACATCAAGTGTTTACAACAAACCCTTTGACTGTATCAAGCTTTTTCATCCTGAGACTTCATCGTTATCCGAAAGAGCCCTTACACGCAACGCGCTAGTTTTGATCGGACTCTAGTTTGATGAGCAGATCCTGAAGATTCTGGAGACCGCAGGACTCAGATTCTCCCACAGAGCTGAGCTGGAGAAGGAAGAGCTTCCTCTGATCCGGCACTGAGCCCAGAGAGAGAGCGTCACGCAGCTCAGACACACTAACGGCGTCCAGCTTGTCCTGAAATGACAGGAAACACGACTCAGCAGGAGTCCTGGTTCTTCGCTTTGTCTCTCTGGAGGAACCACACTATAATTCATCTGAATTCATTTATACTTCTTTAGAATATGTAATATGTACGTGTGTGCTGGATGACGGTGTCCTGGTCACCTGTTTGTTTCCCAGTATTACAACTGGAAGTCGCTTGTCGGTGCTGAGAAGGCGGTGAAGTTCATCTTTAGCCAGAGGGAGTCGTCTTCTGTCCGAGGAGTCCACCACATACAACAAAATGTGTGCTCTCTTCAGGAAATCGGCCCAGTACGCACGCAGGTCCTCACCACCTCCAACTGAAATGAAAAACATGTCTTGTCACATGACCGATCTTTTTCCTTGACTCAATACTCAATTTCCATGACCTTATTGAACTGTTTTTCAGAGACACGGACTACAGTACATTGTCAGCAATGATTTTTCCACCTTTTCTTCATTTAGCAGATTCAAAAAGAAAGCCAAAGCTGTAGGACGTGGTCATCGCCACACTAAGTGAGACTTTATAACTGATAACCAGCAATAAGCAATAAACGATTAATTGGTTACGAATGGAACATTCTACTATTATTAAAATATTATGAAGAAAGACATGTGTAGGCACATTTGATGCATACTTTCTAGGAAGTCGAATTCGCAGGCGGGTGTGTGGAGACGGATGAAGTTGAAGCCACGCGTCGGGGCGCACTTTCTTTTGCTAGCTGCTCCGTTCAGCTGCTGCAGAACGCTGCTCTTCCCAGCACCGTCTAAACCGAGGACGAGGACCTGCCTCTGTCTGTGCTCCTCTTCCTCCTAATATCACATTTAAAAGAAAAATAAAAACTTATCTCCTGAATGATTTTATAAGTACGATTCATTCATTCATTCGTTAACTTGTTCACTAGGCACACATCATGTTTTTACAGTAGGAGGAAACCGGAGAACCTGGAGATCTGAAGAAGCGACACTACAACCGGACCAATGTGTCGCCTTAGTCAGGTACCAAGAGTCCCAGGTACCAAAAGTTAAGCAGCCATTTTGAGGAAGGTTAGCATGGATTTTCTCGCCTCTCCGCCAAGCAAAAGAGGTGCCTTTATGCGCAAGTGATTAGTGTTCTCCTCAGAGTATGTCGAGGCTCTGAACTCTACAGGGCAAGCAATAGCTCAGGAAAGATCTGATGTCTTGTATAATAGTGACACAAAATAGCAAAGCATAGCAAAAAAAATTTGTCCTTTTTTAGTGTTTATACAGGTTGCGTTTTGTTCAGACATGAAGAATTTTAAAGCAACAATTACACTATATTACAATATTACGAAACAGAAGTGGAAAGTTCAGATGCCTTTATTTAGGCATGCATCTTTTAGGTTTCGTTGAGTCGAGGGGAGGAAAAATACCCTAAAAACGTCCTGATATTCCTGATCCGCTACAGGTTGCCTGGGAATCCTGTACAAGTAATTCACAATCGGAGCTGCTCAGGTCGGATTTGGTGGGAGTTATTACGCAAAACGAGTTATGTGGCTAGTTAGCTAGCTAGCTAAACGATAAGCTGGATTAGATAATAAAATGCATGTCTAATAACAGAGTACACAGCAACCATACTGTAGATAATACTGTAGAAATACTACAAAAGCGACAAAAAGCGATAGCTAACGATGTCGTTACTGTGTAGACATACTGTAGACTTAATGTATATATAGTATGCCGTTTGGGACCCAGCTTTGAATAGTCTTTGAATGTGTATGGACTCACAGTGTTCAGGTTAAGGGCATTTTCACACTTTGTCCAAATACTCAAGTCCACACTCTGAATTTATTCTAGTCTGGCTTGGGGGCGGGGCTTATAATCTCAAATTTGCATTCCTTCAGAACCGTGGACCAATTGCGCGATTCCGTTCATCACATTCGTGCATACGGGTTTGCAAAATGGTAAGCGCTTGGTTCCACCATTTATTCCCCCCCCCCCCCCCCCCCCAAGTGCTCATGCCACAATGGTGAACTAATTACAGTGCTCCAGTCCTATGATATTCTGGTTTTATGCGTCAGTAAACATAACGTCCCTTTACCCGGGATCACGAAAGTTGAAACGGGAAGTAACGTGAAAAGTTGAACAAGTTGGCGTGGTTTGGTTGCAGTGATAGGAAATAATAGAGACATTTTAATAATAGAGGACCAGGGATGTGTTCAGGCTCGAAAACAGTGTTTACACTTCACCGGTCATATAAAACCCTGGGCTCAAATGGCCCTGAGTGAAAACGACCTAAATCTTCAATGTGTATCTTGCAAAAAAAAAAATATATTTTTACCAAAATCCCCAAACCCAGCATTTTAAACCCATGAGGATTTTTGCTAAGCAGCAATTGTAACATGTCGCCTTATTTCCCATGTATAACATGCAGAAACCTTTAATTCTTAAATCAGGATGTTTGTCAAATTTGGATGTTTAAAATTTCAGTTTCACCAAATTAGTTAAATGGTTACTACTTTATATACCAATGTATTACTGAAGTAAAATGAGGAACACGTGTTTTGCAACCACAACTAACAAGTGTTTCACTTCCTCGTGCCTGAAATGGGGCGGACACGGTGTGTGCCTTTCTGTTTTGGGTTTCATTTCTCATTTTTGCTGACTGCGGCTCATTTACGGACCGCGTCTTCCACTTATCCAGTCCTGGAGAACCACAGCATTCAAACTCTAGCAAAATTAACACGCCTGATCCAACTCATCAGCTGATTACCACATCGATGATGTGCTCAGTTTGATGTTAGACCTGAATTTAACACTCCTCCTGACTGAAGATATTAAGGGTAATAATAGGGTCATTAAAAAAAATGTATTTGTGCAAATGAGGCTTCGTCTAATTAAATAGGCATACGTCTACATATGTAATAAAACCAAAAATCTAGTCTTTTGATGTCTTTGATATTTATTTCACTCTGAAGACACTCTCGCGAGAGACTTTTACAGGAAAGTTTGCCGGAATATCGTTTCTTTATTGTTTAAGTAAAGAAGAAAACACAACTGGAAAACAATCCATGACAGGGTGGTGTGTGTGTAAGGCCCCATGCGAAGCAGTGTTACTGTTACCACCCTGAAGCGCGTCATTTTCCGAAATATTCGTCTTATACCACGACATTCTGCCGAGAAATACAATCTTGAATTTATTAACGAACAACATGTTGTGCTTTTTAACCATTTATAGGTACATTTAATGTTGCAACACATTCCCAAAACAAGTTAGTTCCTGCTACCATAATAAATGTCATCTTCATAGGCTACAACTTTTATGGAAGATATCTTTAAAGAAAACTTCATGAAACGCAGACGTCACGCCGACCGAGTTCCTGTTTCAGAAGGAAATACGTCGGTACGTCGTGCGGGAACGAATCGCAAGCGAGACGCCGTTTCATTTTCGACTTTACAGGCAGAAGCGACAATTTTGTGCACATCAAACAGCGGTCTTTTATTTATTGGATAAGAAATAACACGTGCTTCATGCTTTTGTTCACGGGCCTATCTGAAACTTTGAAGAAGGATTAAGCTCCGCCCACTTCATAATAATAGCTATGTTTATTTATTTTAATTTAGATCGATTGTAAACTTGTCATCCTTATTTTACTGTGTATTTGTTACTTGAAACTTTGTTTTTTAATTAGTATTGCATTTTAAAAAACATTTAAAAAAAAAAAAAAAAAAGGACGCCATTTCATGATTTCATGGGACGATAATGACGTCAGAAAGTGAAACTTACCTGTCTGAACGCACCTTCCAAAATGTAAGCTGTGCTCATAACATGATAAATATTCCGTCATACAGTGTTAACATAGACTTTATTACGAAAGAGTGCGATTTGAATATGTGAGTCCAGAATATTCACGCATATTATTATTATTATTATTATTATTATTATTATTATTATTATTATTATCACGCGGTTTCAGCAGTAACCTGAAGAAGACATGAATACAGACCTCTTTAAAGGCGCAGTAGTCTTCCGGTCTCCACACTCTCCTCTTGTAGAAGAGGTTTATGGTCAAGAACACAGCGGCTCCGAAGGCGGCAGCGGCGGCCA
Source organism: Cranoglanis bouderius (assembly GCA_023630585.1). Classification (NCBI taxonomy): domain Eukaryota; kingdom Metazoa; phylum Chordata; class Actinopteri; order Siluriformes; family Cranoglanididae; genus Cranoglanis; species Cranoglanis bouderius. Next base: position 26,562,151 of record CM042541.1, read on the forward strand.
TTAGAGCAACGCGAACATGCCGGAGCAGGAACATGTCCGGCGCGCGAGCGAGCGAGCCAGCTAGCGAGCGATGCGAACGCCAGCGACACGGCACGAGGAGGCGACACTAACAACAACAACAACAACAGCAACGATTCGCGTTCGCTTGCGGTTGCCGGAGCACGTGACCTCCGTGTCGGCGTCTTGTGAGGTGTTTCTGCTCAGTGGCCAGAGAGCGGCGTGCTGTGCCCACAAATCACCTGAGGTGATCTTTACACGACAAAAAAAAAAAAAAAGTAACTCAAACTTAAAGTCTGAAAAATCACGTGTGAAATAATACGTTTTTGCAGACACCTCACATATTATGCACATGATGTAACGTGTGAAAAACATGAACACGTGAAATGATGTGATTTTTTTATACACTTCACATATTATTCAAGTTCTATCACGTGAAAAACACATGAACACGTGAAATGATGTGATTTTCAGACACTTAACATATGGACATGATGTAACGTGTGAAAAACATGAACACGTGAAATGATGTGGTTTTTTTATACACTTCACATATTACTCATATTCTATCACGTGAAAAACACATGAACACGTGAAATTATGTTTTTTTATACACTTCACATATTATTCATATTCTATTACGTGAAAAACACATGAACACGTGAAATGATGTGATTTTCAGACACTTAACATATGCACATGATGTAACGTGTGAAAAACATGAACACGTGAAATGATGTGGTTTTTTTATACACTTCACATTTTATCCATGTTCTATCACGTGAAAAACACATAAACACGTGAAATGATGTGATTTTTTTATACACTTCACATTTTATCCATGTTCTATCACGTGAAAAACACATAAACACGTGAAATGATGTGATTTTCAGACACTTAACATATGCATGATGTAACGTGTGAAAAACATGAACACGTGAAATGATGTGTTTTTTTAATACACTTCACATATTATTCATATTCTATCACGTGAAAAACATGAACACGTGAAATTATGTGATTTTTTTTTTAGACGCCACATATTCATATCACGTGAAGAACACATGAACATGTGAAATGATGCGATTATTCAAATATTATTCCTATGACGTCAGGTGTGAAAAACACGAACACGTGAAATGATGCGATTTTCAGACACTTCATGTATTATTCATATCACGTGAAAAACACATGAACACGTGAAATGATGCGATTATTCGAATATTATTCATATGATGTCAGGTGTGAAAAACACAAACACGCAAAAGGTATTAGATTTTTTTTTTTAGACACTTCACATATTATTCACATGATGTCACGCGTGAAAAACATACAAATGTGAAAGGTATGCGAGTTTTTAGACACTTCACATATTCACATGATGTCACGTGTGACAAACACATGAACACGTGAAATGATGCGATTTCTAGACACTTCACGTTATTTACGTGATGTCACGTGCTTACTTGAGTTCATGTGTCTAATTTCACGGCAGAACATACTGAAATGCACCTTGACACGTTTCCGCCCCACGTGATCTCATGTTATTCACGTGATGTCACGTGTGAAAACACGAACATGTTAAATGTATGTGATTTTAAGACACGCCACTTATCTTTCATGTGATGTCACGTGCTTACTTGAGTTCAGGTGTGCAATCTCAAGGCATAACATACCGTTGTTTCATGTGATCACATATTATTCTCATGATGCCACACGTGAAAAGCACACGAACACGTGAAACGTATGTGATTTTTCTGTAAGGGACAGCACTAAATGGCGTGTCAGATTCACAGTGGTACAGAAGGTGAAGCCGGGTAAATATCTTCGTGTGTTATTTCAGTACAGAGTTGTAGACAGATCAGTAGAGGGTGTGCACTTGATACAAAACACACATCACTCTAAATATTGATTTAAAAAAATAAAACAAAACAAAACAAACAAAAAAAAACCCCCTAACAGGTTCTAGAATAGATTCAAGAAGTGAATGAATGTGAAACATGTACACCAGGAAGTGTTGGAAAGCGACTGCACACGTGGAAAAACTGCTGATTGAGTGTGTTTACTGCACTGTAGTGTTTACCAAAGAGTAAATCGATGACACTCTAAACCGTATTTCCTTTCCTGAAGTACTTATTGTACTGTATGTCTACAGATAGACTCCGTATCCACAGCGAACCTCACCTGGGTGAAGCGCTTTCTGACAATGAAGGCGTGAATATGAGATTTGAATTTTCATAAAAAAAAAAGAGTCTCAGAGAAAACATATGAACATTTTTTATTGCAAGAAAAACGTTTACAACTGCTGAAATATGGGCCATGCCTCATTTTTTAATCTACCGTGCTAAGCCAAAATGGGCCAAAGGATTAAGGCTGTATTGTAGCATTTATTTAAATAATATCGACAATTACAGAGGTCATGATCCTCACGCCATATGGTTTTACTTTCCCTGTGTACAAAAAGAGAAATACCACACCTTCCTTAGCAACCTCAAACCAATTAAGTCATTGGTTGCTTGTTACATACTGTTGTGGCAACGGTATGAAATGAATTTAAAGAACTCAGACACTCCAACCTTCCTTAATCCGATTCACCTGACTCCATTATAATGTTGACTCCATTGTAATGTTGATTTGTTTGGTATTTTTTGACTGAGCCATGATGAGCGTGTGGATGTGCAGGACTAATATTGAGCTCTTAAACAGGTTACTGCACAGCCTTCCACCTCTACCTTCTCCCTGGAAACAAATCGGGTTCCCTTGGGGGGGGTGGGGGGGGGGTTCTCCGGGGTCCGCTGTCTACCTGGAACCACTCCCACTGTCCCCTCACACGTGCTTAATGCGATACTTACTTCTAAATGATCACACAGAAAAGTACAGGAGAACATTGTTCTTGATTGTTTATCAGGACTGGTGCCAGTTCCATAATGCTGTTGATGTGGACAATATTATCCAGAAAAGCTACTAGATTAGACATTAGACATGAGTCATTCAGATAAAAATGCTCCACTGACAGAAAAAGATACCGTGTATGGACATTTCTGAGAAACAACAACAACAACAACAAAAGCAAATGTACCATTAAAGGCACATCAGTGGTCCATAAGGTGTAATTCTCTACCTTAAATGTAAGCTACTTCCTACAAGAACTCTAAACAACATATTCTTGAAGGCACAGCCCAAGACACAAGCACTTGTACCAGGAAAAGTACCCTTTAATAGTATAATTTTCTCAGAATGCTCTTAAACGGAGCTCTAGGAACTCTTAAGATGGATTGAACCGAGGACCCTGGAGTTTCCTTAAACACGCTTTTAGCTAATAAAAATGAAAAAAATGGAGCTCGAGAACTGCAGTCGATCAGCTCCGGTTGTAGCTCTGGGTCGGTGAGTCTGTAAGCGTGGGAATGTGAAACTCTACACTTTAAAAAGAATAAATGTTTATCCTCTGTGTAGTATAACTGACCCAGAAATATGAGTTTTTAGCCCTAGGTCACTAATTTTCTAATTTAGACACCGACCTAGTTTTAAAAACGAATTCCAGATCCTTAAATAAGAATAAAGTTTAAAGAGTGAAAATAATGGAATTGTTGTAAGAAAGCTATGTGTGTGTGTGTGTGTGTGTGTGTGTGTGTGTGTGTGTGTGTGTGTGTGAGTGAGAGAAAGAGAGAGAGAGAGAGAGAGAGAGAGTGAGTGAGTGAGTGAGTGAGTGTGAGTGAGTGTGTGTGTGTATGCGTGCGTGCTGCTATTTGGGGAATTACGGTTATTAAATAAGAAATAACAGGAATTGTAAGAAAACTTTTGTCAGGTACCATGTGTGTGTGTGTGTGTGTGTGTGTGTGTGTGTGTGTGAGATTGGGTCTGAGATGTAGCTGCTATTTGGGGAATTACGTTCATTAAATAATAAAACTTTAGAATAAAAAAGGAATTGTCAGAAAAGTTAAAATGTCGACAGGTGCTGTATGTGTGTGTGTGTGTGTGTGTGTGTGTGTGTGTGTGAGAGAGAGAGAGAGAGAGAGAGAGAGAGAGAGAGAGCGAGAGAGAGAGAGAGAGAGATTAATGGAGCTGCTATTTGGGGAATTACGGTCATTACCTGCGTGACGTCACTCATCTAACCGCAGCATAGCGACGAGCTTGGTCGGGTACTGAAGGAGAACCGCAACCACTTTAAAGACGGAGGGACAAAAATTATAATTAAAAAACACCAAACATTGGACAAAACAAGCAACTTTTTTTCTGGGGAGGATTCATTTATCAAACCTGGTGGATTGTTTTTTTTTCTCTCAAAACAAACATGGAATATACTCGCTAGTTAACTGTTTTCGAGCTACACGGCTAACTAGGGTAGCTAGCTAAACATGGAGGGTAGAAATTGAACCAAAAAAACAAAACAAAACCCACAAATATGAAGATTCTTGAAGTTTGTTTTTGTTTTTTTTTGTTTTTAATGCACGCGCGTATTAACACCCATCTAACAGTATTTTAATTCGTAATTTTTGGCTATTGTTTAGTTTCCATGGACGGTATAATGTTACTTTTTTAAGTTGTCCAGCTAACCAGCTAAGTTTTTTGTTTTAGATATTCACGCGCGTGTATTATGAAATATTTTTTTCTGTTTTGGTGCTAATAAGAACAATAAGATCACTAAAGCACGACTGTGTGTGTGATACTGCAGGAATTTTGCGACATTTTGAGTAATGAAATGCAGTGGAGAAGTGTTCCTGTGTTCTTGGGAGATGCTCCGGGTCACCTGTGAAAGAAAATAAACTATCAGGAATAATAATAATAATAAATAAATAAATTAATAATAATAAGACGTCGTGATGGAAGGTAGGGAAAATCCGGGCCACGTCGCGATGCTGGAGGTTTTTTAATGGCACTTTGGGCGTTGGATGTGGAGCCACGACACCCCGAAAACAACCCACATGGTTCTAATAGTTGTAGAAGATCTATTACATGGAGACTAGTTGGTCATGCCGAGGAAGGAGTTACCGTTGCCAGAGGGTTGGGAAGAAGCCCGAGATTTTGACGGGAAGGTCTACTACATAGACCACATCAACCAGACCACCAGCTGGATCGACCCCAGGGACAGGTATGTCATGGTACAGAGGTGTAAACCTCAGGCTTCCATATTCCATACACCGAACCATACGAGTCATAAGACACCTATCCGATAATTGGTGATACTACTGAATCTGGTACGGGTTAACTATCCAATATAATTGGTGATACTACTGAATCTGGTACGAGTTAACTATCCAATATAATTGGTGATACTACTGAATCTGGTACAAGCTAACTATCCAATATTTGGCGATACTACTGAATCTGGTACGAGTGAACTATCCAATATTTGGCGATACTACTGAATCTGCTACGAGTTAACTATCAAATAATTGGTGATACTACTGAATCTGCTACGAGTTAACTATCAAATAATTGGTGATACTACTGAATCTGCTACGAGTTAACTATCCAATATAATTGGTGATACTACTGAATCTGCTACGAGTTAACTATCAAATAATTGGTGATACTACTGAATCTGCTACGAGTTAACTATCCAATATAATTGGTGATACTACTGAATCTCTTACGGGTTAACTATCCAATATTTGGTGATACTACTGAATCTCTTGCGGGTTAACTATCCAATATTTGGTGATACTACTGAATCTGCTACGAGTTAACTATCCAATATAATTGGTGATACTACTGAATCTGGTACGAGTTAACTATCCAATATAATTGGTGATACTACTGAATCTGGTACAAGCTAACTATCCAATATTTGGCGATACTACTGAATCTGGTACGAGTTAACTATCCAATATTTGGCGATACTACTGAATCTGGTACGAGTTAACTATCCAATATAATTGGTGATACTACTGAATCTGCTACGAGTTAACTATCAAATAATTGGTGATACTACTGAATCTGCTACGAGTTAACTATCAAATAATTGGTGATACTACTGAATCTGCTACGAGTTAACTATCCAATATAATTGGTGATACTACTGAATCTCTTACGGGTTAACTATCCAATATTTGGCAATACTACTGAATCTGGTACGAGCTAACTATCCAATATAATTGGTGATACTACTGAATCTGCTACGAGCTAACTATTCAATATTTGGCAATACTACTGAATCTGGTACGAGTTAACTATCCGATATTTGGCGATACTACTGAATCTGCTACAATACAATTTCGATTCGTAAACTAACTGTTTGATATCTGTCAATACTACTGAATTTGCTTTTTGAATTTGATACGATTTCGATTCGTAAGCCAACTATTCGATATTTGACAGTACTACTGAATCTGATACGATTTACATGCTTAAGTCAACGTTCTGATTTTTGATCATACTACTGAATCTCTTACTAGCTAACTATCCAATATTTGGCGATACTACTGAACCTGCTATGATACGATTTCGATTCGTAAGCCAACTATTCGATATTTGACAGATATTTGACGATATTTAATTTTTAAATTTTTTTATTATTTTTCTTCCCCCCACAGACCGTGATGTTTCTTTGCACGGAAGAACGATAGATGTACAGATAACGGACAGTAAACGATAACGCTCCGTTTAAAGACAACCTTGAAAAATAATAGTTAGTTTTGCTGATACTTTTATTGTAACGTGAACAAAAAATTAAATGAACAGCGAAAAGGAGAAGGAAAAAAAAAAAAAATTTTAAAGAATGAAAATATTATCCGAAAACTATCGTTACATGGAAGGTGTATGGTTACATAATTCACCGTGATTGATGATGGATATTATACCGTCGTATCACCCGGGTGTAGCTTATTGTAAACGTTAAAACGTGATCGTCTCAAGCTCTACGTTTTAGGACTTTTCTTTTTTCTTTTTATTTATTTATTTATTTATTTTTACACTTTGCAGTGAATTCATTAATATTTTTTCTGCTGCAAAGAATTTATCTTGACCTGACATTTAGGCTAAACAGTAACCATTCTGTGGCATTCCCGACCCCCCACCCCCCAGTCCCATTTGGACTTTGTCCTAAAATCTTTGCAGGAATGCGTAAGATTATTAGAGAATGTTCAAGCTTCACTGACTCGCGCATATAAAAGTAGCTCTTTGAACATTTCTCCAGCCGTGCACCGGTTTTATTATTTTTTTCCCCTCCTTTTTAGATGACTGTTTTTTTTTTTTTTTTTTTTTTTTGTTGTTATTGTTGCTGTTGCTGTCGACGTTGTGCTGATTTTCCCTCCCGGCTCGACACCGAGTCGAGCGTCGGAACACGATAGCGGTCCGACCACATATTTTCTCCCTTTGTGTGCGGTGCAACAGGTTTGGCCGTAGCTGGGAAACCAAGACGGCGAAAAAATTTGTAAACAAGCACCTAGGACACATTCCTGAAAGTACTGCATGAGCGTTGCACATAGAGGCGTGCAAAGGAGGGGTGGGGGTGGGGGGAAGGGGCCCGGTTTACATCCCTTTCACCGCATGCCAGGGTGCACGGCGAGGTCAAAGTTCACCACACGGCTCCGCAAGCCGTTAAAAAAATGTGTAAATTGCAGCTTAGAACGGATGTAGGGGTCAGGAGCGTAAATATCAGAATAAACAGAATTCTGGTTGGTTCCGTGGTCCGATGTAGGGAGCACAGATAAGTAAGAATTTTTATTTCGTTTTATTTATTTATTTATTTGCATGGCTGTAGTGGTGCCACGATACCTCAAGTATCGGTCGATATCCGATACCCATCTGATATATATATATATATATATATATATATATATATATATATATATATATATATATATATATATATATATTTATATTTATTTATATTTGATATTTTTCAGAAGCACTTCACATTTAAAAAAAAAAAAAAATCGAGATGGCACCGATCCGATATCGGGATCATACCAGCAAAAAACAAAACGGTGGATCGGACTTCATATCGGACATCGGATCTTGTAACGAGATCAGAATCTGAAGAAACGTGTTTTTGGAACTGGAAATGTTTACCTATAAGCAAATGTAAAAAAAAAAAATTTTTTGTTATATTTAAACTTAGTACTTCTAAAGGAAACGTATACATATAGCACAGTGCAGTTAAATTCTCGAATCCGATTGGTCAGAAGGTGCGCGTTATTTCTGTACGACAGCGCGGCTCGGACACTAGTCCCGGCTTTAACGTGGACGATACGTCGATTAATTATCAATGCGCTCGTTCTAACGCGTTATCGTTTCTATAGCAACAGCTCGTACACCGGGACTTGTACGGCGGACGCGCCACGTCATCCAAGGCCATTTTTTAAACGGATTTTAGAAGACGTGTTGTCGTTGTTTAAAAAAAGTACAGCGTACGATCGTTGACGTGGCGACGTACTTTTTGTTAGGAGACATTTAACATTCATGGAAGGAGTCTCCAGTGTCAGCGCTTTGTGACAGTCACGGTGCTTTGCAGTGGAGTTTACGCTTTCCGAGAGAGAAAGAGACTGACTAGTGAGGGTATGGCTGTTTATCGGAGCTAACTTGTCTCCGATGTTCCACAGCATTAAATCTAACTATAAACCGTGACGTAAAATGTGTGACGTGTCCTTCGTTAATAGATTAAACACCGTAATCATTGGGAAAATCACTGTGTTATAAGCGGAATAACACACTCCAGACCGTGCAGTCATACAGAAATAATCCGCTTAAAGTCCCGGTGAAGTGCCTTGAAACGCACACCGTTATTCTATGTGTATGATGTAATTTCCGCTGAAACAGGAAGTCAGGGTGGGACATATCGAGTGGCTCCTCCCCCCCTTTTAAATAGCCAATAGCGTTTATCTTACCTCACAGCCCGGGCTAAGCCGTACTTGACAGTTACTACCATGGGTTTTTATAATGTTGGAGGCGGGACATTTCCGATTCTAGAGAGCGTTTGATTGGACAGAAAATCTGACGAGAAGCCGAAGCGCAGAATGACGTCATCAGAATTGTTGATCCGTATCGGTGGTAGAGCGAGACCGTATCTTCTAAATCTTCTAAAAGCCACAAAACGTCCATTTTGATTTCATGGGGACTTTAAGGGGCGTGGCGGCACTCCACTGCACGTCGTGTCATATCACACCACCCCAGTGTGCATTATTTTCCAATCAATCAATCAATTCCAATCTTTTTCATTAGCTCCAGGATTGGATTGAATGCCTTTTTTTCCCCTCCAATATCAGAGCCAACATTTATTTCATAGTATCGGACCGATAGCCGATCCCGGGTATCGGATCAGCGTCACGGCCGTGATGCCATGAATTCTAACTTCAATCCAGGTTTTCCTGATCGTGACCCTGGGCTTGGCGGTCATCTGCTTGGACAGATTATTTTGGAACTAGTCAACACGGAGATCAATTAGAAAGCCATTCCGTTATATTTTTTGCTGTAATCACACATACAATTTTCTTCATTTCCTTAATCGACGTGTGAGGCTCTGGTCGCGTTGTTTACGTAACGTATTCGCGGGGAATTCTTCCTGAAGGATCCGAAACGTCCACTTCGGGGTAGGTCTTTAGAGCACCGCCGCGATCAACCCAGTCTTCCTTCCGTGGCGAGGCGATGAACGATCGAAGATCGCCGAGAATCCCGCGGAAAATACGAGATCTGAAATCTGGGCGGTTCAAGATATTTCGAGTAGATACGGCGAATTTAAAAAAAAAAGATCGTGAAGAATTCTCACGTCAGAAGGATAGCAGGCGCTCATTACTGTTGCTATAGCAACCGCTCATTCACGTGGACGTCACGTAACCTAAAGCTAATAATAAACAGATTTTTAAAAATAAAAACAAAACATGCGTTTATTCAATCAAGAAAAATCTATAATCAGCTGATTGACATTTTCAGTTAGGAGATGCTTTTCTAACATTTACGGAAGGAGTCTCCAGCGTCAGTGCGTTTTCTTTACAGGGGAGTTTACGCATTTACGGTCTTTCTGTAAGCCGCGTGTTTTTCACACCGGCGCATAACCGATGTCCGTACGAAATTGAGATTCGTTTCCATTTTCAATTTCGAATTCAGTTCGTCTTTCAACAATTCCTGGTCAAGTTCCGAAGGGCTGTGTGGGGGCGTGGCTTTTTGACTCAATTTGCATAAACCTTCACAGAACTTTAATTTCATTTCATTTTGAGCAGGTTGTTTGCAATATTTTTATTTGTGTGTGTGCGTGTGTGTGCGTGTGTGTGCGTGTGTGTGCGTGTGTGTGTGTGTGTGTGCGCGCACATAAGTTAAGTAGTCATGTTTGGATTTGCCGGTTTAGATGATGTTTAGAGGATGTGTAGTGTTTACAAGTGGTCCGTCCGGCGCATGATGATGCAGAAGAAAGGTTCT